>CM033754.1:37196400-37796400 GCA_019671005.1 Hibiscus mutabilis
TATTTTGTATATTTATGTTTTAGATTAATATTTAATATGTTTTAAATTTGTGTTGCATATTAATATTTTATTTATGTTAGATATGTTTTTATTTATGAGTTAGATTAATATTTATTTATGTATGTTTTAGAATAGTATTTTATTTATGTTGAGTTTGTTTTTATTTATGTGTTAGATTAATATTTAATATGTTTTAAATTTGTGTTGTATATTAATATTTTATTTATGCTAGATATGTTTTTATTTATGAGTTAGATTAATATGTATATATGTATGTTTTAGTTTAGCATTTTATGTTTGATTAGTATTACATTATGTCAATATTTATTGTATTTAAATATTTTGCCATGTTTTTATATTTTGCCACTAAGATTGCATATGATATATAAATTGTCAATGCGGTGCCCTTTTATCCAAGCGTAAGCGGGGCGATATCAGCGTAGTGATAGTGGTTGGCGTTTATTCTCGGATAACGGGGCCTTTAAAATTTATTCGCAATTATGGTGAATTTTAAAATAATCGTCACTCTAATCCGGAAAATCAATATTAATAAAGCGGTAATTATTAAAGTACCAATTTTTGGCGGTGTGGGGTGCTAATCCTTCCCCATCCGTAACCGACTCCCGAACCCAATCTTTTGAATCTCTGGTTTTATGGTGTCAGGCCTACCTAAGTGGCGGTGGCGACTCCATTTTATAAGGTTTTGTAAACCCCACGGAATAAATATTTTATATATAAATTACCGCTTTACTAATATTGGAAATTCGAATTAAAGTGACTATTAAATTAACATTCGGTCATAATTGCGCGTTTATTTTAACGCATTTAAAATATGGCATATAAACCCGTCTTTTTAAGTGGAAAACGCTAATGCTTTCGTGGAGATATCGTTCTCCCGTATGGGCCTAGCAAGTACCGGGGCTCAGTACCTTATGCTTTTCGTAAGGATATCGTTCCTTAAATGCGGGCATAGCGAATGGGTCCCCCAGATTGAACCCGATTGAAAGGAGCCTATAATGGGTGATGATCGGGGCCTTGCTACCCTTAGTAGGGGACAGCAAGGACAATTCGGGTACCTCCTAACACCAACACTGCATGTAGAGAACATAGAAACCCCACCTGTTAGAGCCATGCGGATAACCTTAGGTGTTTTGGATTAGATAAATAGGTCGTTTTGTTTATTTACCTTATTTAATTTGTCCTTTTATTTATGTATTTATTATTTTTATCGGTACTAACTCATTTCTTTTGTGTTTTATTTTATTTTTATACATATTTTTGTTGCATTATCATTGCATCCACATTACATAGGCGTTGATTCAAGTGGTTTGCCCGATTAGAAAATCTTTCATCATGGAAAAAGGTGTCTTAGGAAGGACAACATCGATCGATCGCGTGACATCGGTCGAGAGATTACTCAGCAGATCCAGCGTAACAATTTGCGAACAAGCGTGTAGTGCCAAAGTATACACACGAGACCTAATGGTGGACATACAATGTGCTACAAGGTGTGTGAATGACTTAGCTACGAAGCCACGACTCTCAGACCTTAACCGGACATGGAAGAAGCACCAAGGTTTATCAAGTTGCTCGGAGCTATCGAGGAGCTAGGAGGTAGAGCTAGGGATTATGTGTAGAACTTTATTTTGTAATTAAGACTTTGTAATAGACTCTTTTTGTAATAGGGACTCATTTTGTAATATGGATCTTTTTGTGTCTGGACCCTTTAATTCCCATGAAAGTCGTTCGAAAGGGTGATTACCAGCGGAATCAACGCCTTTATTTGCATTCATGTTGCATATCATGACATGGTGTTGATTCAAAAACGATTCATTAAAAGGCTTTCAAAATAGAAAAAGTGCGCTGCTGCGGGGGCGATAATATTACGATATCAAGTTAGGTCGAGCAAAAACCAATCGCGAAAGAAGGCGATGCGACAATAAGGCACGTCGTATAAAAGATTGATCAGGACATGAGAATCCTAATTTTAAATCTTCACATTTGACCATTTTTAAATTCTCAGATTTTAATTTAACTCAAAAAAATTAAAAATATTATTATTTTTGAAACTTCTTCTCTCATAAAACTTTGGAAGAATAATAATAACAAAAGAAACCTAAAAGTTTCATTTTTAAGTAAGTTAAAATTTTTGAACCAAATGATCTTTGAGAATTTTAATTTAAACCCTAAATTTTTTTAAAGTACTCCCTTAGGACCGATAGAATCCATCCTTTTAGGCGTATTATTCGTTTGCACCAGAAAAGATCTTATCGCATTATGCCGCACTTGTTGATGTCATTTTTAGAAGCCACAAAAATAAAGATCATGGCGTCACAAGTCCATAAAATAGAATAAGAAGAAGGCGAAGTCATCCATCATCTGAAGACGGCGTCGAGACATGGAGCATATGTTTTGCTTCGAAGTCAAGATCTCGAAGGAAGCTAAGCTGTCTGTAATTCATTATTAGTTTCTTGCAACGGACATTTTTCTCTTGATTGAAAGTCTTTTTTAAGGACTGTTCGAGAATCAACACGCATTTGCATTCATGCATTGCATTGCATTACATTGCATTGCATTGCATTACATTGTACAATCATAACATATTTTACACCTTGCATAAAATTTTGAGGGTAATCAAAGAACAATTAGAGTTTTATCATGAATTGAAGACACTCAAAAATCAGATCCGAGCGGTTAAAAGATGGGCTCGAGAAAAAAAGAAAACAAGAAGTTTGATGTCTTTAATGCAAGAAAACTCTGTTTGAACCACAGGTTGGTCGTTCCTCCAATTCCAAAGATTCTCAGATTTGCACATGATGATGGAACAAGATGCCTCAAGATTCGTGGCCATATTACGCAAAAGATGGAGGATGCATTAAAATTACCGATCCACTACTTCACCGAGCAGTCTAGCGGGACCTACCGTGATATGATGTGCTTTGGACCTAGCACTAAGTCGTCGGTATCTCTAGAGTGCGAAGATGAAACCTGATGAAACCTTCAAGGAATGTGCTTTGAGGTGTATGTGTTTAGTGACCCAAGTGCAACCCCCGTAGATGAAGAGGAAATTGACTTCTATGCCATCTTTTATATTTATTCTTTAATAATATGCTCGAGAAAATGAAGGTCAGCTTTGAGGACTTAATGTGGTCGAGCAAGAAACAAACATGCACTCCGGGACCTTAGTTTAAAGACCGGACCTGCCTAGGAGCAAAAGGAAACAGAGAGATAAATGTGTATCACTTTCAAAACATTGAGGCTTTGGGGCATGATACTAAGAAATTTGGGGTCGTTAAAAAATTAAGAAGCTGGTCGATAAAGAGTCGTGACAAAATAGCCATCAGCGGTGGAAAAACAAGAGAAGAGGCAAGCCTACACTACCTTGGAAGGGGCGAGAATGAGTTAGCACCCTAGAGATAATCCAAAGGTCCCTACGGTTTTCTCATCATTTCACAAAGAAATTCTCAAAAAAAAAAAATCATTGTTTATTAGAATTAAAAATCACATTTCCATTTAGAAAAACATATTTACATTCTTGATTCTTTAAACATTTCATTTTTATGGGGTAGTTTTCCCATATGCATATACACACATTTTTGAATGGACATATGTATATATCATTTCTATACAGTCCTCGAATTTTTTGAATGCAGCAGTACATTTTTTCAAACCCAAAGATCAACTCTAAGTTGCATATATTTAGAAGAGATTGAATGTTGTGGTGATATCTGTAAATGTGAGTATCTCGCTAGTTTACTTAGGCCAACAGAGGAACAAAAGCGAGTGTTTAGACAATGGGCAATTCCCATTTTAAGAATTTATCTTCTCGGGCACTTGTTGTTTAAGATCCTTGAAGCGAAAGTTGACCCTAAACCTCTACCCCACGAAGGCATTCTCGGGACATTTGTGAATATGTCAGCGAATGGTGTTCTTTTACTTTACCGGAAGACACAGATGAGACCATACAGTTAGGTGCGAAGATCAGAAAATCATCGGAAGAAAGTGGTTGAAAACATGGATATGTCAAATGAAAAACCAAAAGAAGATAAATGGTAATCGGAAGGTGAAGCAATCCGGATCGAGTAAATATCGGAAGAGCTACAGAGAGGCAATTAACTCGAGCGGAAGATCGCATCAATACCAATATAGATCCGTGTTGATTCGAGGATACATTCATAGACTCGAATAAGAAGAAAGAGATTCAATGCTAAAAACCCGAGTGAGCAGTCTAAAAAAGAAGAAAAAGAAAGAAAGAAAGAATACGTCTATGCTTCACACACAGATCAAACAATACAAGAAGCGAGACTTCAACTATGAGCAAGAGGCAGAAGGAATCCACATTTCAAGTAAACATCTGTTTTGAAAATTAGTATAGAAGCTCGAATTAAAGCCAAGTCAAGACAAGTCGGCTTTGAAGATCGCCAATTTTGAAAAAGGAAATGACCTCTGGGGAAAACCCAAAAATGGGCAGTCTAGAGTGATCTGAAAATGAAGAAAAAGAGTAGTCTACTACGCTCTCTTGGCATCAATATCAGCCAAAATACATTGATCTGAAGGTACAAAAGAAGGAAGTGACCTCTAGGGTGAAAACCAAAAATGGGCGAGTCTAGAGCGATCCAAGAGAAAAAGTGAAAAAGAAAAATTTGAAAAAAAAAAAAAAAGAAAGAATAACATTTCATCTTGGCGTGCCAATCACAAGAATTCCCAAAAAATGTAATCGTAGTCCTTCAAGAAATCTCGGTTCAGAGGAGTTTTGAAGGATCAAACATTCTTGGACAAAAAATGAACATCAGTATATAGAGAATGCAAGGCGAGCATATAATAAAAGAAAAGAAATGAACTCTAGGGTGAAACCCAAAAGCAGGCGATCTAGAGTGATCCAAAAAATAGAAAGAACAATGGGCATATCCAAGTTATACAAGTACAAAAATCTTTGTTTCACTTAACCATAAACCAAAGGCCTACATTACAAGCCCCAAAGACCATTACGGTCATCCATAAAAATCAAGTTGAATGAGAATGTCTTGATTTCATTCCGCCTATAAGGGTTAACTTTTCTTCAAGGAGCGTCAAACTTGAAGTGCTTGATCGACACCCAAATGAGGGAAGGATGGGGCATGGTGAGATAATGAGATTAAGAGAGCCACCTTAAGCGGGGTAGAAACTAGGTAGGGTTGTTCCTCTCAAAAGCCTATTAGACCCAGAAGAAACTATACATTGGCATATATCTCCACAATGGTCAAGATCTTCTAAATATGCGCTTCATTAGAGTTGGTCTCTACGGCAACTTGAAGCAGATCGCTATGGTGTTTGATATTTGGGGGCAAACATGTTTTAAAAGGTTTGACATTTTCTCCCAAAGTTATGATGTTTACCATTTGTTCCAAACAATGTTTTCAAAATGTCCAAGTTGTGATTTTGAAATGTATTATCTTTTCAAACAATCATTATTTTTTTTTGAAATATACACAAGTAAATTGCCTTTTACTTTACTTTAAAAATGAATGATGATGAGATTTAAAGCATAGGGACCGAGAGTTAGTTCTCGTCGAAATGCTACTGAGAAGATCAAGGAAGAGCTTAAGGGATGGAAGCATCTTGGCCCACACGGTAACTAGAAATAGATCAAGACTATATGATAGGCGAGAAAATTCAAAGCGGTGGGCCGTGGTTGAATGGGACAACGCCAAGCCAAGAAGATGACAAGGGTTCATATAAGAATAATATAAGAACAGACGATCATTTTATGATGGCGGGTGATAACTCTAAAGACAAGAAAGCCTTTCGCACAAAAAAAGTACGACAAATGCTCCAATTTTAGTCGCACGATTGCACAGTCGACCCACTAAACGATCTTCGAGAATTCAATGGGATGTGTCTTTGGGGCAACACGATGAGTCAAGAAAGAAGGAAGCGGCCATCTACTACCTAAGCGGAAATTCAATGATTGCGAAACACGGTACCCTTGATCTGCGAAGGCTGTGTTGTGCTCTAGTTTGGGCTACCAAGCGGCTCAAGCGGTACATGTTGTACCATACTACGGTTGATATCCAAGCTAGACCCATTAAAGTTTCTAATGGGAAGCGCCCGCACTAACGGGAAGGATGGCTCGATGGCGGATGCTCTTATCCGAATTCGACATCGTATATGTTAATCAAAAAGCCGTAAGGGGAGTGTCGTAGCGGACTTCCTAGCTAGTCGTCGTGCTTCGGATGACTATGAGACATTGAACTTTAGTTTCCCAGGACGAAGACTTGATGTGCATTACAACCGAAGAAGAGATTTGGATGATGAGTCATGGAAACTTTACTTGATGGAGCCTCAACGCGCCCCGGACATGGGATAGAGGCGGTGCTAATTTCACACGAGGGCGTCTATTATCCTTTCACCAGTGATTGGAATTCTTACGCACAAACAATATAGCTGAATCTGAAGCTTGCATCATGGGACTAAACTCAGCCATCGAGAGAAAGGTTAAGGAACTTCGAGTGTTGGAGATTCGTCCTTAGTCATTTACCAATTGCGCGGGAGTGGGAAACCAGAGACCGAAGTTGGTCAAATATCACGAATTAATCCAAGAGCTCGTCAAAGAGTTCGAAAAGGTTAAACTTCAATTACCTGCGAGAAGAAAATCGGATGGCGGATCATTGGCAACCTTGGCGTCCATGTTTAAAACAAACACACGGGCGAAATGAGACCCATTGAGATGCGAGGCGTTTGAAAAGCCATTGCTCATTGAAGAGATTGATGGAAATCCATGGTACTATGATATCACGCAATATGTCAAGCTTCAAAAGTATCGAGAAGGGCAAGCGACGACAATGAGAAAAGCGCTCGGAAAAATGGCAGCGAAATATGCCTAGATGGGGAGATCTGTATAGGAAAAGTCATGATCAAACATTCTTTGAGATGTGTGGATGCCCGGGAGGCAAAGGAAATCTTAGCCGAAGTACATGGCGGGGACGTGGAACGACGCCAACGGGTTGTCTATAGCTCGGAAAAATTATGAGATACGGTTATTTACGGTTGACCATGGAGGGGATTGCATCGATTCGCCAGAAATGCCACAAATGTCAAATTTATCTTGACAAAATTCATGCACCCCATCGCCTCTACACACCATGAATTCTCCGTGGCTTTTTTCGTAGCATGGGGCATGGGCGTTATCGGCGCAGATCCATCGAAGGCCTCAATGGGCACCGTTTCATTTTGGTCGCCATAGACTACTTCACCAAATGGGTAGAGGCAGCGTCTTACGCCAATATCACAGGACTACAGTTTGTAAGTTCTTAAAGAAGGAAATTATTTGTCGTCACGGATTGCGAGAGAGGATCATCACGATAATGCTTCCAATCCCGAACAACAAAATGATAAAGGGCGTGTGCACTCAATTCAAAATAACACACCATAATTCCACGATCTATCGTCCTAAAATGAATAAGCGATGGAAAGCGGCAAACAAAAATATAAAGAAGATCATAGCGAAGACTACGGATACCTACAAGGATTGGCATGAGAAGTTGCCTTTTGCCCTTTTCGCCTATAGAGCGTCCATCCGCACATCAGCGGGGGCAACGCCTTACTCCTTGGTGTATGGTACCAAAGCGATACTCCCAATTGAGGTAGAGATTCCGTCCTTCCGGGTCTTAAACGAAGTAAAGCGGAAGAAGCTGAATGGGTACAGGCCAGACTCGACCAACTAAATCTCATTGACAAAAAAAGACTAAAAGCCATTTGTCATGGTCAGATGTACCAAAAGTGGATGGTGTAGGCTTACAACAAAAAGGTGCGCCCAAGAGAATTCAAAGAAGGGGATGCGGTACTCAAAAGAATCCTCCCTATCCGAAAGATTCTCGAGGAAAATGGATGCCCAAGCGGGAAGGACCATACGTCATAAAAAGGCCTTCTCGGGAGGAGCCACGATCTAATGAGAAATGGACGGGGGACGAGCTGAAAAATCCCGTAAATTCTGATGCCGTCAAGAAATACTATCTCAAAAAAAAATCTCTTTAAAGTGAAAACCCGAAAGGCGCTTTAAAATTCCAAATCATAATTGGAGGAAAAAAGAAAGGTCGAGATGGTTGAACTTGGCAGTGAAGCGGGGTATCGATGCCCGTAAGAAAGGAGAAAGTGAACGTCAAATAAGGACCAAAACAAGCCCACCAAGATATTGAATCTCATACATCATGAATAGTCAGACATCACTAGGATTAGGAGCATGTCAATTCATTTGTCATAGCATTTTTGTTTTCATCTCAGACAGGTATCTGCAGATCCAAAGAGACATCGAAGACCATCACGGTGTAAATCCCAAATGAGAAGACAATGTTTTACATACAAAAGACACATGTTTTCAAGCTCTAGAGAGAGTTTCTATATAGGAAGAATCTACCTCTCCAAGGCTTCAGAAGCTGAAAGTTCTATATAGGAAGGACTGAAAGCTCCAAGGTGAAGACTCTCAGTTCTATATAGGAAGAACTCCCAGTCAAAGCAATTCACCTATGACACAGGGTTATATAGGAAACCTGTTGTGTCAAGAGCAAAGAGTCTTATATAGGAAAGACTCGAGCTTCATTGTCTTAGGCGAAGGGTTACGTGTCGAAAAGAACTGTAGCTCAAGATTTCGAGACGCAAAAAAGTTCTATATAGGAGGAACCGTGGCTCCAAGGTGAAGACTCTTGATTCTATATAGGAAGAACTCTCAGTCAAAGCAATTCACCTATGACACGGGGTTATATAGGAAACTGTTGTGTCAAAAGCAAAAAGAGTCTTATATAGGAAAGACTCAGAGCTTCATTGTCTTAGGGTGAAGGGTTACGTGTCGAAAAAAAGAACTGCAGCTACGAGACTTGAGGACGTCAAGAGTTCTATATAGGAAGAACTTACGAGCCTGAAGATTCGGCCAAGGAAGAGCGGAAATGTCCAAAAGAATTCGTTTTCCAAAGCTAAAAATCGAGCGAAGGGTTCAATGTCGAAAGAGCACTGTAGCTCCAAGATCGGAAGGTGACGAAGTTCTATATAGGAAGAACTTACGAGCTGAAGATTCGCCAAGGAAGAGCGGAAATGTCCAAAAGAATTCGTTTTCCAAAGCTAAAAATCAGAGCGAAGGGTTCAATGTCGAAAGAGCTGTAGCTCCAAGATCGGAAGGTGACGAAGTTCTATATAGGAAGAACTTACGAGCCTGAAGATTCGCCCAGGAAGAGCGGAAATGTCCAAAAGAATTCGTTTTTCCAAAGCTAAAAATCGAGCGAAGGGTTCAATGTCGAAAGAGCCTGTAGCTCCAAGATCGGAAGGTGACGAAGTTCTATATAGGAAGAACTTACGAGCACGAAGATTCGCCAAGGGAAGCGGAAATGTCCAAAAGAATTCGTTTTCCAAAGCTACAAATAGGAAGTCGATAAAAATCGGAGCGAAGGGTTCAATGTCGAAAGAGCTGTAGCTCCAAGATCGGAAGGTGACGAAGTTCTATATAGGAAGAACTTACGAGCTGAAGATTCGCCAAGGAAGAAAGCGGAAATGTCCAAAAGAATTCGTTTTCCAAAGCTACAATGAGAGCGAAGGGTTCGTGTCGAAAAGAGCTGTAGCTCCA
Organism: Hibiscus mutabilis; assembly: GCA_019671005.1. Taxonomy (NCBI): domain Eukaryota; kingdom Viridiplantae; phylum Streptophyta; class Magnoliopsida; order Malvales; family Malvaceae; genus Hibiscus; species Hibiscus mutabilis. The sequence goes on from CM033754.1 coordinate 37,205,990, forward strand.
AGGTCGGAAGGTGTGAAGCTCTATATAGGAAGAACTTACGAGCCTGAAGATTCAGCCAAGGAAGAGCGGAGATGTCCAAAAAATTCGCTTTTCCAAGGCTACAAACCAAGCAGGAAGTCGATAAAACTCCAAGATCGGAAGGTGACGAAGCTCCATATAGGAAGAACTTACGAGCCCGAAGATTCAGCCAAGGAAGAGCGGAGATGTCCAAAAGAATTCGTTTTCCAAGGCTACAAACAAGGAAGTCGATAAAATGAGTGATTTTGATCTTTGCTTTGTCCTCGTTTCACAAGAACAAGCAAAGAGAGGCAAATCTGTAATAATCACTCATTTTTGACCGGGTTTTAGTGTTATTAGTGTTATTATAATAGTAAAATTATATATATAAAAAGGCAAAAAAAAAAAATCAAAAAAAAAGGAAATTTGCGTGGGCGGTGCTCCACGTCACCTAAATTGCCTATAAATAGGCACCCCAATTCATTCCAATCCCACGCCCAAAATTGAAGAGAAATTGGCAATTCAAATTGCCATCAATTCATAGGGGCATGGCGCCATAAAAGGCTGGCGGGGTTGGGGCGTGCCCTCAACCCCGATTGGTTCGATCAACATTCGATCGGGGTCCTATTTTAGGTCCGATCTAGTTAAATTTTGGAGGGTCGCGGTAGATCTCGGCGGAGTTCGTCGTTCGAGCTCCTAGTTAGGTATATTTTCTTCTTTTTTTTTATTAGTGTTGTAATTTTTATAATTTAATGAAGTATCGATTATCTTAAAATTTTAGTCTTATTTTTTATTTTGTATATTTATGTTTTAGATTAATATTTAATATGTTTTAAATTTGTGTTGCATATTAATATTTTATTTATGTTAGATATGTTTTTATTTATGAGTTAGATTAATATTTATTTATGTATGTTTTAGAATAGTATTTTATTTATGTTGAGTTTGTTTTTATTTATGTGTTAGATTAATATTTAATATGTTTTAAATTTGTGTTGTATATTAATATTTTATTTATGCTAGATATGTTTTTATTTATGAGTTAGATTAATATGTATATATGTATGTTTTAGTTTAGCATTTTATGTTTGATTAGTATTACATTATGTCAATATTTATTGTATTTAAATATTTTGCCATGTTTTATATTTTTGCCACTAAGATTGCATATGATATATAAATTGTCAATGCGGTGCCCTTTTATCCAAGCGTAAACGGGCGATGTCAGGCGTAGTGATAGTGGTTGGGCGTTTATTCTCGGATAACGGGGCCTTTAAAATTTATTCGCAATTATGACTGAATTTTAAAATAATCGTCACTCTAATCCGGAAAATCCAATATTAATAAAGCGGTAATTATTAAAGTACCAATTTTGGGCGGTGTGGGGGTGCTAATCCTTCCCCATCCGTAACCGACTCCCGAACCCTGTCTTTTGAATCTCTGGTTTTATGGTGTCCGGCCTACCTAAGTGGCCGGTGGCGACTCCATTTTTATAAGGTTTTTGTAAACCCCACGGAATAAATATTTTATATCCAAAAGAGTCACAAACACCTTTCAAAAACATTTCAAAAAACAATCGCTTTTATTTTTAGCGATGAAAATTAAAAGGGAACATCGCTACACTCATCTTCAGAAGGGTTATAAATGTTATTCCCCTGTCACAATAAATTTTATGTTTCTATGGATGTTACCTTTCATGAATTACAACATTTTTCTCAGATTCTGAAATCCGGGGGAGAGTTTGGATGAATTTCAACCACAACCAGTCCAGCTACCATAAATATTCCTACATCCACCATAAACAGTCCTAAATGTACCAAAGACATTCCTTTATCTACCACAAATGTTCTTACATCCATAACAAATCATATTCCTCCAATACTCCAGGGAGAACCCACATCTCCAATACCAGATTCACTGCCTAAAACTCTACAGAAACCTTCTTCAGAAACTCAACTTGGGACGAAAGAACTAAGTGTCTATACAAGGAAGAAAAAGGCTTACTTCACAGAAAACTAACTACACAGCTTAGGACTGTTCAAGAACTGGAACCAATTCCATTATCCTTAGAGGATAAAGAATGTATGAAATCTGTGAGTAATGATACTATTATCCCTTCAATTGATACATCTGATCTACCTATTGCTCAAAGGAAAGGTGTCAGGAAATGTATCAGTCATCCGATACAAAAGTATGTAGCATATGGGAAGCTGATGCCTTCATTTAGAGCCTTCACTGCCAGAATTGATAAGATGCATATTCCTCAATCTGTACATGAAGTCTTGAAAGATCCAAAATGGAAGAAGGCTGTAGAAGATGAGATCAAGGCACTGGAAGCGAACAAAACCTGGGTTATGACTGATTACCACCTGGAAAAAGGGCAGTGGGCTGTAAATGGGTATTTACAGTCAAATATAATGCCGATGGGAGCATAGAAAGGTTCAAGGGTAGACTGGTGGCGAAGGGATTTACTCAGTCTTATGGGATTGACTACTAGGAGACATTCGCACCAGTGGAAAAACTTAACACCGTGAGAGTTTTATTATCTCTTGCTGCAAATCAAGAATGGCCACTTCACCAGCTTGATATAAAAAATGCATTCCTGAATGGAACTCTAGAAGAAGAGGTGTACATGCAAAAACCACATGGTTTAAATGAAGACTCAAATTCTGGTCAGGTATGTAAACTACAGAAATCATTATATGGTCTTAAACAATCACCTCGGGCTTGGTTTGATAGATTTACTAAAGCCATTCTAAAATTCGGCTATCTACAATGTCAAACTGACTATACTTTGTTTGTCAAAACTTCTCCTAAGAACAAAAAGGCTATCTTAATAGTCTATGTTGATGATATAATCATCACATGTGATGATTCTATGGAAATCAGAAAGTTAAAAGAGTTTTTGGCAACTGAATTTGAAACTAAAGATTTGGGTTACTTGAGATACTTTCTAGGAATGGAAGTGGCTAGATCAAGCACCGGAATTGTAATCAATCAAAGGAAATACATTCTAGACTTGCTTTCAGAAACTAGAATGTTGGGGTGCAAGCCAGCTGAGACACCTATGGAGTATAATCTGAAATTCAGAATTGATGACAAAGGAATTCCAGTGGACAAAGAACACTATCAAATACTGGTAGGTAAGCTAATTTACTTGTCACTTACAAGACCAAACATTGCTTATTTTGTTAGCATTGTAAGTCAGTTCATGAATGACCCTAGAGAGGAACACTTAGAGGCAGTAACTAGAATCTTGAGATATTTAAAGATGACACCAGGCCATAGACTGATTTTTTCTAAGAATGAGTCTAGAAAAGTGGAAGTCTTCACAGATGCAAGCTGGGCAGGAGAACTGACTAGTAGAAGATCCACCAGTGGATATTGTACTCGAGTTTGAGGAAATCTAGTGACATGGAGGAGCAAGAGACAATCAGTGGTCTCAAGGAGCAGTGCAGAAGCTGAATTTCGAGCATTGGCACTTGGGATTTGTGAAGGAATTTGGATACACAGACTCTTGACTGAATTACAAATGAATCACAGTGAACATTTTGAACTTCATTGTGATAGCCAGTCAGCAATTAGCATTGCAAAGAATCCAGTTCACCATGACAAGACCAAGCACGTGGAACTAGACCGTCACTTCATCTCAGAAAAGGTTACTAATGGAACAGTCAAGCTCAACTTTGTTCCAACTCACAAACAGCTAGCTGATGTACTCACCAAGGCACTTCCAAGAACCACCTTTGATGAGCTTACATCCAAGCTGGGACTCTACAACATATACTCACCAGCTTAAGAGGAGTGTAGATTGTAAATTTATTTCTATGTATTCATAGTAAATAACTAAATAGCTAAGTCTTATCTAACTTAGTGATAAGATAAATCTTATTTTATCTAAATTTAAATTTCTAATCTTTTTAATAATAGATAGAGATAGAGTCTAACTTAGCTAGGATTGTTGTATTTTAGGACTCACTTCTTTTCTGTAAATCAAGAATTAAAACAGAGAAAACATTTATTCTCTGCTACAAAACCTCTATTATTTACACTTTCCAGTAGAGCGTTTAAAGATGTTGGAACCACCTAAAAAGATAGAGGGTGAAGAATCCACCCTACAGCTGAAATTGAAGAGGATGCACGACTCTCTCGAGAATGCCAAAAAGGTGAATATCTTGTACCAAACTGATCGTGATTTTAAGACGTCTAATGAAGAAGAAGTGGATGAGATCTGTCGGCAGGCTGAAGCTGAAACCGCTGAGGTTATTGTCTGTTTGCAGGAAGAACTTGCTCTTCTTCAGCAGCAAGTCCAAGATTGTCAATTGAAGGAGGTGGAAGCTCAAAATGGTACCATATTTTTAGAAACCGAGTTGAAGGAACTGCAAGAAAAGGTATGTATGTTGACTGAAGATAATAACCAGCTACTTGGAAGGCTTGAAATGAAAGATGCGGAACTAAGAGCCTCAACGGAGGAGTGGGAACTGCTAAGTTCTGAAATTGAAAATATACTTGCTGATGGTCATGAGGAACTTGTTGATGCTGGCAATCAACTGGAACTCCTTTCCGGTTCTTTTCCTCAGAAAAGAATTTGGATTTCTGAGAAAGTTAGTAAGGTGGTCAGAGTACTGTCAGAAAGGGAATTACTGATTGAAGAGCTTGGAAGATGCCTGGAGGATGCAACAGATAAAAGAAGTGAGCTGGAGTCCATGCTGAAGTCTTTGAGAGGTGCTGCACTGGTTATCAATGAAGCACAGCAGCAAGAATACAATGAAAAGGAGAAAGAAATTGTTCTACTGAAGAAAGAACTGAATGAAAAAACATCAATCATTACAAAGCTTGAGGACAGAATGAAGATTGCTGAAGGTGACTTAAGAAATGCATCTGCTTGTGCAACTGTTGCTTTTGTAGTTGTGAATAGACTATCCGAGGCAACCCGTAAGCATCTCAATGTGTTGAAGGTTAAGGACATTCAGCTTTCGGAATCAGCAGAGATGATTGAAAAAGCAGAAAAAAATATCCGTTCCCTTGAAATTGAAGTTGTGAAGTCGGAGGAAGCTTGCACTGAACTCCGACAAAGGCTTTTGGAGCAGCAGCAGCATGCTGTTGCTATTGAACAAAAGCTTCAAGATATGGTGGAGAATGACATTTTGAAGACACAGGAAGAGCTGTCTCAGCTTGAGAACAGAATGAAGATGGCTGAAAATGACCTAAGAAATGCATCTACTTGTGCAACTGTTGCTTTTGTAGTTGTGAATAGACTATCAGAGGCAAACCATAATAATCTCAATGCAATGAAGAGGAAGGACGAACGACTTGCAGAATCAGCAGAGACGATCTTGAGTAAGGATGCTCTTCTAAACGACCAAGCTACCATGATTGAAGAAGTAGAAAAACATATTTGTTCCCTCGAAATTGACGTTGCAAAGTCAGATGAAGTTTGCATTGAACTCCGACAGAGGCTTTTGGAGGAGGAGGAGCGTGCTGCTGCTTTTGAACAAAAGCATGAAGATATGGCGGAGAATGACATTTTGAAGACACAGGAGGAGCTGTCTAAGCTAAGAACTGGTGTATCCACACTCAGGGCTCACATGGGCAAACGTAGAGATTTTGACAGAAGACCTGAAAAAAGTGTTAGAGAAAGACTTTATACCTCTAATGATTGCAGAGATGAAAAAGCTGTAGATAGTTACTTTTGTTGTAGTAATTTTGGAAAGGGTGAGCGATTTTTTTGCTACACTTGGATGTTATTGCAGTCAAACAAAGGGTTGCGTGATAGAGACGTGATTATTCTTCTGAAAAAGGAAATAGAATCAGCCATGGAAAGCTTAAAAGAGGTTCAAGCTTAGATGGGCAAAATATGCAATGAAAAAGAGGAGATTCAGTTGTCAGAGAAACGGAGCAAGGAAAGCCTACGTTACCTCGCAGCAGATGTGCTTGCTCTGGAAGAAACAATGAACGACTTTGAAAAGCTGTTCGAAGTCGAGATAGGAGCTGTCCATCAAAAGATAAATACAGTTGAGCAAACCATGCAAAAAAACAATACTCAATGGAGCCAAGCAAAAGAGGTAAACTGTTTAAAAATTTAAATGTATAATCTAAGAACCGTGATTTTTTTTTAAAAAAAGGTGATAACTTGCTGCAAGGGTTAGTCTTTTCTTACCCGTTAGTTTTGAGTCAAATTTTAGTTTATAGGCTAACCATCACTGTAATTTGGCTGGTTTGGCCATTTCATTCCTACGTACTTTTACCCTTATAAACTAGAAGTACCCCATAGTTTAGTTTAAATTCATTTTTCAATGTTCTTGGGCAGTTTCTGGAACTTGAAGTTGGTGATGCAAAGATAATTGCAACTCAGAAAGCGTCAGAGGCATCTTGTATTCTTGCTAAATTTGAGGAGGCACAAGATACCATAACAGAAGCAGATATTATGATCAATGGGCTCGTGATTGCTAATAAAACAATGAAACTTGATATTAAGAGGCAGAAGCAAGTGGAAAGCGCACTAATAAATGAGAAGGATGAACTACTTAACCAGATAAAAGGTTTGGAATCATTAATACTGTGAAGGATCAGCAACTTGAAGTCCTTGAAGAGCAGTTTGGCTAAAGTTTGACAGAGACGAGGTTCATGGTTGCAGAATTGGAGGGTCTCATCAGTGAATTGCAAACTGCTTTTTTCAAAGCGTCATGGCTGTAGCTTGTGATTGTTACAGCCTTAAGTCTCTTCTGTTTGATTCAATGAAGCTAGTGAAGTCATGGCTTGAAGACGTCTGGTCGGAGATAATTGTGAAAGACTGTGCAGTGTCAGTGCTTCACTTATGTCATATGGGAATTTTGTTGGAAACCTTGACGGGGATGAATGCAGAGAATGGTTTGCTTCAGCATGGCTTGTCTGAGTCGAATGATGTTATAGCTGATCTGAGGGAGCACAATTCCAGGTCAAGACGAGAGCTTGAAATGTGTAGAGTTATCAGGGGGGAACATCTAGCTGATATCAAGACCAGTTTTGACCGAATATCAAAGAAAGAAGAGGAAACTGGTGAGCTTAGTGTCAAATTAGTCACTTTCGAGAAAAAGATGAATGATTTACAGTTTCAAGAGGAAGTTATGTTACAAAGGTCTAACTATATGGGATCCCAGCTTGCGGTTCTAATGAAAGAATTAGATTTGAGTAACACAAATCTTGTAACTTCCCTTCTTGATCAAGAGCAACTGCTCAAAGATAAAGAAGCGCATCTGGAATATCAGGCTGAGATTTCTATGATAGACTTGTGTACCAAAGACTTTGAGTCTCTTATTTTGGTGTCAGAGATGGAGCAAATGGTTGCCCACCTAGCTGGCTCCAAAAAAAAGCTTACCAATGCTTATGCTGTCCTTGATGGTTTAATGCAAGAAATATTTGTCGCAAAAGTAGATGCATGTTTGAAAGAGCAGCTAATGGGGGAGCGGGAAGGTGAGTTGTCTTTTCTACAAGAAAAAGTTGAAGAGGCACAAATTGAGTTAAGAAAGTTGAAGCAAGAAAACTGCCTACTTCTCCAGGATTTGGAGGAGAAGAAATCTGATCTTCAATCCTCCATAAGCTGCCTTGACGCTTCTAATCTTGAACTTCAGCAGTTGAAAGAAAAAACCTCTTCCATGGAGACTTGCATTACCAATCTACAAACCGATTTAGAGCTGAAAGCCAATGAATTGAAAGAAACCAGACATTCTCAATCTATCCTCATTGAGGATTTAGGTTTTAAAACTCAAGATTTGCACATTTCTATTGAGAAAGTTAACATGTTGAGGGAAGAGAATGCTGCAAAATGTGTTAATTCTATGGAAACTATAGATAGGACAGTTAGCAGGTTATTCAGCTTACTGAATAAAGAAGGTTTTACAATCTCTGATAAAACGGTTCAGGAGTTGCATGATAATGCAGAGAGGATATCAAAGTTCATAGAAGATTTGGAGTTCTTAGAGAATAGAGCTGAAGAGCTGGAATCTGAAAATATGACTCTCCATGCAGAGTTATCAAGGAAAGATGAGGTTTTGAAAGATCTATTATTTGATCTCAGCTAGTTACAAGAGTCTGCTTCCAATACCAAGGATCAAAAAGATGAAATTGCGGAAATGGTTTCTTCATTGGAGGCTTTAGAAGATGAGCTTGCTGTTAAATCAATTGAACTTGACGAGGCTGTTAATCATGGCTATATGCTCGAAGTTCAACTGCAGGAGAAGCTTGAGACGATTGCCAGTCTTCAGTTGGATATTACAAGAGAACGTGTGTCTTTGAAACATCTCTACTCTGAAAATCAGGAGCTGAAATCTCATATTGAGGATGCCTTAGCAGTTAGCAGTAAAAAGCTCTCTTGAAGAAGAATTAAGAGACAGAAAGAAGATCACTAAGAGCTTAAAGGTGGAAATCTCAGAAATGAGTAATACCCTTTCCCAAATGAATGATACCATAGAGTTCTTGAGTAGTAATCTACATGAACTTTCTGGCGAAAGAGATGAGCTTCACATGGAGATGCTTAGCTTGGAAGAAAAGCTTAGAAAGGCACAGGCTGAGGTTAAAGAAAGTGAAGCCATTGCTATGGAAGCTCACCAGGTATGATCTAGTATTAAAATGTGTAAAATGGTATTTCTGTTTCCTTTTAATATATAATCTAATCTTATGCTTGTGTGGATTGAATTTGATGATAGATAGCTGAATCAAAGAAGGCCTACGCTGAAGAGAAGGAAGCTGAGGTAAAGCTATTAGAGAGATCTGTTGAAGAGCTAGACTGTACTATAAATGTATTGGAGAACAAGGTAAGATGTCGCACTATGATAAGCTGCAAGAAAGTACTACTTCTATCATGACCATGTTAATATATCTCAAACTTGTGTTAGGTTGACATTATCAAAGGGAAAGCTGAACGTCTACAATTACAAAGAGAGGAGCTAGAATTGGAGCTTGATGCTGTAAAAGTTCAGATGCAGAATGTTAAAAATGCTGATGCAGACATGAAAAGGTTTGCCAATGTTATCTTATTAGTAATGCCCATACACTTGGTATAATAAATTGTTCTGATTGGCAATATATGATTTCTTTCTATCTGCAGATGTTTGGATGAGAAGAATAAGGATCTTCAACAAGCCATGGATCAAATACAAATTCTTGAAACTGAAATATCGGACAAGGATAGAGAGGTGAATCCCTTTTGTTTAGCTGTGGTTTAGTTTTCAGTGACTAAAAATGCAATTTTCTAAAACAATTATTGTTCAACAGATTGCCCAATGCAAAACACATATTTCCGAACTAAATTTGCATGCAGAGGCCCATGCGAAGGAGTATACGCAGAAGGTATGCTAAAGGTTCTTGATTGTGGATTAGACTGTTCTGCTGCAAATTTTCTGGCCTATATAAGATCAAACAATACATGCTTTTTTGTTGATTTTCTAACCATTTTGGAGAACTATAAAAATTGGAAACAGTTCAAGGCATTGGAAGCCATGGCTGAACAAGTTAAACCTGAAGGTTACTCCACCACTGCCCAAAGTCATTCATTGAACAAGTTAGAGAAAAATGTGGCAAAGCATCGAGGCTCTGGTTCCCCATTCAAATGCATTGGCTTGGGTTTGACACAACAAATGAAATTAGAGAAAGATGAGGATCTTACTGCTGCAAGGCTGCGAATCGAAGAATTAGAGTCCTTAGCAGCAAATAGACAGAAAGAGGTAGCCTTTATCACTGTGGAGTTTGCACTTGCTAATTACCTTCTCTAAACATGTTATTTTCCACAGATATTTTCTCTCAATGCAAGATTTGCAGCTGCAGAGAGCATGACCCATGATGTGATTTGAAATCTATTGGGAGTCAAATTGGACATGACCAATTATGTGGTAACCAAATTTACTTGAATCTACCATTTTAATAATGGCTTTTGGCATTTTACGATATATGTTGCTTAAGGACCAATTCTTTTTAATGCAGTCATTGTTGGATAACCAGCAAGTGCAGAAAATAGCAGAGAAGGCTAGACTTGATAGTTCAGAATCTCAAGTGAAGGTATGGTTTGCTTGGGTACTTTGAAGTTTTTTGGGGCTTTATTATGTGCCCTGATTTTTCCGAATTATGTCATACCTACAGGATCATGAGGTTGTCAAGCTCAAGCAGCAGCTCAATGAATTTGTCGAGGAGAGGCGAGGGTAAGCAAACATAACTTCATAAAGAACAAATATGATTTATTTGGCTAAAGCTCAAGCAAACCTTATTAAACCTATAAGCTAAAGTTCTTATTTGTTGTTTTCAATTATCTATTTCATATTTTCAGTATATTTCATCTTATTTTGACAGGTGGCTTGAGGAAATCGATAACAAACAGGCCGAGCTAGTAACTGCGCAAGTAGCGTTATAGAAGCTTTGTCAGCAAGATCAGTTGCTTAAAACTGAAAAGGAAATGCTTAAGGTTAGAATTTTGAACTCCTCTATTTAGTGAAGTGTTTTAGTCCATCTTTCTTGAACTTAACTCCTTATGCTATCTGCAGACGGCGAGTGTAAATTACAAGGAAAAGGTGATGGAACTTGAAGGAGAAGTAAAGAAGCAGTCCGGCCAACAAAACCTCCACCAACTAATTCATCACCATACCAAAATTAAGGCAAGATTTTCGCATTTTCTTCCTCTAGTGGAGTTTCTCCTCCAAATCATTGCCAACTCTCATCTCTCTTCTGTAATTTTATTTATGTTTTCATAATGCAATAGGAGGAAAATAATATGCTAAAGATTCAAAACGAAGAGCTTGATGCCAAGCTGCGGCGGACAGAGGTTGTACTTTTATGTGTAAGGGACGAACTTGCTCATTATCGTGCTTCTATTGGGAAAAGCCCTCATGTTAACTTTGACGAGGAGCAACGTTTGAATAACAAACTGAGGGTTAGTCCCTAATGATGTCCTTTTATATCAGGCTTAGCACAGTGTTACGATTCATTTAATCGTCTGTGAATTGGTTACAGGAGTCTGATGAAGAACGGGTGCAACTCACACAAATTGCTGGGAGTGTGTACAAGTGTTTTAAAGGCTGCCGGTATAACAATCCCTATTTCCGATGTATGCCCTGCAGCTGCTGAAGAGACACTTGAGCAACTCCAGAATAAAATCAGCTCACTTGAAAGAGAATTGCAAAGTTTGACACTGAAGGTAATTAACAGACACTAGCAAGTGTGTAATTACCTTACATGCATGGTATATGCCCGAACTTAGGATGAGTGTCGGATAGAAGCATTCTCGGATATGAAAATGTTTTTTACATATATTTGGAAGATCACACTGGTATTCATGTCCAAATATCATAGGTTCAGGTACTTTAGAGAAAGTAAAGAATCCGGACAACATAGAAAAACTGACTGATTAACAAATTTGTTTTGCAGAACAAGATTTACAGCGAAAGAAACAGGTTGTCGGAACTAATGCCCCAGACATCACCACCAGCAAGTGCAAGAACAGGTGAAAACTGTCATACTCCAAAATGGGTACCCCAAGCTCCGTTTCTTTCTACGTTAGATCGATAGCTTAAGTCTCAAAATTTAACCTCTAAAAACTTACTACACTGTGCGTGTATAGATGTGCACTCGACATGAACCTCGACTACATGATTGTATATCTAATAGAATAAGCAATGATTTAGTGAAAGATTGTCTTTGGTTATTTAGATTTTAAAATTGACAGCCTAATCTTGAGGGCTTATCCAAAAAGCCAATGAAACTTTGGTCCGGAGAGGTGTCTGATGAACTTTTGTTGTCGCATTATCGGAGAGGTTTCCTTCCGGTAAAAACTCAGCACAAAGAGGTGTCCAAACAACTCTGCTCCTGTCAGCGGTATTGAGAATTAAATACATTAAATGAAGCTTTAAATCATTCCTCCACCCATAATTCTGTGCTTTTAGTTCAATCGATTCGTACAATTACAAGGTACTCGGTTGGCAATATTTGTTTAGGTTCGATACAAAGGTTCATTTCTGAACTGTATGAAGTTATACAACAAACTTTCTAGGAATAGAGACAATGTCACACACCAATGCAGTTAAAGAGACAACGCCAACACTACATTACATGTTACAAGACTAAAGAAACAGTACATAATCGGCACTTCGAAAGGGAAATACCATAAATGCCGGATTCTTGCTTGACATGTAGAAAAACCCTATGCATATTTTGGCACCACACTTGCAATAAAATGTAGCCTCTTCATCCGTTTCTCCCCGAAAGGTTCAAAGGGTAAAACTTTAATGAATGTTGGATGATCACCCTTCTCTGCACATGCGCATAGTTATAATCACATTGCATATATTATCTCTCCACTACTATCGATGTCAAGTTCGGGATCACTGTCTAGGTCCTCCTCCATATCGTCGTCGATGTCCAGACTGCCAGTCAAATACTGATTGAGACTACTTGTATTTGGTGCAGGTATAGTGGCTTCGGAAATGATCCTCATGATCTCGTCGACACTTTGCATGGGTTGATCAGGTTCTTCAAACTGGTTGTTCGTCGTGTTCTCGTCCATGAGATCTGTCGGCAGGTTCTTTAGAAACCACTCGTGGTTCCTAATTTCGGGAATGGATATCCTCTGTTGCAATAAAAATCAAATCAAATCAAAATTCCTACAATTAGAATTTAGGAATCAAGGAACAAAGAAGAAATGAGGGCAAGAATATTAACTCAGGTCTCGAGGAAGAGAGAACTAACCTTTGCAGGGTCAGCCACAAAAATCCTAGAGATCAGATGATGGCAGTCGGGCGATATATGAACATAGTCAGGGATTGAGTACTGGACGTTTAAAATTCGCTGCAAGAACCGATCGATTAAGTCAGTCAACATTTTAAAGTAGTTTCCATTCTGAGTTTATCAAAAAGAGGACTGCATTTACATGAATTGTTTTGTGGAAGTTCTTAGGATCCTCGGGGTCTTCGAATGGATACGCTCCAACCAACATAACATATAAGGTTACACCACAAGACCAGACATCTGCAATCTGACGTACTTCGTTGGAAAAGAAAATTTTAGCATATATATCACTTAGAGAAACATGTACTAAAAGTGAATGTATTATCCTTGCTCTTGTACTACTGCAATATATCATAATACTTCAGCAAAGAATAAGAGCAACATTCGATCATAAATATAAAAACAACCTACTATGCCGTTCCTGCCGACTACAATTCTAATCTGCCTCTATAGTCCTACTCCATCCATTGATCCTAACCAATAACAAGAACCATAAATGATTTGAACTTCGAACAACTCTACATCCCTCATTCCACATATTATTTCTCGACTAGACCTAAAAGTATACGGAAGTTTAACTCGGGAAAATAAGAAGCAATATTACCTTTCCGTCATATTCTTTCTTGAGTAACACTTCAGGAGCTATATAAGCAGGAGTTCCAACGGTTGATTTTGGTTGTGAATGCAGCACTGAAGACTGGAAAAGGTATTCGATGTCAACATAAATGTAGATGGAAAATCAAGGCAATGAAGTTGCATGCTTTAGAAACACCCTTTGATGCACTAATCAAAACAAAACAATAAAATTCAAACTCTACCGTGGCACAAGCAAATGGTAAAAGGCATATCTTGTACCTTGGAATACCCGAAGTCGCAAATCTTCAAACGAGGAGCTGGACTCCCATCGAGTAACGTGTTCTCCAATTTCAAGTCTCGATGGCATACTTGCTTCAGATGGAAAATCAGCAAAAAGGGATCTCAGCGGAGTCACAACTCGAATTCTCTTTCAGATAAGTAAAGGGCACAAAACAAAAGTTACTCACCATTGCATGACAGTAACTGACTCCTGATATAAGCTGTTGAAAGAAGAAGCGTGCCTGAAAATATACCGAGATACATAAAAGGAAATTCCAGATCACAAACATTAAAAGAACAAAGATGGGGCAGATCGGGTTGTAACCTCATCCTCACTGAACCGCCCTGCATTACATATCCGCTCAAAAAGCTCTCCCCCGGATGCATATTCCATTACAATGGCCAGATGAGTCGGTGTTAATATTACCTATATCACATCACAGTATTCAGTTTTCACAAGTTAAAAAGCTTTCTCGAAACATCTAATAATGGAAACAAACCTCTTTGAATCTGACTATATTCGGATGCCTTAGCGACCTGTGGTTGATGATTTCCCTTTGTACATTTTCATCAATCTGTTGCACACAACTCAAGAAGATGAAAAAGAAACACAAAGTCAAACTGATAAATTCTTCATAAACACACTTTGCAACTTCATAATTAGACATGATAATGATAATCAACCAGAGCTCATCGAGTTCGATAAATGTTTCAAAATTCAATACCATCTATGTAATAAAATCTAGGGTAAACTGCATCAATAGTCACCGAACTATGGTTTCTTTCCTATTTTGGTCACCGAATTATTTTTTTGGCAAAAACATCACTAACGTTATGTTTCCTTCCTATTTTGGTCACCGGCTGTTAAAAACTTAACGGTTTTGCTGACGTGGAATTTTATTTTATTTTTTTAATTTTTCATGTCATTTATTCTCTCTCCTCGTAAGCAATATATGTTATTTTATAATATTTTTATTCAAACTAACAGGATGATAACACGTGTCACTGCCTATTAGTAGAATAAAATGAATAAAAAATTAAGCCCCTTATGCAGCCGGAGAGATTCGACTAATAGGTAGTTACACATGTCACCATCCTATTAGGCAGTTACACGTGTCACCATCTATCTGGCTACATAATGGGCTTAATTTTTTATTCCTTTTATTCCACTAATAGGTAGTGATACGTGTTACCATCCTGTTGGTTTGAATAAAAATATTATAAAATAACATATATTACTGACGAGGAAAGAGAAGAAATGACATAGAAAATTAAAAAAATAAAATAAAATTCCTAACTACCAGTGACCAAAATAAGAAGGAAACATAACGTTAATGATGTTTTTGTCAAAAAAATAGTTCAGTAACCAAAATAGGAAGGAAACATAACGTTAGCAATATTTTTGCCAAAAAATTAGTTCGGTAACCAAAATAGAAAAGAAACTATAGTTCGGTGACTATTGATGTAGTTTACCTTAAAATCTAAAATATGAATCTAAGAAACTGAAATCTGCAGCTACAAAATTGAACTTCATTAAAGACAAACTCAAAGACCATAATTAGCAATAAACTCAAAGATCACCGAATTCTTCACCAAACTACAATCCATTCAAGCTCAACCACCAAATTCATAAACATGAAAAAAAAATCAAAAATCACTTAAAATTTATAAAATTTTGGAGTTCAAAAGTGTAAGAACAAAAAGGGCACTAACCTTCTCACCTCTCTCGATATACTTAACAGCAACAAGCTCGTCGGTCTGCTTGTCTCTCATCAGCCGAGCCACCCCAAAATTCCCAGAACCGATATCTTTAACCAGCTCATAACGATCGCTGTCATGCATGATTGGCATATCCATTCCCGGTCCCACTGTTACTGCTTCTCGATTCATTTCTCTTTACTCGAAACAAAGCTTAAACCTTTAAAAAGAACCCAGACGAAAAAAAGGAGGCAGATCCCAGAGTTTTCACATTATCATGTCTTGGTTTCAGAGGAAACCCAGTTTGAGATCAAGCCAGGCGGTGATGCTGATGGAGGGAAACGTGGCAGAACAACAACCTTTTGATGGGTTTTTTTCTTCTTCTTTTTTAATTTTTGCTTTTGGTTTTGTTATGGTTGGTGATGAAGTGGGATTTTGTCCGTGAAATCTTTACCCACTTGAACTGATTTCAGAAAAAAAAAAACACAGGGGGAAAGCTCGTGAAATTTGCGGCCTTTTATTTTTCCTTGAATAGTGAATCCCAGATTTTACTTTACGTTCTTTTATAAAGAAAAGCTATAATCTACTTTTTAAAGGGTTGGGTTCTTTTCTCTTTTATCCAGAAACTGAGATGAAGTGTGCCAGTGGAAGGAAAGTTTTATGGACGATGATTGGTCTATGAATTCAGTGGAAAAAAATGGCAATTCGGCTTTTTCTCTAAGATTCACTGAATACGCACTCACAATATAATTTTAGAGTTAAATATTTTGTTTAAGTTTCTTGTTTAAGGGTTTAAGTATATAAATTTTAAATTTAGGCGTGTGGTTAGAATTTAAGTTTAAAATTTAAGGTTTATAGGTTAAAATTTAAATTTCTAACTATATTACCTTAAATTTAAATTCTAAGCTCTAAACTTTAAATTTTAATCTCATAACCTAAATTTTAACTATAAACTCTAAATTCTAAACATATACATTTAAACCCTTAAACTTTTAACCCTAAAGCTAAGGCGTTTGTAGAAACTTTTCGTTTCTACCGTCAGCGCATGAGATATTTTTTCAAATATATTAGGGTAAATTATGTACATTATCACTGAACTTTAACTTCACTCTTATTCAGGAGGGTAAATGGGCAGCAGGGACGGAGGGACACAGGGCTTCGGAGGGGTCCATGCCCTCAACTCAATTTTTTTTTTACCTTTATAATTTAGAATTTTTTAAAAAATAGATTATTTTTACATTTGCCCCCCTCACTTTTGAAACATTTAAGTTTGCCCTCCAACCTCAAATTCTAGCCCCGTCTCTGATGAGCAGAGCGTTCGACAAATTGTTCGTGAATTGTTCATATGACATTCGTTTATTAAGTTAAATAAATGTACATGAATAAAATTTTTATGCCTATTTAATAAGCGAACGAACATTAACAAATGTGTGTTCGGTTCGTCTATGTTCACAAACAAGCTGGTTTCCCTTTTCCTTTTTTACATCTTAAATATCGGTGAAGTTAGGGACTAAATTGAACACATGGTAAATTTTGGAGTTTAAACTGCAAAGCATGAGGAGCTTAGGACTAGTGGTATAATTTCACCATTTCTTTAAACGAACATGTTCGTGAATATTAAACGAATACGTTTGCGAACGCTAAATGAACGTACATGAACACCTTCAAAAATTATAAAACGAACACAAATAATATTAAAAATTTAAACGAACACAAACCGAACATAAACCCTTTCAAAAAAAATAAACAAACACAACTTTATCCGTTCAAGCTCATTTTATTTAGAGTAAAACTTTGATACACAGGCTGTGTAAAATTAATTTTACACAAGCTTGCGTACTTACACTATAAAAACTCAAATCCTAAATTCCTAACTCTAACCCTAAAAAACTAAACCCCACACTCTAAACCCTAAATTCTAAATACTAACCTTAAATTCTAAACCCTACAACCTTAAACCCTAAACTAAAACCCTAACCCCTAAAACTAGAAGGCACGTGTAAACAAAAGTTTACACGACCTGTGTATCAAAGTTTTTTCCTTTTATTTATACACCCTATTTCTATTTTTGTTACTGAAATTTACACTTTAATTTAGGATATTTAATAAAAGTTTTAGCTTATCTCTTCTATTGCAAATTTAAATGCAATGAAACATATCATCTGGAGATAATATTATAACGACAATGATGGTTATCAAAACTAAAATTCATTTAACAGTTTTAAATGTATAAAAAACGAATTCAATTACATCAACGCAATAGATCAATTACATTAATAAATTGAAATTTTTAAATAAAGATACATTACATTCAGATAGTTTTTTTCTTTTATTCTTCTTATATTAAGTTCTTGTTTTTTTATATATATTTTGATTTTTTTAGTTTTTATTTACTTTGTAGTAAGTTTCTTCTCTGTCTTGTGGCATGTTTTTCCTTTGTTTTGTGACACGCTTTTATCTTATAGCACATTATTGTCTACAGTTGTGGTAGATCTGTGTTCGTGGATATATTTTTCAATATGTTTGGCTCTGATTTGTAGATTGTTGGTGGTCTTCAGTGGTTTAATCTCCTTTTATGGTTAGTTTGCCGATGCAGTCAGATCTGTTTTACGAAGCAGCCTCTAAAATTGTTGGTTTTGCTCACCACTCTTACTTCAATCCTGAAGTGTGTAGGTGGATAGAAACAAAAAGCCTTGCTCTTTGCTTTTATTTCTCCAGTGTTTATCTTTATTAATGTTTTGTATCCCACTGAACGCGTTTTGCTGGTCTGATGTTTGTTTTTTTTTTAATTTTTTTCAATTTAGATTTTATTGTCTGTTTATTTTTCTGCTACAATTTAATTTTTTTAAATTGTTTTTCTATTTTGATTTCTAATAAAATTTAGCCAGCATATTGTTCAAAAAAAATATCATCAACATTCTTACTCACTCAGTCAATTAGTGGATCCCTAATGAATTGACTTTAAACCTTTTTGTTAAATGACAAAAATACATTTTTATCTTCTTAAAATTTAGTCGTTCTAAAATTAGAAAGAAATTAGCTTTATGATTTTATATAGACATGCAAATAGGTAAATGGAAAGTGGCGTAGGAAGAAGATAAAAATGAGGAAGTTAGTTAAAGTGGTGGCAGATTCCAAACCTTAAAAAACGGTCAAACCCCAAAAGCAACGGTCACGTGTAAGAAAAACTCATCTCTCTGCTCTGTCTGTCTGGCCGCCAAATGTGGATTCAAAGCAATCAGTTACCAAACTTACAGTTGCTAAGCTTCAGGAGAACAAAGGAACACAACACCAGATGAGATGATATCAAATCTTAAAAGTTTCCAAAAACATTCACAAATGAAACACAGAGGAAAACAGAGGAACAAATCACTGACTTCTGTTCGATTTTGGTTTTTGTTTTTAGATTCTTTGTAAGAGAAAGTTTAACAAAAATGGCACAAGCCCAACCCGAGGAAAAACCTAAAGAAGAACCCCACGACAAGTTTCAAATGAAAGATCATCAAGCCATTGCAATGGCTTCTGCAAAACCAACGACCAGTTGTAATAACCCCATTTCCATGGCTGCTGCGAAACAGACGATCAGTTGTACTAGCAGTGGTAGTGGCACCAGTGGCAGCAGCAACGGCAACGGTGTGACGTTCAAATTCAATGCTCACGCACCCGAATTCGTGCCGAAATCGCATACCCAAATGCCCATTTCCGGTTATTATTACCCTTGTTTCCATTACCTTGGTGGTGGTGCAGCCGCCGCCTCTGATTGGTTCTTTCTCGGTGACCAAGAACCTTCCACTTATTTGAACTCTAACCCTAATCTCTCAATCCCCAATTGTTCTTCCAAGAACGTTTTAACCGACGATCTACGTCAGAAGATCATCAAACAGGTCAATTTTTTTCTGGGGTTCTACTCTTTTTGCCTACTTTATCGTTATGATCATTAACTGTTTGATAGTATTCAACAATGAATGGTTATAGGATATGGCTCCCATGTGTTTTGTATAATCTGATCCTGATTGTGTGTATAAAACAGGTGGAGTACCAGTTCAGCGACATGAGTCTGATTGCGAACGAATCGTTATCGAAGCAAATAAGTAAAGATCCTGAAGGCTATGGTAAGAAAACCTATGAATCCATTTTGTAAGGCTTATGTAAGCTATCTAGTTATTTCGGACCTTCGGTGAGTTGAATTAGTTATATAGTTTGGCACTCGAATCGGTTTTCACTCGTAAGTATTGGCCTTGCTTTAGTGCCTATCGCTTTTATTGCTTCAACAAAGAAAATCAAGTCCCTCATCACCAACCACCAGTTGCTGGCACAAGCACTTCGTTCCTCTTTAAAGCTTGTAAGTTCTTTAAGTTTCATTGTTCATTTGTTCTTGTTCAACTGCAAAAATAAAACTAATCTACAGCATTATCTTCATTTCGGGTTTTTTCGGAATGATGTCTTTGTTATTTTGATGTGCTTGGGAAGGTTGTGAGTGACGATGGCAAGAAGGTTCGTCGTAGACATCCGTTTACCGAGAAAGAACGAGAGCAAGTGCAGGTAGTATATACGGATTACCTTAAAATTTGGCCACTTCTATGTATGATGCAAATTGCAATCTACCGTGTTCCTTGTTTCGCAGTCTCGTACTGTTGTCGTAGAGAATTTGCCTGAAGATCACTCTCATCAGAACCTTGACAAAATCTTTAACGTTGTTGGGAGGTTTGGTTTTCATCACATTCGGTTTCGGTTTCTGGTTTGTTGTCATATGTCTAGATGGGTTATTTTGCAGCTTATGTTAAGTATTTTTGGTACAGTGTGAAGAACATCCGAATATGTCATCCCCAGGAATCTAATTCGTCCCGTCCTAAGAACGACTATTTTATGTCTAACAAGGTAAGGTTGGAATCGAACTTGTTTTCTTAGCTAAGCCTAGAGATTATTACACAATTTGCCTCATGGTTCCTTTTTCCTGTTCCTGTTCATTAAGCTACATGCGCTTGTGGAATACGAGTCGACAAAGATTGCTGAGAAGGCGGTATGTTAATGCAGATTTGCCGCTAGAACTTGTTCTTGTGATTTAATTGTTTCAGTCCTTCAAATTCCTCTTTTGCAATGTCATTCAGAGCTTGCGTATTCGACGCAGGTAGAGAAGCTAAACGATGAAAGGAATTGGAGAAAGGGGCTCCGAGTAAGGTTGCTGCTTAGACTCTCGGTATGTCATGTCTTCCACAATTCACATCTGATCTGTTTGCATGCTTCTGTTTTAATAGAAACCATTTACAACATCTATTTCGATACGAAAATGCAGCCTAAATCCGTTCTGAAAACGAGAAAATCAGAATTCGATGGCATATTAGACGACGACGATTCACCACATGCTGAACACTGTGAAGGTTCTTCTCCACCAAACAAGGCTGAATCATTTGAGAATAATGTAAGCATCAATGTTGGTTAACCATGTTCATTACATGGTTCCTTTGCATTACAAGCTGACCGGAAAAATTCGTCTTCTGTTAGGCTGAAGATAGTGCAATGGGGTCGAAAAAGGGATGGTCTAAATCGCGCGGGAAGCTTCGGGGGTGCGGCCAAAGCCACACCGGACGTGGCCTGCTTTCAGGAGCTCCTCAACCTAGCAATGCAGTCCAATGCGAAACATCCGTGAAACAGATGTTGAAGTGCCCGAGAATGCCAGACGGAACCAGGGGATTCACCATGGGACGAGGCAAGCCGCTATGTTCACCATTGGAGTGATGATGAAATTGCACAAATTTTGTTTTTCCTTGCTTGTCTGCAATCTTATATTAACCAAATAGTAATGAAAATAGCTCTGCATTTTCCTGAAAGCAGCAAGAAATGATCAAGTAGCTATGCATAAGTCTGGTTAAGTACTGTTTCATAGCTATTTGATGGCCATTTCCTTCTGGCGCACCATTTTTCTGGGTTTTTGTTGAGCATTGCTCTGGATTCATCAGCTTTTCTGATTTGAATTTTGTAATGTATCCAAATAATCCAATCGAATCGTTAATCAAGCTCTGGATTCATCACCTTTTAGATTTTGCACTATATTTATAAATTTTGATAGTATAATTTAAATTTAACATTATTTTTAAAAAAATTATGATACCATAATTTAATTTTTTTTATCTATTCAAACTTATCTATTAAGTTTAGTTTAATTGGTATGTTACTGGTATAATAATTAAGAGAGTATAAAATTAAATATTTTAAGTTTTTTTGTTACAGTAACGTTAATCAAGAAATTTTAGAAAATAAAATAAGAAAAAAGAGAAGAAGAATTTGATAGATTTGGAAGAAAGTTCTCAAGTTTTTTTCATAACGGCTGATTACAATAAACCTATTATTTATACTAGGGCATTCTCAGTAAAGGACAAAGTCCGTTAATGCTTTAGGCACATTCCTCTCCCTGCCCCCCTGCGAGTCACGCCAACATTCCTTGATTAGTCAGGCTCGATTAATCCCCCTGGCTCATGTTTCACTGGTCCCACCGGTACCATTTCTGGTATCTCGTTCGTGACATTACCCTCTCTATTTTCGAGAACCTTGTCCTCAAGGTTCGACCCCATAGTTGTGGCTCTTGGTTCGGCAATATTCAACAAAGGTAGCAGAGTGACCTGTTCCAATGGTTGCCCTTTACATGCCTTTAACTGCAAGACATGGAAATAGGGTATATATGAGTTGATTCCGGTAAATCGAGCTTATACGCCACAGGACCAATTCATTTCAAAATGTGTTAGGGGCCAAAGTAGTGCGGACTCAATTTCTGATGATGCCTCAACCTTAAAGACAATTGTCGATACGGTTGTAAACGAACAAATACCCACGATCTTTCTTCAAGCTCGACCTCTGGACGGTGTTTATCCGCTTGGTTTTTCATCATGGTCTGGGCACGAATTAAGCTGTCCTTCAATTCTTGCAAAATTAAATCCTTTTCCTTCAATTGCTTGGCCACTTTATCGTTGGCAATACTTCCCTCAAAATAATTTACAATAGTTGGAGGATTTTTCCCATACAATGCTTTGAAGGGTGTGATGCCGGCCGAAGCTTGGTAGGAAGTATTGTACTAATATTCTGCTCACGTTAGAAAATTTTCTCATTGATTGGGTTCGTTGCCAGCTAAGCACCACAAATACATCTCCAAATAGCAGTTCAGAGCCTCGATTTGGCCACAATTTGTACAATTATTGAACTTTTAAAATTTTTATTATAATTATTAAACTTTTAATTCATTTTTATTACGATTGTTGTCATCAATTACCGTTAAAAACAACTGGCATGGCGCGTTAAATTTAAAAAAATAAATATTTTTTCACCCTATTTCTCCTCCCCTCCCGTTTTCTCTCATTTTTTCTTCCATCTAAACATGTCCCCCTTCATTTTTCTTTCATTTTCATCCCATTTTCTTTTATTTCCTTGTCCTATTATAGTAATCTATTCTCTTAAGCTAAGTTTACCAAAAAAACATGCTGCTACACATAAATACTTAATAATCCTCCTTGGCGACGCTAATTGTTTAAAAAATTGAGTGAGACATTCAGTAGCCCTATATTCCTCAACAGTTAACTTGCTTTAATTTATTGCAGAGGTGGGTGAAAAAATAATAAATAACAAAAAAATATATAGACTAAATGGGAGAGAAGGAAGAAAAGCATGTTTGGATGAAAAGTAAACGGGAGGCAGAGAGAAAATAAGGTGGAGGAAATGTTATTTTTTAAATTTAACATGTCACATCAATTACTTTTAAAGGTAGTTAACAACGGTAATTATATTGAAGATTTTAAAAGTTCAATGACTGTATTAAAATTTTTTAAAAGTTCGATGATTATATTAAAAATGTCTTAAAAGTTTAAGGACATATTTATTAATTATAAATGATTTAGAAATTACTGTTCTGATCCATTATTGTTTTCTCGATTTCATTGGTTAGCCCTCACTATGGGTACCACCGTACCAACTTGAGGTGATGAATTATGAAGGCAAAGGGCAGAAGATGGCAAGATTTTAGTGTACAATCGAGAGCAACATCGTGCTGGACATGTCGCGTATGTCCAAAGAAAGGTGTTCAAAGACAAACAAATTATGTCAAAGTCGAGATGTTTTAATTGGTCAAATAATTTAAAATATTTATTTATTTTTATATTATATAAGTTTTAATTTTAATATTTATATTCCAAATATTGTTGTTCTATCGTATCAAAAAAATATTTTTTTTCTTAAAGATTTCTAATCCCAGTCTCCTTGCTTCCTTCTTTTTTTTTTTTTTTTCATTTTCACCGTCATGTTGGTTCATGGAAACGTTGGAAAATGAGTATAAATCATGATATTATAAATGGGGTAAACTGCACCATTGGTCACTAAACCACTATGTCTTTATACTTTGGTCATTAAACTCTTTTTTCCGTAAATTATGTTTTTTCATTAAGATCATCGGCCGTTAATAAATCAATAGAGATGGGTTACGTGGTTTGATACGATAGTAATTTTAGTTCATAAAACTTTTATATTTTATCAGTTTGATTATATTTTAAAAAATTTAAAAATTTAGCTATCGATATTTAAATTATGAACAGTCTCTAATATCCTCAATCTATCCCTAAATAACATCATCTGTCGAGTTAGAATTGGAAATCCCTAAATTATTGTTTTGAGTATTAAAATGGACCAAAATGGAAAATATGGATATACTTCAAGGGCTAAATTGCTATTAAGCCTAAAAAGAAAACCAGAGGGGAGCAGACAAATGCTTACCCAGGCCAAACTCCAAAGAGCAGCCCCCATTTTTATATTTGAAAAAGAGAATTAAACCGAAAGAAGCGGGATTAGGGTTTTACAGAGAAGAAGTCTCTAGAGTTTTTTTTTTTTTTTGTTGAAAGAAAGAAGTCTCTAGAGATAAAGAACGAGTTGGGTAAACTTCTATCCCTATATATAAACTTAAAAGCTGTAGCGGCAACAGAAAGAAAAAGAACAAAAGAAAAGAAAAGAAAGTGAAAAATAGTGAAAGAAAGATTATATTAGGAATATGGTGAAGAGGCAACGGTGTTTTTTGGATATAAGCATAGGGGAAGAACTTGAAGGAAGGATAATAGTGGAACTGTTCAATGATATTGTACCCAAAACTGCAGAGAATTTCAGGGCTCTTTGTACTGGTGAAAAGGGCATTGGTCCTCACACTGGTGTGCCTCTTCACTATAAGGTCATTCCCTCTCTTTTTTTATATATATTTGTTGTTGTTGTTGTTGTTGTTTTAATCTGTGCTGGTTGATTATATGGGTTTGTGTTCTTGGAATGAAAGATTGATTATCTGCAGAGAATTTCGGTATTGTTTCTTGAATTTGTTAATTGATCATTTGAACCGGAGTATTTGAAATAATTGGTCTTTTGATACTTGAATCATTATGATAGTCTTGGTTTCAACTCTTTTTTTAGAGTAAGCCTTCCGTTGCTTAATTATTATACGGTATAATATATTCTTCTTCTTTTGGATGGAAATTTCAGCTTAGTCTGTTTGAATGATGCATTTTTTTTAAAAACTTTAGGGTGCTTGTTTTCATCGAGTTATCAAAGGATTTATGGTACAAGGTGGTGATATATCTGCTAGAGATGGTACGGGAGGGGAGTCGATTTATGGTTTGAAATTCGAAGATGAAAATTTTGAATTGAAACATGAAAGGAAAGGAATGTTATCCATGGCAAATGCTGGTCCTAACACGAACGGGTCTCAATTCTTCATCACTACTACTCGCACTCCTCATTTAGACGGGAAACATGTTGTATTTGGTAGGGTGGTCAAAGGAATGGGGGTTGTTCGTTCAATTGAACATGTAGCAACTGGTGAAGCTGATCGTCCCACTTTCGAGGTTACAATTGCTGATTGTGGAGAAATCCTAGAGGGGGCAGACGATGGGATTTCCAATTTTTTCAATGATGGTGATACCTATGTGGATTGGCCAGCCGATCTTGATGAGAGTCCTAATGAGCTCTCTTGGTGGATGACTGCTGTAGATTCTATTAAAGCTTTCGGAAACGAACATTATAAGGTAATTGGTTTACGCATGTTTATTAGTGATGTAATGGGTTCATTGCCACATGTGATTGTTCTTAAACAGCACACTTGTGAAAGTGCGATACATGATATCTCAATGGTGCTCGTTCTTGCAATTTGTTTTAGTTGCTCCTTTGAGGTCTCATTTGTGCTATAATGAATGTCCTTAACAGAAACAAGACTATAAGATGGCTATCAAAAAGTACCGGAAGGCTTTGCGCTATTTAGATATCTGCTTGGAGAAAGAAGGGATTGACGAAGGTGATGACATTTCTTTGTTGTACTTGGTATCGTCTTTCTCTTATAAATAAAGTTTTTAGATTCTCAATTCACCATGGTTGTTTTGCATATAATATTTTATTGCTTTGCAGAGAAGAGTTCGAGTTTGAGAAAGACGAAATCACAGATATTCACAAATAGCTCTGTAAGCTTCATTCGTCATTCTTTGACTGCCTATCAAATTTTTAGCACTCTAGATTTGAACGATTTTGCAACCTAGGCTTGCACTGGTTTGCTGCCTGGATGCCTTGTCAGTGGGGTGGAACCTTTTATTTTGATTTCCTTGAGCCGATTAAACACCGACTTATTATTACCTTTTAGCGTTTTAGATATCTAATACTTATGGGTTATGTGGCTTTAGGCCTGTAAACTAAAACTAGGGGATTTGAAAGGAGCACTATTGGACACAGAATTCGCAATGCGTGATGGAGAAAACAATGTGAAAACGCTGTTTCGGCAAGGCCAGGTTAGTAACTCTCTATAACAATTCAAAAGCGTTTTAGTATCTCGTCTTTTGGTTATCTTAATTGTGCTTGCACTTTCTGTCAATTCAAGCACATTATTGTCCTAATGATTGCAATAATTGTTTTCCAGGCACACATGGCACTTAACGATGTTGATGCTGCTGCTGAAAGCTTCAAGAAAGCTTTGCAATTGGAGCCAAACGATGGTTAGTAATGAACTTGGCTACAATGAGCTTTATAAGATTATTCTCCTTGACAGCAGCAAGGCAGTGAATATCGTAAACATTTGAATTTGTCGAGACTTTTTGATAACATTTTGCAATGTATTCCATTCAGGGTGGAATAAAGAAAGAGCTTGCTGCTGCTATGAAAAAGGTTGGTATATAAAGTTGAATTCATAGTTTCTTTTAGCATCAAACATATAGGTAAACAAATGTATTAATGCAACAAAACTTGTTGAGCACAGGTCAATGATCGACGCAACGAGGAGAGAAGGCGATACCGTAAGATGTTCCAACCAAACCCAACTGGTACGTCAAGAGTGCTCTGCTCTTGGCTTTGCTTGCATTCATTTTTTCTTGCTGCTGCGTGACATATGAACCGTATATACTTACATACGGGAATGTTCAATGCAGGTGCAGATGAACAATAATGTTCAAGAGCTCAATAATCTTTTGCAGTTGCATGTAATCAGATAGTGTAATCTGGTTCAGGCCTTCTGCATTAGGATCTCTCACCTTTCGGACGAAATACTAGGTACGGTTCGGGTATCCAGTGTCTGCTTTCTGGTGCAACTATGTTGATAAATATTGTGCCGGTTCATTTACGAAACAATGAAAGCCTTAAAAAAGAAGTGGTTGATTTTAACAGGTTTCAATGGAAGGAGAGGAAGCATTTCCAAGCAAACTTCAACTATGCAAATACGAGGCTTGAACTGATTGTTGTTAGACTAATGATTTGATTGAAATGTTAGTCCAATATAATCCTTTTGGTCTTTCTCAAAACATTTGGTATACAATAAAAATGTAGAATTCTTTTGTATTGTTTCAATGGAACAATTTCTTTCTAGTCGGGTTGTACTTTGATTTCTGTATTGTGCTTCTGTTCCCCAACTATCCCCCTTCCAACATACTCATTTCTTTCATTGTGTTCAACTAGCTACCAAATCCGGTGTGACACGATTTGAGAAACGAAAACCGTGACATGGGGCTGCTGAGGCAGAACGATGTTAAAAATGTCACACCGGATTTGTTTCAGAATCACACTCTTTGTCCAGAGAGTAAAACGTCTGAAAAGTTTAATACAGCAGCATCTGGATTACTCAAGTTTGTACAGCACAATTACCATCTGTTTTTCATATAACTTGCATGCAGGTTGAGTTAGACTCGGATGAAGAACTGAACACCTCATTTTGATAAAAAAAAAAAATCACCAGGAACCCATCGGAAAACTGTTTTCAGCGATAAGAAATCTCAACGATGTCGGCATCGGTCCACTCCTCGTCGACTTGGGATGAAACTCGAGTTCTTGTTTTGCTACCAGATATTGCTAAGGCCTCCGTGGATTAGTAGGAACATTGTATTGGCGGTAAGCCATAGATAATTTTATTATAATTTTAGTGGTCTGAAGAATATTTGAAAATTAGGTTTATTTAATACCTAAATATTTATATTAGACAGAAAGTCTTATGGATTAAAGTTTTTTGGTGGTCAAGTATTTAACTCAATAAATATAGAGTTGAGAGAGAATTACTCGAGAGAGATATAATTACTTTTAGAATCTTTACAACTATAACGATTATGTTGTAGAGATATATTGTAGGGACGTTAAAAAGAGTATTTTTTGTTATACTGAATTCTTGGTTATATATCAGGTTATGTGATTACATGAGATATTATGTATTCGTACTCTTTATGTTCTCTACGTTGATATTCTTTCATCCATAAAAGTAGACAAAATCGATTGGATATTGTAACTATAACCTTGAAGTGGTGGGTATTGTAGGGACGTTAGGGAGAGTTTTTTTGGTTACATCTGGTTCTAAGATATATATCAAGTTATGTGATTATATGAGATATCATGTATTTATATTCTTTGTGTCATTGATAGTGAATTATTCACTTCTCTCATCTGTACAAATAGATAAAATCAGATCACATTAAATCTCGTCTTTTGTATATATCTTATTTTATATTGTTATTAATTTGATTATTTTTTCGCATACAAATTCCTAACCACTTGTGTGATGGATCTACTCCCAAGTTCCAAGATATGGTACATTGTATTTCAGTATTGATTTTAGTAGGCTGTATTAGATTCAAATGAATGGGGGAAATAGCACGATTTAAAATTCTCTAGACAAAATCATGATTAAACCTCTAGTATCTTCATGCACAATTTTCGGTTCAACAGATCTAACTATCGATTTTTTATTTAACCGATCAATTTATTCGATTTTGACAAAAGATCACTTCTCAACAGGGTCACATTTTAAAAACAAATTGACAAAGAAAAAGTTGGGTTTGGGACAAGGACACTCCCTAATGGATCACACAAGGATGCTATAACTTGGAAGCCATATTTGAAGATCTTGCAAGCACAAATTACATGTACTAAAAACACTTTAGCCATGTGACATATATATGAGCATTTTGTGAAGTCATCCTCAATCTAAAAGTCTGATAAAAAGGAAATGTCTGTATTCTAAACGGCTGTTGCAGAATGTTTTAGGACCATTTGGAAGTTTCTTTGTACGCTTGTGTGCATTGATTAGGTAGCAGTTCTTAGTGGTTAGCTTCCACCCATCTGGTCTCTGTAATGGCTGTTTTCAGACCCGATTTTGCATCTTCGGAGCATCAAAAATGGATAACGATGTGTCCCAAGGACCAAGGGCTCAGATGAGCTGTTGGGTTCAGCTTTCCAAACACCTGTTTCATTGTCCACGATAAAAGTAGAAATTCCCATGAAAAATCATTGTATCCACCCCACTCCCATCCCGAGTTTGGTATGATGGATTCAGTCGAGAAACGTTTCTCGAGGAAGATGAAATAAACAAGAACAGAGGCAACATTTTTATGTTGGGGTAAATTCATATAATTTTATGGTATAAACTTATAAAAAACTTAATGGGACAAAAATAAATTTTTAATAATTATTTTTAAAAAAAATTAAAATTATATACGAATTTCAAATATTCAGGGGAGTGACCGTTCCCACCGGCCCCCTCGTTCGATCCTTGAAAATAAACTTAGATGCTTGCCCATGAATTTCTGCGAGATGAACTTTAGCTCGTGCTGTCTTTCTTTCATCTTCATTAGCTTGAGCTCGGATTTCTGTAGTCACTTTTTTTTAATATACAAACTCAAACTATATTATTAATTTTATAATTCAAATCTTTTATATCAATTGAAAGATAAATTTTTGCTCACCATTTGACCAGGGACGGACCTAAAGCAGGATTTGGGGTAGTGTCTCCGATTTTTTTATCCTAAAATATAATGAAATTTTATCTATTTAGACCATTAATTTTTGATTTATTTGAAATTTATTCTTTTATTTTTTATGATTAGGTATATTTTTCCCATGATACTAATTTCTGACTTTGTCATTGCATTAGGCAAAACAACACAATTTTATACACACATGTATGCAAGAAGGTTAATATTGTGGTCCATATTTTACATTTAATTAATTTAATCTCTGCTTAAATCGTTAATCGGATATAATATATAAAAGAAAAAAAAAGGAATGAGGAGAAAATGATGCATGATTTACGTGTGCGTTGTGCAGTAGATGCATACCCATCATAGATGGGTGGGCTCCTCAAAGTTGACAGACCTACAGCCTATTACAGTAATGGCATCATCATCCATGGAGTTATAATTGATCAGACAACGACTGGTTATCTGGTTATGGTTCTGTTCTGTTTTCCTTGGGTAAAGTACACAAATAATTATCAAATTATCTTAAAAATATAAAATGATCATTAAACTTTTAAAAGTTATATAATGAACATTAAAATTTATTTTTTATTACAAAATAGTCACTAAGCCGTTAACTGTCATTAAGTGAACAACATGATAGTTAAGAAAATTTGAATAGTAACACATTTAATCCTCCATATTTATACATTCAATCATTTTAGTCCTAATGTAACCCTCATTATTGATGTCTAAATTGATTAAATGTGTAAATATGGAGGATTAAATGTGTTGATATACAAATTTTCATAATTGCCATGTCACCCAGTTAACGACTCAGTGATTATTTTATAACACAAATTAAAGTTTAATGCCCATTATGTATTTTTTGAAAGTTTGGTGACCATTTTTGATATAGTTTAGTGATCATTTGTGTACTTTACCATTTTTTTCTTTTATGTTAGTCGCTCATCATGGCATTACATCGTGTTTGTTGTTTTCAAAAGGACTCGACTTAATATAAACCTTAAATCTATTTTTTTTAGTGTTGAGATATAATTTTCAAAAAAATACCGTTGAGGCATAAATATGAGCACCGGAAAGATATAAAATTATTTATGTTCCAATTTCAGGCCCTTTTAAATATTACAATAATTATGACAATCAAACTAAAATTCAATCAACAAAAAATGTGTTTTAAAATTTGAATACAACACACCTTATATAGAGGTGTGAACATTAATCCTACGTCAGAAAAGAAAGATGAGGTCTTGAGATCTAAAAACGGTGGCGTTGCACATCTTGTTAAATATGTCTTTTGAAAACATAATAATAGTCTTATGACAAGTAATATTATAGTGATATTTTGACTATCTGATTTCACGTCGAGCACTCCGAATAGTGTGATAGACGAGAAGAGCAACTGTAATAATACCCCATGATAAGGATGTCACAGATTAAGTGAGGAAAATATCATACCTCAAAGAGAGATGAATATATTAATTTTATATAAAAATAATATTAAATAAAAAAAGAATTTTAAGATATGAAAATAATGATCTTGTACATCCTACCGGCTAATTAAAATAATTAATATTCATATTCCCTTTAAATCCACCACGAATAATAATTAAAATATTAAAATTTGTATATCGTCCGAACTAATCAAATACATACAAATAACCGAATTTATAACATCATCGTCATCATCCTCAATGATGTTTAAAATTGTCGGTTCTTTATACATAAAAAAAAGCATGTATTATATTTAATCATTTTTGCAACGACTTCTATTATTTATTATTGCCAAAGAAGTGATGAATAATCATTCGATATAATTAGTTTACACAAAACCCATAACTTATTCATACTTTTTACCTTTAATCATTACTTCTTACGTCACACTAATTATGTTGTATGTTAATTTTTTACATAGTTTTAAAAAAAAATATATGATATAAAATAATTAAAATAATAAGTTTGTCTTTTAAAAAATAATTTTTATTTTTGTTGGAAAATTAAAAAATGATAGAAAAGTAAATTTATATTAAAAAAATTGATTGAATTTTTCAAAGTGATAATTTGAGGGGACAATTTTAAAACAAAAAAGTGACAATTTTACTGGGGACCAAACTATATTTGGTCTGCGGGTAAGAAATATATAACATATGGGTTTTTACCCTTTTTTTAATATTGTTTATGTATTTGATATTTAAAAATATTAATTCTTGATTTAGCACCTATTTATATCATGTCATCCAAACTCGTCTAACTAATATATTATGTTAGGTCAGGAATTAATGTTTTCAATGTCAAATCAATAAAAACAGAATATTTAAATAAAAAAAATCCAACATATATATGCTTTGGGATCTCTA
This sequence comes from Hibiscus mutabilis, assembly GCA_019671005.1. Taxonomy (NCBI): domain Eukaryota; kingdom Viridiplantae; phylum Streptophyta; class Magnoliopsida; order Malvales; family Malvaceae; genus Hibiscus; species Hibiscus mutabilis. Next base: position 37,237,872 of record CM033754.1, read on the forward strand.
TTTCTTCTTAATCTATAAAAACATTACAAACATGTATATTATTACAATTATAACAATATATTAATTGAGTGAATTGTTTGTAATTTTATATTTTTTTTATTATATCCGGTTCGAATAAGGAATTTGTAACGTGGGTTGTACAAATTACCATTCATATACTAACTTAAATTTAATTATAAATAATAAGATAATAATGATTTTATATTGATTTAAATAGTGATATGAATTTGGGGAGGGATAGAGAGGGCTGGAGCGTCGGTGTTCTGAACTGATTCTTGGTGAAATAAGCCTATTATGTGCGCGCGACTGGTTATACTAGTGATGTCGATAATGTGTGGAAAGTGGTCTGTAAACATCGGGATTACAACGGATTCAAATTTTCTTGTGGCTCGTATGTTTGAATCCTATTATGACTAATGTAGCCATAGATACTCTTTGTTCGATTTGTCGTACAGCACCGGAAGATGTGGATCATGTTCTTCATAATTGTGTGTCTACAGCAGCGGTGTGGTGTTCCTTTGTTAGACAGGACAAACTCGATGAATTTTTTGGATTGAATACACGGGATTGGATTGTTGCTAACGTCACTAAGCAGGATTATTTTGTGAGTAATGAGCCGGATTGGGACATTCTTTTTGGTGCGCTTGTGTGGTATTTCTGGAAGGCTCGCAATGCGATTATTTTTAACAATCCGATTGAGGGAGGTGAGTCTGTGGTTTAGCAGAGTCGGCGTCTGTTAGCAGTGGCTTTGAGAGCAGGGGCTGCGCAACCTAGTGCAGTTGCTGCGTCACCGTTGTTACAGCGGTGATTGGAAGTTTGGCATCCACCTGATCAAGAGTGGGTGAAATTGAATACGGATAGGGCTCGACATATGGCTTCAGGAGTTGCATCGTGTGGAGGGGTCCTTCGTGACCATACGAGGGACTGGATTTTTGAAATTTCAAAGTTCATAGGGATTTGTTCTGTTCTTGATGCTGAGTTGGAGGGTGTGCTCATTGGTTTAGAGAGTACGTGGTACAGGGGGTATCGACATGTGATCTTAGAGATTGATAGTTTGGAAGCTTTGCGTGTGCTACAGTGTGATTTACCGACTCAACGAGGTTATTATTACATCTACACAAGTTGTGAGAGCGAGGATGGACCTTTCGAATCCAACATGTGTGCTGTACAGGAAACAAGGTTGCAGATGGCCTTGCAAAGGAGGCGGGCTCTAGTAGCTTTGATGTGTTTTATTATACGATACCTCCCCCGACGATTGTGAGGGCTCTTTCGGAGGATGTAATTGGTTAGCTTTATGGGTTTTGCCATGTATTGAATTTTATTATTCTCGCATGCACTCTTTTTCCTCCATTTAGGTTTAGGGAGGTTTTTTAATGAGGCGCGTGGGAATAATCTCCTTTTCACCTAAAAAAATAGTGATATGAATTTCGGACCAACCAAGGTTTTTCTTTTATAAAAAATAGGGTTTCTAAAGGTGTAGACTGGTTTTTAATTAAAATTTGAAAATAGATTGAAATTGTGTTTTAAAAAATATACAACATTATGAAAAAAATAAAGACAAAATGAAAAAGATCATTTTAAAATTGAGCTCGAAATTAAAATCAAATACAAAACTATTAATTTAAATAGTTGGTGCATGTAAATGGGGTCAAATATGAAGGGGAGAAAACATATATCTTTAATCAAATGCATTCATAGTTTTCCCTTTAATGGTCAAAAAGCATATTGATGAAAAAGATAAAAGCAGGGGATTCACAATTATGACTTAAAGACCGAGATAGAGGAAGAGAAATTAGAAAAAAAAGTTTTATTTCTAGTTAAATTCTTAATATTTTTCTATTAATTTGGGTATCATATAAAAGATGTCGATTTGTTATAGGCTAAATTGTGTAAAAAAAACCCTTGAACTTTTGGGAAAAATTAATTAAGCCCTAATTTTTTTGTATCCAATTATGCCCTTGAATCAAAAAATTTAATCAATTAAGTCCTTGAACCAAGAAATTGAATCAATTAAACCATTTGATCAACTTGACCTTTAAATCTTGATAATTTTTTTGGATTTGTTGGTGTAATGCATCATGTCACAGTGTCTTCGCTTGATATTTTCATAATTTTTTATTTTATTTAAAAATTCTTTAAAAGTTCTAAAAAAATCTTATTAAAGTTATAAAAAATATATTTTTTTGAAAAAGATCCGTAAAAACAACATGATAGAGCTGTGCTATATCATATGCTAGTAATATCTAAAAAATTGTCAAGATTTAATGGTCAAAATTGGTCAAAGGGCCTAATTGATTCAATTTCTTAGTTCAAGGTCTTAATTGATTAAGTTTCTTGGTTCAAGGGCTTAATTGGGTGAAAAAATTTAAGGGCTTAATTATTTTTTTTTAAATTTCAAGGGGTTCTTATACCCTTAAGCCTTTGTTATAAGTACTTTAATTAAGTTATTTTTAATCGTTGTACTTTTGAACTTTCGATCTTAACTGAATAGTAGTTATGAAAATATGTTGAATCAAATTTTGTTATTAGTCGATGTATTATGCATGCATTGTTGATTTAGTGTATGTTATTCGGTTTAAACGTTTTTACGTCCATGTAATTTTGTCATATTGTTGTTGTATTATCTGGATTGTGAAAGAGATTTCAAAATTCGAACAGTACGAAAATTAAAATTGACCAAATTAAAATATATTAGTTGAATGTATAACTTATGCATAGTATAAGAGAAGATGATTGAACTATTTGATCTCTTGGATGTATGGATCTATATATGATTTCTTAACAAAATGTAAAAAGTATTTAAATTTTTTTAGGGACGCGTTGCATGATAAGTCTGCGGATGAGTCGCGAGGTGAACAACGTTCTTGGCATGAGAATGGTTTGTAGGAGTCTAGCCGTCCTGTTGAGGTGAGGATGAAAGTATCAGATTATGATTATTCGGATGACATGACGATTGTGGTATTCAATCAGAACTCAAAGTCTTTAGTTCCTTGTAATGTGGTGTCCGATTTTGATGTCAATTTGTGTGAGGGGATTGGGGAAACTATCGTAGTAGAAGAAGCGGATATTGCAGTGTCTTCGCTTGCTCAATCAGGCGCTGTTGTCTCAAATAGTTTGGGTCATCAGAGTCAATAAGTGAATATGATAGCGGATAAATGTGAAGCTTCTGAACAACATGGTATTGTACAATCGATGCATGGTTCTCAGGAGAGGCCTCGTAAGGGTACAGGAAAAGGGAGAGTCGTTGTGTCTCCATCTGCAGTGGCCCATCTCAGGAGTGGCCTCGTGAGGGGGTGCGAGATTTGATTCGTAAGCAATGTTGTGTTTTGGTGATGCTTCAGGAATCAAAGTTGAAGGATATTTCAGATTGTTTTTAGTTTGTGTTTGCGGCATCAATTGGAACATCAAGTGGGGTTGTTGTAATTTGGGAAGGTCTGATTTTTCATTTGAAGTCTGTGGTGAGTTATCGACATTGTGTGGCTATAAAGGGGTGTTGGACACAGGATGGTGAAGCGTGTGGCTTTATCGCGGTTTATGCTCCACAGACAGTGGCTGATAAGGTTCAAGTTTAGGAGGATATCTCTTCACATGTGGCGTTGGATTCCTGGCCATGGTGTCTAGGGGGAGGGGAGACTAATGTTGTTCGTTATTCATATGAGCGTGCATGATGTAGTTCGTTACAATTAGGGTATGGCTAATTGGGTGTTTCCGCTTGGTTTTGGCGAATCCAGTCTTTGAGAGTTCATTGATACGAGCAGAAGGGTATTTTTTACCACGCTTTGTGATTGATGCTTGTCTGGTATTATTTTCAAGGGTTGAGAGTTTGTTCTTTGTTTTGTGTGGTGTTTGCTCGCACTGATGCGAGTCTAGTATTATTTCTAAGGGTTAGGAGTTTGTTTTTTGTTTTTGTGTGGTGTTTGCTCATGTCTAATGTTTATGGATTAGTATGAGTACTCTTTTCCCCAATTTATGTTTAATATTTTTTTAATGAGGCTTGTACTACTTCTCATCTGTATAATTTTTATGAATAAAATCATACATTTATGATAAAAAATACTTAAATTTATAATTTAAAGAAATAGATATTAAGCTTTGAATTTAAAATTATAAATGATTTTTTATCAATTCATAAGTGAGCCATTTTAAAGCATCCTGTGCAATAAGATTGTTGTATAAATTAAATGGATTAAATCCATGTTGATGATAATAACTATATGGTATTCTAATAAATAGTTAATTCATATTTAATTTGGCTAATGTTGATGCTTTCATGCTTGACAATTAATTATTTTGAAATAATAATAATAATAATAATAATTTGGTTTTCAGTTGAATGTGAATCGAATTATATGATTTTTCTAATTTAATTTCTTTAATCATCTTGGAATTTAAAATAATGTGCATGTTAATTCAATTTTGCTGGCAGCATGTGCATCTATTTCAAGGTGCATATGTTTTGGCATTGACATTGACCTCTTATAAGTGGTAAAATTGTATTTTAGTTCCTTTAGATTTTATAAATTTCCAAATTAACTCAGTGATAAAATTATATTTTGATCCAAAATGATATATTTTTTTAAAAAAAATTATAACACTTTAAATTAATACAAATGAAAAAAAACCATTTTGACCCGTCAAAAAAGAAAATCATTAAACTTAAGCGCCCCATAATTTTTTTTCCAACTTCATTCTTGATTTATCAGTATCATATGTCTAATTTAAATTACATTAAATTTATCGAATCTAACAAACGATTCGACCTTTAAACCGATTTAGTTAAAGAACTAAATTCAAAACAAAAGTATGTAGTGGTCCAACATAGTCTAGAGTAGATTTCCAAGGAGAAACTAAAAGTTTTGCAGACCCTTAAAATCAAAGCAATCAAATTTTACAAACCCCAAAGTAGCAAATGAAAGATGGACTTAATCCATATTTGTCTCACATGAGATTTAATAATGAATTGTGTTTTGCACACCAAGAAATTTGATTAATTTAAACAAAAAAATAAAGATCTTTGGACTTGTTCATTAAGTTATGTAATTGTTAAGTTTGTCAACTTCAATAATATGACATATGATTTGTTGCTTTTCAACTTAAGACTATATGAAATTATGGCAAATTTAAAATATTAAGTTAGTTACGCAAAATCTAACCCAAAAAGTAATACTTGAGTCTTATTATGCGGAAATTTTGGATTTAAATTTATTTTTAAATATATTTCAATTATTAATATGTTTATTTGTATGGAAAATTTCTCTACCCATTTTCTATGCTTAAACACTAAAAAATAAATTTCAAGCTCTAATCTTAAATTTTAGATCCTAAACTCTACACCCTACTCTAAATTCTCTAAACCCTAACCATAAATTATAAACTTAATTTTTAGTGTGGAGCATAAATAAGAGCATAAAAAAGATAGATGATTTTATATTCTCATTTGTATAATGTAATGATTAATTATGATTCTCAATCTAGATTTATTTTGGTTTCCGATCAAGTTCATGTCCATATTTTTTGGGAGAGCTTTCAATTGAGTCAAATCAAAAAATTTTGAGCAGTCGAGTTAAAAAGTCATATTTTATAACTTAAATTTAATTTAAATTTTTTTCGAGTTAAATTTATGAAATTTAAGTCAAGTTGAATTGTTTGAAATTCTGTTCAAATTCAATTACAAATATTTATAATATTATGATACTAATTGGTTATAATTTAAACGATTATATATATATATATGTCAGACAAAGTTGATTAATTCAACTCAAACTTCAAAATAAATCTACTAATTAGTGAAAATTTTAAATTATTCAAATTCATTCTTATAACTCAAACTTTATTTAAATTTTTTTAAGTTAATTCAAACTTATAAAAATATGATTCAAGTCAAATCAAACTTTTTAAATTATTAAAACTAAAAAAAATTCGATTTATAGATCGAGTCGAATTTTATCCACTTACACAGTCTATCCATTTGTATACTATAATGTCATAACAAGTCGAAATTATATGAATTAATTAGTTGTAATTATGATTACACCTATAATAGCGAGCGTGGCACGTGGATAACAAGTTTGTACAGCATTACTTGAATCAACTTGTCTTCTTCTTTCTTCATCCTCTTACAGCATTAAAAATAAAAGAACAGCAAAATCTCACTTTTTCTTCTCTGTATGTATAAATTCTATACTATATTTTATTTGTTTCTTTAATCTCTCTCCCTTTGTTGATCGTACGATAAGCTGAAAACTTCAAAGATCTCTGCAAAATGCAAACAGCATCAGCAGTTTCTTGTTGATTCTTTTTTGTTGTTGTTGTTTTTTTGATCTTTCCTCGACAATGGGAGGCTGCACTTCGAAGCCTTCTAAGCCAAATCCATACGGATCAAGAGATAACCACCGGGATGAGTATCCTGCGCCACCTCAGCCACCCAAATCTCCGCCTCTGCCGCCGACAACCCCTTTCCTCCCCATGTACACTCCGAGTCCGGCCCATCCGAACAAACCCAAGACTCCTTCGACGCCGCTCAGGTTTCTTCGGAGATCGTTTCCTCCTCCCTCTCCGGCTAAGCATATTCGGGCGGTGCTGAGGCGGCGGAAGAGCAGCAAGAGGGCGGAAAAGGAGGCGGGAATTGCGGCGGAGACCACGGAGGCGGACGAGGAGGAAGGAGTTGAGCTGGATAAAAGATTTGGGTTTTCAAAGGAATTGAGGAGTAGGTTGGAGGTAGGGGAGGAAGTTGGCAGAGGGCATTTTGGGTATACTTGTTCTGCTAAGTTCAAGAAAGGTGAATTCAAAGGTCAGCAGGTTGCTGTTAAAGTTATCCCAAAGTCCAAGGTAAAACCTTTTTCCCTCTTTTTCAAAATTGAATTCAATGGATTCTTGTTCAATTTGTTATTTGAGTGTTGAAATTTGTTCACTTTCCTATTTAAGTGTTAAAATTTCAAAGGGTAGTGAACTTAAGACTTTTAGCAGAAGAAGAAATCTTGGGGGTAATCTACTGTTTCAGATCTTTTAGATGGAGAAAAAAACTAGGTTAAATTCATTTCTTACAATTACCATTTCATGATTGTAAAACAATATAAAAGTGATCAACTTGTTTGTTTATTGATTTTTTTTCCTGGGGTCAATCACTTTGGTCCCCCTGAATCACAGCTGGCCCTAAAAAGTGCATCTTTGCATCATTTAGTTTTGTATGTCTGGATCTGGATATGGTGGTGGATGTGAATACGTTATGATAAGAAACTGTCGAAATTCTCTGGTGACCGTATTGACTTATCGCTTTCTCTACACCTCAGAATCGACAGCTGCTATTGGAGCACAATTGTTCAATGGTTATGAATTAGATCGAATTATTGAAAAGATCATGGCCTCACATGGGGTCTTAGATCTAGGCCTGTAATTTTCATGCAGAGCCAGTCAACTACGGCTCAGCTGAAAAAAGAAATGGTTGTATTTTAGTTGATTGCTAACCAGTATCCGGGTTTGGTACATGCAGTGCATTGAACCTTTACATGGTAGAAGAAACATTGTAAAATTCATTCCTAACATAAGATTATTCATGAGTAGAGTTGTTTACAAATTAGACATAGCTGTCAAAATCTTTGCTGCTGGTCAAGATCTTACGATTTATGGGGTGGAAAGTTGATTAAATTTAATCTGTTATTGCAAGACAGCTTAAGATGTTATGACAACTGATGTATTGCTCGCTATCCTACTTTCCGCTCATGTGTTAATCTTTGATTGCAATGGGCTGTTGTGAGATCGAGAATCGAATATCAGATGAATCGATAGGAACGGATTTCCCTTTACAACATGCAATAGAATTGAACTGATGAAGAAATTATTCGGAGAAGACTTTATTTTTGCTCCTCTGTGATTGGATTTAGCAGAAGAATAGTGTTAATTAATTGTCCTTTTACTCCACTTATTTCGGAAAATAAAGAACATGTTTTGTGAAAATCTTAAGGTCGATGCAAGTGGTTGCCATTTGTAGGTATTTTCTTTTCACTCAAGTTACAAATGTAGTGTGAAGAGAACACTTATGGCTAGTTACCTTAGATGCGGTTTGTTCGTTGGGAAAAAAATGGTTATAAGTACTGAAAGTTAAACAAAGTGAGATTATGATATTGTTTTGTATTTTTCGTTTTCTCTTGGTTTTTCTTCCTTGTTTTTCTCGTGATGGTTAATAGTATTTTATGTTGTCAGATGACAACAGCTATTGCAGTTGAGGATGTGAGAAGGGAGGTGAAGATATTGCGAGCTTTGTCAGGACATAGCAATCTAGTGAAATTCTACGATGCCTTCGAAGATCATGATAATGTTTATATAGTAATGGAGTAAGCTTGAAACGTGCACCACTATTCATGTTATCTTGCTTTATTTTTTTGTAGAAAAGTCAATAAGATCTTGAGTCACTTAATTGACATTACAGATTGTGCGAAGGAGGTGAGCTTTTGGATAGAATACTTGCAAGGTGATTATTCTACTAATATATATAAATAGGATAGAATCTGCTTACACTATATAAAACTTGAAAGTTTTACATATTTTTTGGACCGTTGGATGAAGGTAAATAAATGGATGAGATTAACAGTAGAAAATGTGAAGATTATCACTTGGAGAAAAAAAGATAAGAAAATAATCTTAGCCATTTATTATCATCATCCAACGGTCCAAAAAAGTGTAAAAGTAATTGAGTTTTACATTGTGTAAGTGGATCTTAACCCTATATATATATATCTTAAAATTCTAAGAATTGTTTATTGTTGTTCTAGCATCTATCTCACTAGTAGCCTCTAACCGGAAGGTTTATCATACTCGTAGGGGTGGAAAATACTCGGAAGATGATGCAAAGGGTGTAATGGTAGAGATGCTAAACGTTGTTGCTTTTTGTCATCTTCAAGGCGTTGTGCATCGAGATCTTAAACCCGAGGTGGAGCAACGTCTCGTTTCTGTTAATATTTAAAAGCATAAAGGCAGGACTTTTTTATGTGTTTTGTTTACTGTATTGGAATCTAAATTTGCACTTCTCTGGACCAGAATTTTCTGTATATTTCAAAGGAGGAGAACTCTTTGCTGAAGGCCATAGACTTTGGCCTGTCGGATTTTGTAAGACCAGGTTTGCACTCTGCTTGTTAAGCTTCTGCACAATCTCGGGGATTCTTTTTTTTTTTTTTAATGCTTATCTTGTTTCCAGATGAAAGACTTAATGACATTGTGGGAAGTGCATACTATGTGGCCCCCGAAGTTCTACATAGGTCATATGGTACAGAAGCTGATGTTTGGAGTATAGGTGTGATAGCTTATATTCTTTTATGTGGGAGTCGGCCATTTTGGGCTGGGACCGAGTCTGGAATTTTCCGAGCTGTCCTTAAAGCTGATCCAAATTTTAACCAACCACCTTGGCCTTCCTTGCCGTTAGAAGCCAGGGACTTTGTGAAGCGTCTCTTGATTAAGGATCCTAGGAAACGAATGACAGCAGCTCAGGCTCTGAGTGCGTGCATCATTTTTACTCGTAATATTAGGTTTTCCTAACATCATTGCGCTAGAGTAACTGGTCGTGATTTTTCGTTTGCAGGTCATCCTTGGATCCAGAGCCTTAGTAATGTCAAGGTTCCGCTCGATATTTTAATATTTAGGCTTATGAAAGCGTATATGCGATCATCACCTTTGCGGAAGGCTGCTTTAAAGGTCTATACACTAATGGGAAAAAAAAATTCTCTTATTTTACGTTATCTAAATTGTAAATAATCTCTTATGTGGCACACCCTTTACTAGAATGATTCATTCCTGCAGGCTTTGTCGAAGACATTGACTCCCGATGAACTATTTTACCTGAGAGAGCAATTTGAATTATTAGAGCCGAAACATGGTAGCATAACTTTGGAGAATATTAAGACGGTAAGTCTACCTATCCGGCCCCTTCCCTCCCTTTCGGCTCCCTACAGAAATGATTGAGATGATGTTAGATTATGCATTTGTTTTGATCATTTGATTTCTTGCAAACAGGCCCTAATGAAAAACGCAACAGAAGCAATGAAGGAGTCCCACATTCTGGATTTTCTTTTATCGGTATGAACTCAGTTGCTGTTGTTTCCATTCCTCGACTTCTTATATGGTCATAGAGGAGTAGCTTATCCGAGTATCTTTCATTTAATTTGCATTGCATGACAGCTAAATGCACTTCGGTACAGAAGAATGGACTTTGAAGAATTCTGTGCAGCTGCAGTAAGCGTCCATCAGCTCGAGGCATTTGATCACTGGGAACAGCATGCCCGATGTGCGTATGAGCTTTTCGAGAAGGACGGAAACAGGGCTATTGTCATCGAGGAACTCGCTTCCGTAAGTTTCGGGATTCTTTTAGACGTTAAATAACAGTTTATGCTCATAATGTCACATGCAAATCTAAACCAACCACTACTGTGAAATCCAGGAACTCAGTCTCGGACCCTCAATTCCGGTCCACGCGGTTCTTAACGACTGGATAAGACATGCCGACGGGAAGTTAAGTTTCCTGGGGTTTGTGAAATTGTTGCGCGGTCCATCCAGTCGAGCCAGTGCAAAGGCACAATAACCCCGCCACCTCGGAAGACAATTCAACAAGATGTGGCTGTAAAAACGGATCGATCGCTCCATGAATCCAGCTCGAGTCAAATCTATGTTAATTCTTTGAGGAATTTGAATGTTGTGGGTAACTTTGAAGATATCATCGGCAATGATGACAAGCAATCACAATGTAGAGAAAATATATGGTTAAAGTTTGCTTCTTGTTTCACGTTTTTTTGATTATTTATGAGTAAATTACAAATTTTATCACCCAACTTTACTCTCACTCCTGTTTTGGTCACTAAACTATGATTATTTTGCGGCATATTATTTCCTTACTTTATATTAGCTACACGAAGAGTACAAGGACTTCAATATAATGGAATTAAATGGTATCACGAGCTGCGTTTTTGAAGGAAATTTTGCTGCTAATTTTATGATGCGATGTTGAAGACATGTCAGATGAGTATTGCTGCAATGAGCTTTTAGTTAAGGAGGAGTAATTCTTAATTGATTCAACGGATACTGCATAAAAATTAGAGTTGTTGAAGACTTGGCGGCAATGCTTTAACGAATATTAAGCTTACGTAAAAACTGAAGCTGTTGAAGACTTGGAGACTAATGCTCGAATAGAATGTGTAAGGGGAGATTTGTTATATTTTAACTCACATTTTAATTGATAATTAAGTTGCGTTTTATTGTAATTTTAGTGGTTGAAGATTATTTGGTAATTAGTATTTGCTTTAATAAGTAAATATCTATTTTAGGTAAGAGATCTTAGTAATAAGGTTTCTTGGTGATTAAATATTTAGATCTATAAATACGAATTATATTTAATCTTTTGAATTATGAAAAAATGAGAGATAGAGAAAATTATTTTCTAGAGAGATATAACCGTTTTTAAGTTCTCTACAGCTATTGTGACTACATTGTAGAGATGTGTATTATAGAGATATTGGGAAGAGTGTTTTAGTTCCACAAAGTCATGAGATTTGTACACGAATTTTGGAATTACATATATTATCATGTATTTGTACTCTTCGTGTTCTCCACATTGATAATAGATTGTTCGTTTTTCTCGTCTGTAGAGGTAAACTATGCTAAACCACGTTAAATCTTGTCTCATGTATGTCTTGATCTATGTTGTTATCTTTTTGGTTATTTTGCCGCGTACCAAATTCGTAACTATTTATTATTTTAATAAATCATTTACATGAAACTATTCTCTAAGTTACTGTCGCAAACAGGTATGCGCAATAAATTATCAACCTCAATGAGAAGCTTTGCATGTTTCCGCGTTTCAAAGTGGGTCTGCATGCAATGGATTTGCAGGTGAAGGATTAAAACGGTGGCGTTTGGGTGTTTTGAGTCTGCATACGAAAGAAGAGTTACATGAAATTGGTGTTTCCAAAAGGTTGGAGAAATTTCTTGCAGTCGAATTATCTCAAGGTAGGGGATAGACTGGGGTTTTACAGGGAAGAAGATGAAGTTACTGGATCGACCCGGTTTAAGATCAAAGCCAAGAAACCAGTCAAGATTTTTGGGGTTGTTTTTGGATAAACAAAAGCTTGATCTTCAGATGATACAACACACAATTTTGATGTCTGCTTCGATCTGAGTTCAACAACACACGGTACTCTGTATACACGTATGAAAATGGTGTTCTTCAAGCACAGTTTTGTCTGAAAATTTCTGATACGAAGTTGCAGTAAAATGAAGTCGAACTATGTTTCTGTTTTTTGGACACCAAGGTACTTGTATTAATCGTATTATTATGAGCTTTTGATGGACTTAGTACCTCAATTCCCTGGCTCCTCTGTTTAAATATATGCAGCAGAACAAGAACTATAACAAGTGTTTGCTCCCGTTGTTGTAATCTGGTTGTCGATGATCGATAATCGGCAAGTATGCGCATATCGATGACAACCATCACTAGTCCATCCTTATGAGATGAACTTGGGAAAGATTGATTCAAAAGATAGAAACTGCTGGTCTAAAGACCGTCACCTGAAAAGAAGAGTTTGACATTCCTTAAATTACCGGCCAGCCAGGCGGCAGCCCCTGTACTCTAAACTCGGTTGGCTTTTTATTGAGGCCGGTACGATACCTTCCATTACACGAAATACAGTAACTTTGAGTACTAATTCTCTGAGTTCAAAGACACAGACATCTCCTTCGTATCTGAAAACCACAAAGTAGCCAACACGGATATAGTAACGTTGGACGAATTCCTGCCAACCTTCCTTAAACCAAACCATCAGGAACAGTGAGCGCAGCAGCAACAGAAAGTTCATCCCCGAATCTCTTAACAAAGTTATCAGGTATCCTCTGCCATCACCCGAGAACAAGTTAACATTCATAACATTGTGGCATTAAACCTCATGTTATACGAAGAAAACTACTTTTTGCTCCATTTACCTAATGCCGGCATAGAAATGAGAAGATTGAATCATTTCAAAACAAAAGGAGTTAATCACATGCACCATCACACAGGAGATGAACTTTATTGTCTGGTTCATAAAGCACCATTACCAAATAGACGTACATTCTTCGGTGCGCATTTGATAAAACTCACTAGCAGCATAACTCAGATAGAAATGCCAAACAAACAGATGGAAAACTACGGATGATACTCGACGGATTCCCAATCAATGTAATATGCAACAAGAATGAAGAATGAAATAAATAGCATAACTGCTAATAACTTGCATTTTTCAAAGTTAATACAGATTCGATTTTACAATTATCTAAAGTTATGTAAATAAAATAATGCACACCCACAGCTACCACACACCATTTTTCTGATAAAAAAAAGTATCTTTCCCTAGTTCATCCAGTAGCCAAACAAACTTCTGGGATTATTTAAACAAAATCATATCACAACAGCTACCAAAACATTAATCTTGTTTTTTGTTTCATTTCTCCCTAGTTTCCCCCTAATTCCCATCAACCAAACACACTCTTAACAGGTCTTAACATTCAAATTTCATCTCCAAGTCTCAAAAACACAATTCAAAACCCAAAAGAAAGGGGAAAATAACAGAAACCCAAAAGCCCAAAATTGAAAACAAACAAAACCTGTGATCGATTCCCATCGGACTCTAGTTTTTCAGTCCTTAAAGATTTGGAAAACCTCTGATAAACCCTACCTTTCGCGATTTTCCCGAAATGCCCTTCCAAAACCTCCATGTTCACCGTTTTCCGTCTTTCAATGGAGCTTTCCGATCAACTGCACGTTAGAGGACTTCACCCAAACGAAAGAACTTATACTACTATGATAAATGGGTTCTTCCAGCGAGGACTTTTAAACGAAGCTTTTCCGGTACTAAATGAGATGATTAGGAGCGGGTCTTCACCTTCTCTAGTCACTTATAATGCTCTTATTGATGGGCATTGTATACTTGGAAGGGTAGACGAGGCTTTAAAAATGGGTTAGCTCCAGATATAGTACAATTATTTCTGGAATTTGTAGATGCCGTGATTTGGAGAAGGCATTCCAAATGAAGCGGGAGATGATCGAAAACGGAGTTAAACCGGACGCATTCGTCACGAATTTACGTACACTATGCAGAGAAGGGGTGGAAATATTCAGAAAGCATATGATCTGTACAAGGAAATGCTTAAATCAGGTTTTCTTCCTGTTATTGCTCTGGTTAAAGCGCTATTCACGGTTGGTAAGACCGATGAGTTAGCAAACATACTTGGAAGCTGTAAGCTTACTGATGCTGAGCTTGCTAAAACTACTTGTTGAAATAAATCATAAATATGTGCTTAAGGAAATGGCCAAGGACGGCCTCCTTCCAAAAAGTGGCTGAACTGCATATATGATGAGGAAGGACAGGCAGGCACAATGACCCATAAACCAGTGAGCCCTGCAGGGCCATACATGTTATTTGCCATTTACATAGAGGATATTAGGAAGGACTGTTACTCCCAGCAACTCAAGAGGTACTTGTTCGTGCTTAAGTTGAATGCAAGCATGTGACAACAAAACTTGTGGTGTTTGCACTACTTTCTGCTTCATTTCTCATCAGTAGCCCTTGGCTAAAGGAAGAAACGTTGGCGGTTCTTGACAAGGCACAAGTGAAACATTTCTCATTGGTTGTGTTTTTTTCTTCCTTTTAGGACAAAATAATGTGTGATGCTGGGGTTCCATTATTTGGCCAAACACAAGCAGGTTCATTAGCCTGCTTGAATTAAGCCTTTATTAGTTCTGTTCCTCCTGATGGGGTTCAACTATTCAATAAATCTTTAATACTACTACTCACTGTACAAATAATAAGCAATGTTCCTATTTGTACAAAGGGTGTAAATAAACCGAGCTTGAACGAACAAGATTATGTTCGTATTCGTTTGTTTATTTTTAAAAGTGTTCATATTCGGTTCGTGTTCGTTTAAATTTTTAATATTGTGTTTGTATTCGTTTATTTATTTTTGAAGGTGTTCATGTTCGTTTGTTTAGTGTTCACGAACGTGTTCATGTTCATTTTTATATAAGAAATGTTAAATAAATTAACAATAAATAAATAAAAAAAAGTAACGAATTAAAACTTACATTTCAACATAAACTTATATAACATCCTTAGCAATAACAAAAAGCAGTATTTAGATACATACAAGTATTTTCATTCTATAATCAAGCTTATAAACGAACATATAAACAAGCTTGTTCATTTGTTTATTAAACGAACATAAAAATTTTGTTCATACTCGTTTATTTAGCTTAATAAACGAACATAAACAAATGTTATGTGAACGGTTCACGAACAGTTCGTCGAACGCTCTGTTCATTTACACCTCTATTTGTACAAGCATTTTGTACCCTTTTTCCTCCATTTGTCATCGAGTGAGGGATTGATGTGCTTAAAGGGGAGAGGCAAATTTTTGGTATACGAAAAACTGAAAGAAAAGATCCCATTGACTGTCTGATAATCCAACAAAATTCATTCAGGTTACTTCTTACAACATTTACCTCAACCTCCTTCTAACATGCTTAGGATGTATCAATTCAGATACATTCAAGATCATCTACACTTTATGTAGGCCAATGAAGATCCATTGCCTTTCAATCTACCCTTGAGCATTACCTCTTGTATTTGTACATCTAGGTTTTCCAGGTCAACTACTCGTGGCTATTTATACTAGGAACCTCAGAAGCCATGTTCTATTGATAGATGGCAGCAGGAAACCATGATGCTGCTGAATTATAGGCAAGAAAAAGCTTTACAAATTCACTCTTACAGAGCCCAAGAAACGTATAATATGTGCCTACTGCAATATGTTAGAATTTTCTGGAAGTTCGGGAGTTTAAGCGAAGGAAAAAAAGAATTCTTCAACCCCAAGGCCAGTAGACAACAAAGATCATATAGTCAAATCCAAGGCTTGCATTTTTCCTAAATCACCAGGTTCTTGTAGCACACAAGTCACAACCATGATATGCATATAATAATTGTCTATCAAAAATGAGAAATAAACCATTGAAATAGCAAATGAATACTGCTTGACCAACTCATCTCCTTTACCAGTGGTTTCTATATAACATGATAGAATAAGCAACCACACCCATATTTTACTCGCAACAATAACACCAATAATTTCTATCAAAGGCTGAAGTCCAAAGAAAACCATTGAAACTAAAAAATATTCATAAATATAGTTCCGTCACCACATTTCCCTTACCAGTTAAATCCATAACATGCTGCTATTAGCAACCAGAACCATCTCATGAAGGTATACATATATGCAGCACAGGCAGACTGGGAATTTACAAGAGAATAAAAGCTAATGCAGATGAAAAGACAGCGAGACAGCTCTCTCAATTACGAATATACACAAGATTCCTTCTATCAAATGCTATAGGGTCAATGTAACATGGTATTCACATTTATGAATATACAGCACATCAAAACAAACAATTTACCCATCAAAAGATAAAAGTGTACCAACGGCGTCAATTTATAAGATGAACTTAATAAGAGCAGTAATAGTATTGCAATGCCAGTTTCTTAAAATCAGAACATTCTTAGTTTCCACCAATACCAGGTTAGTTTGCCACAGCAGTTAATAATAAAAGTGAAATAACACGTTACTTCCTCAGGAAATCTACTTCTGTTGCTTACTAAAACGAGGGTGAGAAATACAATATGCTTCGAAATCACACATGTTATCTCAGCCATGCTAGAGCTACTCAAATACATATTCGTACAGATAACACAAGGTTAAAAAATCAACCTCTTTTCAAAAAAGTTCACTACTTATCGGGAGGAAAGCCTTTGGTGCAAATCATCTGCCAATGCCTGTCTCAAACTTTCCCCAAAGTAATAGAACTGCTTCTCGCTCTCTAGCACCCTTGCCGGAGCTCCAGTTTCATCAGGATCCTTCTGAATCTCAGGTTCAGGCTCTCTTGCAATCTGACACAAATTATGCAACACACAACAAGCTACAATTGTTTGTGGTGCATGATTAATCCCCACATTCAAATCATGAAGAATCTTCCACCTCGTTTTAAGCAACCCGATTGCTTCCCCCACAACAGACCTCCCTTTCATCAGCATCCCATCGAACAAATTTTGCGCTGCCGTCCCGGCCCCATCCGGAGAAAAGGGTGTCATCAAAAATGACAATAAAGGATAACACCAATCTCCAACAATATAAGGCCTAACATGATGACCCCTAACATTGATCACCTTATCCCACACAAAATCACCCGAAGTAAGCCTATTATACAACAAACTATCCCTAAAATGTGTAGCATCATCTGCCCCACCCGGAGCCTTAACACAAACATCCCAGAAAATTTTCCTATGGTCAGCAACAACCTGAAGCAAAACCGAATCATACCCGTATTTGCATTTATAGGAACTCATCGAATTCCGATCGAGTTTCAACCCACGAACCTTTATCGGGCTCCCATCGATAGCTCCACAAATATTAGGGAGTGAAGTAAGCTCCTCAAAGCCCTGTGTAGTCTCAATCAACCTCCTACGAGAAACCGGGATCTTAATGAACTCCGTGTAGAGCTTAGTGGCCAGGAGACGAGTCACCATGTTGGTGATTTTAGAAACGATGTAAGGGTCAAGAGAAGAGCGTGAAGCGATGGTTTTAGCTGAGTATCCATGGCAGAGACGAGAAAGCACCATGGCTACAGCATAATCAGAAGGAAGTGACAGATTCGAAGCGGTTATAAAGGGCTTGAGCTTCTCAACCACGGTGGTGAAAACCGGGTAGGAAAGCCCGTACAAGGACCGCCATTCGGCGTCACGGGTCGGGGTGTCCATCGACCAGATATGGTCGGTGGAGAGAGCACGAAAAGCGGCGACGGATAAGTGAGAGGAGGAAGGTGGAGGAGAATTGGGTTCCCTTTTCTTCAACAAAGGGGAAGATTTCTTGGAAGAAGAGGTGGCTAGGAAAGAAAGGAGCGAAGCGAGAGTGAAGAAGAGGAGAGGAGCAGGGGAAGTAGCGGAGAGGATAGAAGAAGAGGAAGGGGACGGGGAAGAAGTGGGAGGAGAGGAAGGGGAAAGGAGGGAAGAGGTGGGATCGAGAGAGTTGTGAAGGTGGAGGAGATTCGATAACATCAACAAGAAAGTTTCATCCATTGGTGAACAAACAAGAAAAAGAACGAAACTGTTTCAGATTTTTCAAAGGATTAGGGTTTCTGGGTGTTTGGATTTGGGGGAAAAGAAAGATCAAGGAATTTGGGAATTAGGTTTTGCTTTGTTTTCAGCTGAATGTGAAGAAAAACATCAACTTTTTGACAATGAATTCAAAACGTTATGTTTATCTCCTTCGCTTCTCAAGTCTTTTGCAAAGAACAAAAACGAAATTTTGTTCCAGACTTCAGTTGAAGGGAAAATTGATAGTTTTCTTTTGGATAAATTAAATTTTAGTCCTTGAATTTAATATTTTTCTTAATTTAATTTCTAATTATTGTTTTGGTCTATATTAATCTATGAATTTGATAATATTTTCATTTTAATCCTTTTATGATATGGTACTGTGAGATTAAACCATGTGTCACTCTCAATATATCACATTATCGTAAGGATTAAAATAGGTAAAAAAAATTAAGATTAATATGAACTTAAAACTTCGTAAATCAAATATAAATGTAATATAAGATGAAGTAAGAAACAATGTAAAGCAACATAAAAATACATACTTTTCTATTAACAAGTATTTGGTGCAATGACAAGTAGAAAAGAGAGAATCTGAATTTAAACTTTAAAATAATATTATTAAAAGAGAGAGTTATGAATTTCGAATATGTATCATTTCGACATGTACAATACAAAAAATGCATATTTTTCTCTAAATTAAATCACAAATTATATAAAACTAATAGGTTAAAAAATGATATAAATATGACATAATATTAACAGATTAAAATTTATGTGAAATAAATCATTAATATCTATAAAATATCAAATAATATTATCGCAAATTGGTATAATTTAGTCCTAATTCTAAAAAATTAACCTTTGATATTTCAAAATTACTTCAATTTAGTCCCTCTTCATCCCTTCATCTTTTAGAGTTTAAAGAAACTCCTAATCACACCTGCAGTTAGCAATTTTCGAACAATTGGCTTCCTGAAGATCAGATTTTCGCAGCTATGACTGAGGTTATCGAATCTCCTATGCTATTTTCTTTTAATTTTTTCAATAACAATCATTACGAAATCAAATCCTTCAAATTTAGTATGGATGAATCCCCTTGATCTTTGTTCATGCAGTAAGATTTTCAAAGAATTAAGTTTCCATTTTAGTCGTTTTCCCTGTTATTTGGCTGTAATTGCACAAGTTGAATATTTTATTCTTGTTTTGGTTTCAATATTGGGTGAGTCAGGGGAATAAATGGTGTGATTTCTGCAAAATTTTCATATCGAACAACCTGTCGAGTATTCGGAACCATGAGCTCGGTTAACGTCATAAAGAAAATGTTGCTAAGAGGCTTACTACTATGCGTTAAGAGAGTGCAGCCAAAGAGAAGGAACAAAAGGATGCAGTTCGTGCTCCTGAACAGATTGAAGCTGTAAGTAACCTCGATTAGGCTCTTCTTTTTCATGCCTTATGTAGTTATGTTTATTTTTTATATCCATTAGTATTTCTCAACAATGTTTGCCAGAAAGCTAACCGGAGTTATCAGAAGGACGTTGCTAGTTATGAGGCGAGGGATTCTAATGCCCAAGCATTAGACGGTCAAGAAGGGTGAAGTACACGCGTCATCTTTAACTTCCGTTTTATTTTAAAGTCTTTGGTTATTCTTGAAAGTTGAAACTTTGAGTTGCAATCAGCATCTACCAGATTGGCTAATTGTATGGTCTTAACTCTTAAAGCCTTTAGATTCTACTTAGGACTATGTTTAATGCAGCGTTGTATTCTGTCCAAATGAGAGAATATCAAACCTAGGCTATATGTTTGGATGTCGGCTGGGATGAACAACTCTGCTCTAGTATTTACATAACACCGAGGCTGACTTTTAACCACTTTCTTGCTGTTGCTAAATTTCCTTTCTTAACCGCGGAGCTTTTGAGTTTGGATAATTGCAGGAAAATGAATGTCTAATCTAGTTTGTCTAATAATTTTTGGTTTTAATCTTCCATAGCATATGATATCGTTTGGCTTATTTTTCAATTTATATAGAGTTTATTACTATTCTAACTCTTACAGCTTGATGCAGACTGGGAGTACGACAGTAGTTCAGGTTATTACTATAATCAAAACAACGGTTTATGCTATGATCCAAAGTCGGGATTCTACTATTCTGATGCTGTAGGTATGAATCCGCACTTGAAATTTATAAAGTTTTTTCCTTTCTTTCTTGTCTAAAGATAATATATTAGATTAAATGTTGTTTTTGGTATATTTACTTAGAGGGAATGCAACAGGCAAGTGGGTGACTCAGGAAGAGGCATACTCCAAGCTCCAAGCTTCATCAGATACTAAATCGAACAGTCCTATTTTGAAAAAGCCGTTTCCAACTGCAGGTGCAGAACCAGTTGCAGATAGCAAAAGTTTTGGTAAAAGTAAAAACGAGACTGCACCCGGGCCTGTCCTTTCAGCCACGTTAAATCCCATGAGATCTGTTAAAGGGGTTCAGTCGTCACTCGCTGTTAAGAGAAAAAGACAAGAAGAGAAGAAACCCAAGGCCGTTTCTAAAGAAGAGGCAGCTGCACTCAAAGCAAGGGAAGCTGCGAATAAGAGAGTTGAGAGAGAGAATCCGTTGCTTGGCTTGTACAAGGGACCTCGTTGATATTGAATGACTCGACCAAGAACCCTGGCTGTTCTTGATTCAAGGGGTAAATGCTTCAGCGCGTGCTAGTAAATTTCCTTTTTTCTTATCTCGGTTCGGGGAGTTGGGCTGTTACAAATATAAAGACTCAAAAAGAAATAAAGATGAATTTTATTACTCAATCAACCAAGAGAGTACAAGAGAAACAAAGATTGAAAGTACATTAAATAACAAAGAGTAATGCTCTATTTATACTAAATGAGTCTTCTAAAATATCTCAACTAAACTCACGTAATATTCTTCATTTGCATAAATCAAGGAACTAACTTTTAACTCCTAAAATAAAAGACTTGACAAATTCAAATAACAATAAGTTGCACTAACTTTTGACAGCCTCCTTTAGTGCAAGCTTCTTGTCAATAACGTCAAGATCTTCACGAAAAACTTTAAACTTAGCCTTTGGAAGCGCCTTAGTAAAGATGTCTGCAACTTGTTCATCGGTCCTAATTTTCTGCAACTCAATATCCTGAGATAACACCTTTTCTCGAACAAAATGATAATGAGTTTCAATATGTTTCGAACGAGCATGAAACATGGGATTTCCAGCTAGCTTTATATCACTCTCATTATCACAATAAATCTGAATTGGATAATTAAAAGAAATTGCTATTTCTTGAATGAGTCTCCTTAACCATAAACATTCTCGAGTAGCCATTGTAGCTGCTACATATTATGCTTCGCAACTTGAAAGAGCTACAGTAGTTTGCTTTTTACTGCACCATGAAATCGCAACGGAACCCGTTGTAGAGCGTCTGTCATTCACATCACCAGCCCAATCTGCATCTACAAAGCCACTCAAAGAAAATGTCTTAGATTGCACATACATTAAGCCATAACTTAGAGTGCCCTTGATGTAACAAAGAATCCTCTTTGCTGCAATTAAATGACCCTCACATGGTTGATTCATAAACTGAGAAATGACTCCAACAGAAAAAACGATATCAGGCCTCGTGATAGTTAAATAAAATAAACTACCGACAAATTGACGAAAAAATGTTGCATCTTCTAAGGTTTTCCCTTCATTTTTAACTAACTTGAGATTAGGTTCTATGAGAGTCGACTTTGCTTTTGAATCCTCCATGCGAAACCTTTGTAACAAGCTTGTTGCATACCCTTTTTGAGAGACAAAATAACCATCACATTTTTCAATTTCTAGACCAAGAAAACAACTAGATTCACCCAAACTCTTCATTTCAAAACGAACCATCAAAGCATCTTGAAGACTACTAATTTCAACACTATCATCACTCGTAATAATCATATCATCTGCATAAAGTAAAAGTAAAGTGCACGCAATGGGTGTTTTCTTAACAAATAAACTCGGATCAGTACTTGAAGATTTAAAATCACAAAAATCAAGATATTGAGCAATCTTACCGAACCAAGCACGAGGAGCTTGCTTGAGGCCATATAGGGCTTTCTTAAGTCTGCACACATGATTAGGATATTCCTTAGATACAAATCCCTGCGGTTGTTCTATAAAAATATCGCGATCCAGCTCACTGTAAAAGAAAGCATTTTTCACATCTAGTTACCGTAAATTCCAGTCTTTGCTAGCAGCTAGAGAAATAATTGCTCGCACTGTTGTCATTCTTGCAACGGGACTAAAAGTCTCATCATAATCTCGATCGTATTGTTGAGAAAACCCACGAGCAACGAGACGAGCTTTAAATCTATCAACGGTACCATCAGCCTTTTTCTTCAACTTGTAAACCCACTTACAAGTAATTAAGTCAACATCAACAGGCTTTGGTACAAGCTCCCATGTGTCATTTTTGTTAAGTGCTGAAATCTCTTCTACCATTGCATCTTCCCATTCTGGAACTCCTTTAGCTTCGTTGTACAATTTGGGCTCACTTTCACATGAATCTTCCATGAAAAAACAAGACATAACAAAAGAATGATTCACCTCAACTACATAATCAAACAAATGTGATGGAGGCCTTTTCTGTCTTGGTGGATTTTTTCGTGTGGCGTCCTCAATACTTGGGAGGACTTCAACATTTTCCTCAGATTGAGTGTATCTCTCAATTGATGAAACATCATTAAAAACAATGGAAGACTAGTTGTGTCTTTGCTGCCATTAGTATCATCTTTATGACAAGAGACTTCATCGAATACCACATCATGAGATAAGATGACCTTCTTTGTCTCCGGATCCATACATCTCCAGCCCTTCCTATTAATATCATAGCCAACAAAAATGCATTTTTTGGCCTTTGGGTCAAGCTTAGTTCGATTGTGTTTTAATACATGAACATAACAAATAGACCCAAAAATGCGAAAGTAACTCACATTGGGTTTACGATGGTACAAACGCTCAAAAGAAGATGGTTCTGTCCCTGGCCATGGAGGTAGCCGATTTATGACAGGACAAGCTGTTTGAAAAGCTGCTGCCCATAGTTCTCTCGGAAGGTTCTTTGCGTGTAACCAAGACAAGCAAATTGCTGTAAGATGAGCTAACGTGCACTCAGCAACCCTATTTTGTTGTGGGGTGTCTGGACAAGTCATTTGACGTTGAATTGCATGCTCTCAACAATAATCCATAAATTGATCTGACATAAATTCCCCCATTATCCGTGCGCAAGCACTTGATTTTCAGCCCAAACTCTTTTCCGCTTCATGTTTGAACTGAACAAACTTAGAAAAAGCCTCACTTTTGTGTTCCAAAAAATATACCTAACTGAAACGAGAGAAGTCATCCACAATCACCATCACGTAATGAAGACTAGTGTAACTTGGTGTTCGCGATGGCCCCAAAAGATCGGAGTGAACCAATTGTAATGCCGCTGATGCTTTACTCTTTGAACTGGAAAAATGAAGGCGGTGGGATTTTTCGTATTGACATCCTTGACAAATCTCATCATAATAAATGTCTTTAAAAACAGGAACATCATCAAGAAGTTGATTTTTGGATATCTTCTACAGCAACTGAAAACCCACGTGACCCAAACGAGCATGCCAAAGCGTTGAGCTTGTATTATGACCAGCCTTTTTAACATATTCATCACTTACAGATAGAACATACAAAGATTCTTTCCTTTTTCCACAAAATAAAACATCAACAGTAATATGTTTTATATTTGAAAGAATCTGAACATCATTAGGACCAAAAAGAACATACCTTCATGAATCTGTTATTTGAGAGACAGAAGCAAGGTTTTTCTTTAAGCCATGAACATGATAAACATCCTTGAGAAAAATGCCTCCATCATTCAAATCACATTCTTTCGTCACATGATGTAGTGAATTATCAGCGATTACAATAACTTTTTTCATATGATGTGGACGAACATCCGATAAAAGAGTATCATTCCCGGTAACATGATAAGAGCAACCGGAATCAACAATCCACTCTTCGTCATAGTTGATAAAAGTATGAGCATCAACTGGTACATCATCTTGGTGCACAAGAGAAGTCACATTTGTTGGCTGATCAAACACTTCAATAGATAAACATTGCTCCCAATTTGGTTGTTGAAACATATTGTTGTCAAGTACGACATTTGTTCTTTCCTCTTGCATTTTGACTCGACAATTCACCTTAATATGGCCTGGCTTTCCACATCGATCACACACTACTTTCACTCGACAATCTCGTTTGATATGTCCAAGTTTTCCATATGTAGCAAGATTTGAAAGATCTTTTGGGCTGCTCCTCGCTTCTAGACTGATTTCTGTCGCCTAAGGAAGACTTCGAGTAGAAAATTTTCCTTCTTTGATCCTTGGCGAACAACACATCCTCTGACTTAGAAGAAAGCGTAACATTTGTCATTTGCTTAATCAAAGCTTCACGATTAGAGAACAAATTCTCTAAATCAAAAATTGAAGGTTGATTTGCCCACCATTGTATTGAAGAAACAAACGGCATAAGGTCTTTCCGCAGCCCACAAATAAGATAACAACGCAACCGTGCATCACTCACTGGCTCTTCCGCATCCAATTCTAAAATTTCAGAAAAAAAAATTTAACTTTCAAAAAATATTCTTCAATAAAAAGATTACCTTGAGTTACCAAGGCCAATTCATTCTCAAGAAATTGCAATCTAGCTGTATTTTTCTTAGTAAACAACTATTGAAAAGTCTCCCACACTTGTTTCGGTGACTTTAATTCGCGAACATGGTCTATGTACTCCTTGCTGATCGATGTCCGTAAAGCAAATAAAGCCTTGCCATACTTGATCTTCCATTTCCATCATAATTCAACATTTTGTGGAGTATCTACTGGAATCGTTGTGTCATCACCTTCAATCAAATCCCACAAATCTTGCCCCTGTAGAAAAGCCTCCATACATAACTTCCAATAATTATAATTGTTACCAACAAGCTTTTCTACAGTAATACCCGAAGAAGTAACCCCACCATTCATCTTAACTGAGTAATAAAAACAAACACTTGGTGACCAACATGGCTCGTGATACCAAATGTTACAAATATAAAGACTCAAAAGGAAATAAAGATGAACTTTATTACTCAATCAACCAAGAGAGTACAAGAGAAACAAAGATTGAAAGTACATTAAATAACAAAGAGTAATGCTCTATTTATACTAAATGAGTCTTCTAAAATATCTCAACTAAACTCACGTGATCTTCTTTATTTGCATAAATCAATGAACTAACTTTTGACTCCTAAAATAAAGGACTTGACAAATTCAAATAACAATAAGTTGCACTAACTTTTTGTAACACCCTCAACGTATATTCGACATTCGAATACAATTAAAGATGTTACTAACTGATTTACACTGATTTTCTGACTTGTAAATTTTTTTTCTTTTTTTTTAAAACCTCAACAAAGTAGTTCAGTGGTTGGCCCTTTCTCAGTTTTCATAATCACTACACGATAAACAACCAACTAAGTTAAAAACCATTTAAAGCATCTTTTCTAATTATTTTTAATTCTTCAAACTAAGTCATAATGCTAGATCATTCAGAATGGTTACCTATTTAATATCTATACATGCCCCACTAGACTAGGATGTGGTGATACTTATTGATAATTCCAGCTAGCTTGATCCATTGATATGTAGCTCCTCCTCTGCTATCTAGTCCAAAGTACCTATGTGTGACACAAAACACACGTTAAATATAACTTAGTGCGGTATAACCATAACAATAAAAACCAATGATTATAATTAACTCAACCCTGCAGATTGGCAAGCGATTTCCAATTGCAATTAATAACATTTTAATCATATATAGCTCTTTTAACCATTATATTATTGTAACCATAGGATTCCATCTGTCCTACTCATCTTAGGTACATTAAACTTTTTAGCTTAACTACTGGCCATAATGTTTTTCAAGTATTATAGCCAAAGTATAAAATCATGCCATCATTGTTCTATGTTCATTAGGTATTCACATGCACAATAATTTCTTTAACATATACATGCTCTCGATATGATTCATATCATCTGTCAACTCTATCATAGAATCATGATATCAATGGTTCATGATCGTCAAGTAGTCATGCTATATCACGTAATCATTTACATACCATATCCACATAGCCATACTTTCGTTATGCAATCATTTGCATATCATTTCTTTTATCATAGTCATACTTTTGTTATGCAGCCATTTGCATATCATTTCCTTTATCATAGCCCAAAGTACAAAATCATGTGATGTCATGGTATGCGAGTCATCACGACACCGTAGTGTCTACGACGCCTTAGCTTCTGCATCGCCGAAGCGACTGAGATGAGTACGTACTCGAGGACGCTTTTTGCTCCTTATCCTAGCACATTTTGTGCCTTTTAACACCGTAGTGTTTGAACTGACTCTGTTGAGTATTTCCCGACTCTGTAGAGTCTTTCCTGCACCGTAGTGCTTTGACGCAGCTGCTAAGACCCTATAGATATCCAACTATATCAAAGATTCTTATGTGAACTTATGGTATACGAGTCCAACACTGTAGTGTCTACAATGCCGTAACGTCTAATGGTAAGTACGTACTCGAGGACGCTCTTTGCTCCTCATACCTTCAGCACCGTAGTGCCTACTTTCCCTTCAGCACCATATTGCCTACTTTATCTCAGCATCGTAGTGCTGGTTCGCAGCTGCTATGACTCTTTTTGGATATCCAATTATACCAAGACTTCACACTAGTACTTGGGCAATTTATTTCCTTATAGATCAATCATCATTGTTCATATAATATGGCAATTCACATCTCATATTTCATCTACAGTATCCAATTCATCAAAACTATCAACCATAATTCGATAATGGGCATTTCATACCCAAAATCTGAAATCCGATTTATCTTAGATAAATCATTATTCTATATCCATGTATCATAAATATCATTTAATATTTCTTTGATCAACATACATTTTCATTATTATCAAAGTTACTTATTGCAAGTCTTATTCACATTATATATATAAACAGATAAAAATACATTCATTCATCTCACATATATAGTAAATAAATAAAATACACTCACCCGGGCCATTTATTAGCTTGCCTCACTATGCTCTATTCGATCCTTTCTTTCATGGTACCTCGAACCTTCTTTTGATTCGGATCCAAACTTCATTAATCACATGAATATAAACAACATTTATTAGATTCAAATCTGACAAATTTTCAAATATACTATCAAATCTATTCATTCGAATATACAAATTTCCTTTTTCCTTCCTTATACTGTCCAAAACTCATTTTGGTCCTTAATAACAATTTAGAACGTTCTTTAACTCTTTTCAAATTTACTAATTAACCTTAGATACAAAATGTATAAATTCTTATTTTCTGGTAGATTGCACTACCTTCAAAGAAA
Organism: Hibiscus mutabilis; assembly: GCA_019671005.1. Taxonomy (NCBI): domain Eukaryota; kingdom Viridiplantae; phylum Streptophyta; class Magnoliopsida; order Malvales; family Malvaceae; genus Hibiscus; species Hibiscus mutabilis. The sequence goes on from CM033754.1 coordinate 37,265,492, forward strand.
TATTTCTATAAAATAATCTACAACTCGGAATTCGATTTTGTTTGTTCTGGAAGAAACTATATTCAATAAGCTTTACAGCCATATAAATTAATATCCCAAATTCAACTTGTACGCTTTATGGCAAATTTTCTAAGTCGATTACAATGCTGAGATTCGGAACAGCCTGGTGCTTTATTTTCTAACATTTTGTCACTTAAAAATTCATATCTTTTAACTTGAAACTCGAACTCAGTTTCCGTTTGTTGGACACGAAACTAGATGAACAAATCTTTACATCGGTACAAAATTCACCATCTAACCATTTTTTTTGTAGAATTTATGGTGAATTTTCAAACTTATTGCCATAATCCAGTTTCTACACAACTTCCATAATTAACTTCAACTTTTATACTAATTTCTCCTTACTTCTCTACTTGTTAATTTAGTCCCATTATTTGCTTTAAACCACCAACTTATCACCTTCTTCATCAAATAATTATTCGCAATTGTTCCCTCTAATTTTCCTTCTTTATCGAATGGTTACTAACAATGCAAAGGTATGGATCCAAATTTCTTAACTTTGCAAATTAGTCCTCAATTCAACATTACCACCTTAATTCTATCATTACAACTAAAAATTCAGATTTAGTCCTTATCCAAAATCTCATTTCCGAATTGGTCCCTTAACTTTGACAAATTGTCAAAATGGTTACTAATTCAATTTAACATCGGTTTAGCATTCTAATATAAATTTCACATCTCCAACATCCTTAATAACATAAATACACACCAATTCCATACAAATTCAGATTTAGTCATCTAACTTTTAAGATTGTTGAATTGGTCCCTAGTGACCATTTTGCAACTTTTGCAAATTATTTAAGCCCAAATCACAATTTCTCCATAATTCTAACATTTTCCACTAACTTTTACTCAATGTCATTCAATCCACTAACTTTTGCTAAAGTGACATTTTAGTCACTAATTTTACACAAAAGTTGGGAATCTTGTACTAATTTTTCAATCCAACATTTTTATCATTTTTCTCAAACTTTTCCTTTTATTTTGACCTTTGGCCGAAATGGTCACTAAACTTTTTCAATGTTGTTTTTCATTCAAACAACATTTCTAATATGCTCAAAATAATTTTTCCAACATATAATTTTCATTTCCAATAATTAACAATTAAATCCCCAAATTCTTCCTACTTGGTAAATTAGGTATCTAAACTTTGCAAGGACTTTATTTTAGTCCTAATGTCATAATCAAGCTTCTAAATTCATAATCTCTACAAATCCACCACTAGAATAATTTTCACAATATTTTCCCTAATTTACCAAACATGCCAAAATAGTCACTTAGAAGATAAGTTGAGAATTTTCCATTGTAACATCAAAATCAAGCTTGTAGAAACATAAATCTTCCATATTCATCCTTAATTTTAAAACCCTATGAAACCCCAAATTCTAGGGTTAGGGCTTATGTCTTCAAACATGAAATTAAACACAATTCAAGCTTAATTTTATCAAAACAACATTGAATTCAGGTAATCCAGGTCCTAATTTTAACTTAGCACATCAATTCCCTAATTCTTTCTCATCAATAATTCAAGTGGTTCTTCACAACACCATGCAATATTGCTACCAAAATATAGAGAATTGAATGTAGAACAAATTATTCTAAAGGATCATACCTTGAATTTTGCTTTAAAGCCTTCAAAATTGCCAAGAAAATTTTTTGTATAGTTTCTTTCTCTTTCCCCATGTAATTTCGAAAGTGGAGAAGGGAAGGTGAACACTTTTGTTCATCTTTTCTTAATTTATGCCACATGTATATATTAAATGGAATTTTTTATTCAATTTAATCCTTATTCCAAAATTAACCTCCAATTAAATCATAATTTACAAGTTGCCATTATAGTTCAATCCCAACTAAATTCCATTTATCTCTAACCAAACTAGAGTAATGCTTTCACATGGGAATTACCATATTGCCCATGATACTTTCAAAATTGCCATTGTGACCAAATTACCAAAACTTGTCACTTAAATCACAAATTTTTTTACCATTTTGTAAAAATCTAACTATTATAGTTAGATCACAATCAACCAATTAATAATTTATTCATAAAATAATATTTTATAAATTTTCCATGACTTATGGAACAGTCTCTGAAATTTCGATTCGATCCAATTTCTCGATATTCACTTACTACTTCTACTGCGATCTCCCCTTCACCGGGCTTATCAATTAAATTATAAAAATTCCTTATCTCCATATTTATAGAGTCAAACTTAAAATTTTGACTTGGTCCAATATACTGATAATTTTACCCGAAATCTTTATCGGATAAAATTCTCTTAATAATCCTTTACCAGATATTCATACACATAATATTAACTCAAACTGATTCCTTTTTATCAATCTCAAGTACTAACACAAGACCTTCCTGATAGGTCACCCATCCTATGTTTTGAGCATGCTTAACTTTGCAGTTCGATCGAAATTCGATATCTTATTATATATTTTTATTTCCGGAATCTATATCATATTTTCTCCATAATCTGTTTAACCCATGTATAGGATAAAATGATTACTGATAAATTCTTCAACACTTGAAAATGATTTTTATAACCTTCCTCTATTATATGGTAAAATTTCATAATTTTTCAGTTCGATCTGGGTATCCAAATTCTACTTAAACTTTGACTACGATTTTCCTAATAATCGAAATATCGGATCAAACCAGTAATTTCTCATTCGATCCACACCTATAGGTGCTCCATCTATTTATAAAATAAAACACCTAACTTTTGGGAAATTGCAACTTTGGTCCTTCAACTTTTTATATTTCCACTTCTATCACCCAAGTTTTAAAACTTATCATTTTGGTCACTAAACTTTAACCTTGAATTCCCATTCCAATTTCCCTTGGATTTTAACCAAATTTTACGAGTATCTTATTTTACTCGTTCTTCTATCACATGACACCTTAAAACCTCAGAAATTTCTTTTCTACAGTCCATAATTGAGAAAATCCTGACTTTTATATTTTTGTCATTTTAGTCATTAAGTAAGCTTTTAAGCCCTTATCTTAGTACTAAATGACCCTTAAATAATACTGTAAATTTTGGGTATTACACTTTTGACGGGGGCAACTTAATTTGGCCATATTCCATTTGTTGTACGACTATTATCGAAGTTACTCTAATCTCTCGTTTGTTTTTGCATTTATATTTTATTTGCATCAACTGCTGAAGCAAAATGCCTTTTAAGGAGTGGATGGCAACTTTGGCTGTATACTATATAGTCAAAGTAACTGGTTGGTTGGTCCAAGTTGTTTGTCTTAATATGTTGATTTATGATGTTTTAAGTTGGAAATCTAGAGTCAACTTCAAATGCGTGATTTTGGTTATAATCTCTGTTACAATTAGAAATACCAAACTGAATTATTATGGCATTAGATTGATTTTCTTCAATTGTATTTCGTCGCAGATACCAACAACATGTCGAACCAGGGTAGGATATTTTACATAACATGAATGCTGTATTGCTGTTAAAGAATGAACCAAAATGATAGCCTCTCAACAGTCGACACGTAATTTTAAGGAGAGAATTCAGATTTAAACATTAAAAACGGCATTATTAAAATGAACCGTCTCGTAAAACGGATATGAAAATGTTATCAAAACAGGTACATTGTAGTACGAATCCGACACAAACTTGGTATAATTATTTGGTAAATATTTCATATGATATGAATCCCTTTCAACGTAGACTTCGTGAATTGTTGACTGGACTGAGTGGTGAGTGTTAAAGTCAAAGAAATCAGACAGGTCAGGTTCGTGAGATAATATTAAATATTTAATTACAAATTGATCAAGTGGTGTACAATGGCACACGATTAGGGTATCCACGTCAAACATTTGGAGCTTAGTCAAAAAAATAGTGCCTTGGGTCAACCCCGTCAAACCAAAGATGGTATACCTATTGGTATCTGCTTAATAATTGATTAATTCGGATCAAGTATCGTATTATATATTATATGATTTAATTTTAGTAAAAACATTATCAAATATATCGATTTTATTGTTTGAATATTCCCTTTTAGGATATTAATTGGAAATCCACTTCCCTTTTAACAACATTTGGAAAAATATCTTTCATTTAGCCTACATAGGTCAAACTCGCATTTGGTCAAACGCGAGTTCCGTATTGAGTGAATAGATAAAAATAATAATTTACCAAATTTATATTATATAGAACTCACGTTTGACTAAACGCGAGTTTGAAATTCGTGTTTGACTAAACGCGAGTTTGAAATTCGTGTTTGACTAAACGCGAGTTTAATTTACATTGGCTGAATGGAGGTATTTTTTCAAATATTTTTCAAAGGGGTGGATTTCCGATTAATATCCTAAAAGAAAATATTCAAACAATAAAGTCAAATATACGTAACAACTATTTGCATGCATACTCGGTGAGTGAAGTGTGTTAATAGTGTTTTTCTCTTTGGTATCAGAATTTCAGTATTCAGTAATTATAATAGTACTGATTAAGTTTAAAATCGAGTCGAATAAAATTTACTTCAAGATAAATTCTTTTATTGTTATTTTTTTTATTTACGAGACTCAAATTTAAAAATGAATAGAGAACCATCCATTTTTCCTATTGGTTTTATTAATCCGAATTATGCAATTTGGAACCAACCAATTCAACAGCTGCTTTTAAACCTAACGTGTTTACATTGAAAATCTACCTCTGTATGGAAAACAATGAGCTGCTGGTTGATATTAATATACATAATGCTTGATTACGAAATCTTGATCATCCACGTGTCAAAGACCCAATACCCCCAGAAATCCCATGCATACCAGCACCAGGTCCAGCATTGAATCCCAAGCATCCAAGGAGTCCCTGCTTGTAAGGCAAATAAGTCTTCCTCTTCATCTCCTCGGAGACAGCCCGGTTTGTCGTGTAATGCAACTCGTGAGCCGATACCGGTCCTCTCCTCCTCGAAACCGAACCGACACTCTCCGTGGACCGGAAGCTTGAATTTTTCACATCCTCCGCTTCTTTCTTACACAAAACATCATATTTCCTTCCAATGGAGTCTTCACTTGTTGTTACCCTGCTTTCTGATGCACTCCTAAAGAAAAAAAGGTCTTTCAACTTCCATTTTCCGCTACCTTTTGGGAACGAAATGGCCGAGAGGATCGAATCGACGTACGATTTAGAGTTGCTTGTGTTGCAAGCAATGGTACTTTTCTGTGATTTTGATGGACTTTCTTCTGTTTCAAACAGGATATCGGATACTCTAAAAGGAGACAAGGATCTGGTTTTTTTATGAACAATATGTGTTCTTTCTCTCCCACGTTGTCTCCATTGTATGTTCCCTTGCTCATGTTGTTGTTCTTGCTTTCGCTTCGGTGGTTCGTCGAGTAATACTACTCTTACGCAACTCGTCTCGATCGCTGCTTCGAATGGATCGGAATCCTTGCTCGAAAGCTCTTGTTGGGGTCTCAAAGGCCGAATCTTTCCGCCATCGAAAAGCTCCTCCGCTGACAATGAAGTCCTCTCTAAGTGACCACTGAAGTCGAACTCGAAATCTTCACACCCGCCGTCGCTCGTATCTCCTCCGCAATCGAAGCCCTCTTCTCTTTTAGGCTGATTATAGGAAGAAGGAAAGCGAGAAGGACTGGTGGGGACGCTGTTGAAGAAATTGCCAAAGCGTTGAGGACTTGAAGGAGCAGTCATGTATGGAGATGAACATGTGCTGTCGAAGTTGAATTCCATTGCAGGGAACGGAACCATAACTTCTATCTCCATTCAAGATTTCGAGGTTATTAGGACCCAAAGTGAACAAGATAATATATATATATATATATAAAAGGAAATAGGTAGGAAGGAGAGCGAAATTGACCAAGTCCTCAACAGTGACGAGGGAGCCGCCATTAATTTACAAATCTAACTACTGCTAAATATATATACATGTATGTATGTATGTATGATTTGGCTGCAAAGGGGTTGGTTAGGTGTGAAACAAATGAGTGGCAGAACAACAACATGAGCAATATATGTTATTTTGGTCACCGAACTATTTTTTTGACAAAAACATCACTAACGTTATGTTTCCTTTTTATTTTACTCACCGGTTGTTTTGCTGACATGGAATTTTATTTTATTTTTTAATTTTCCATGTCATTTCTTCTCTCTCCTCGTAAGCAATATATGTTATTTTATAATATTTTTATTCAAACTAACAGGATGGTGACACGTGTCACTGCCTATTAGTGGAATAAAAGGAATCAAAAATCAAGCCCCTTATGCAACCAGAGAGATGGTGACACGTGTAACTGCCTAATAGGATGGTGACACGTGTAACTGCTAGGATGGTGACACGTGTAACTGTCTATTAGTCGAATCTCTTTGGCTGTATAAGGGCTTGATTTTTCATTCCTTTTATTCCACTAATAGGCAGTGACACGTGTCATCATCATGTTAGTTTGAATAAAAATGTTATAAAATAACATATATTGCTTACGAGGAGAAAGAAGAAATGACATGGAAAATTTAAAAAAAAAAATAAAATTCCACTTCAGCAAAACATCTGGTGACCAAAATAGGAAGGAAACATAACGTTAGTGATGTTTTTGCCAAAAAATAGTTCGGTGACCAAAAAATAGGAATGGAACATAACATTAGTGATGTTTTTGCGAAAAAAAATAGTTCGGTGACCAAAATAGGAAAGAAACTATAGTTTGGTGACTTCTGGTGTAGTTTACCCTATTTTAAATTAATAGTTGGATTTTAAATATTTTAATTTTATACTTAAATTATGACCTTCACTATAAATCGATCCTCAAACTTTGAAATATTCTAATTTCATCCCTAAACTGTGACTTTCATTTTAAATTGGTCATTGAACTTTAGAACATTTCAAGTTAATTCCAAAAAGCCATCAAATTATCGATATATTCTAATCATGTTTCATGCTAATAAAAGCATTATAAAATTATTAAATGTCATGTAAAAATTGATGTATATTATGTAATAATATGATGTGGCATAAACGATAATTTGAGGATGAAATTGAAACGTCCAAAAGTTTGGGATCAATTTAAAATGGAAGTCATGGTTTTGGGATGAAACCGGAACATTCATAAGTCTATGACCAACTTAGAATGAGAGCCATATTAAGAAGATGAATTTGGAACATTCAAAAGTTTATGACTAATATCGAATAAGAGTCCTAATTTGAGTACGTACGATACAATGAACCCTAAAATTGAACTCCATTTAAATCTATTATTATCATCATCATCTTTGGTTTTACCCTTTTTCCACATGCATTGTAATAACCCCAAGAAATGGAATTCTATGGTGCGGCTAACCAATTCCAATAGTAAAACCCATCTAGAACACGGTGAAATATGTCTGAATCTCTGCAAACCCTAGAAATCAAACACTGATATATTTTGTAACAAATAATTTAGAAAATTAATATTGATTTTGTTTGAATATTTTATTGGCAGCTGGTTCTTATAATCTAATGCCACATAGTTTCCATTTTTCCTTTGATGACGATTTGTATGAGCCAACAATCCGATTAATCAAACCCTAATTTTACTTTAAAAATGTACAGTATTAATAATTCATTTGAAACACGTGATTTATTGTTTTATGTCAACTTTGATATTTATTTATTTTCTAAAAATGTCAAATTTGATCTGCTTTTATAATTGACTATGCAAAGCTCAACAACTCATTTCTTTATATATATATATTAATGAAAATCAATTTTCATCCTCAACATACGAAAGTTTGTAAGTTAGCAATCTATTCAAAAACTCTTTTATTTTTTAAAATATTCATATTCGATGTTTGTATCCGACATATATATTTATACATTATTATAAGGGTATAATTGCCGTACATTAGTCCTCTTAAGAAGCACTAGGAACAGCAGCCGCAGCAAAAACGCTAAGATCCGGAGTTGGTGGTATAGGATAGCTGTAACCATAACCGTAACCACCATAGCCTTGCCGTCGATTATATTCTTGATTCCACTGATTTCCGGAAACAACTCTCCGCCGTCAATACCGGATTTAAGTAAGCTTCGGAGAACTGCAGTGATACACATGCTATACTATAGAATTATACAGAATCTGAGAGATTATTTGCAAAGATGGAAATGGTTGGGAGAATAGTGAGAACTACTAGCTTAGTGTTGGAGTTTGCTTTCAACTTTAATCGATTATTTGAATTTGTCATAATATTGTCCAAAACCAACCTTAGCTCAGTTGGTAGAGTGGAGGACTGTAGTAGGAGTAGGGATGGCAAAATTACCTGTCCCCGACCCGACTCGGTGTGTCCTGACCCGACCCGACCCGATCGGATTTTTTTCTTATGATTTTCGGGGATCGGGGCGGGGTGAGTATTTAAAAATGTAAAGTCGGGTCGGGGCGGGTTCAGGTATGATATGAAAATTCCCTGCCCCGGTATTTTTTTTCATTATTTTTATTATATTTATAAAAATACCACTATATATAAATACTTTTAAGAATTTCAAGCTATTTTTTTAGTTTGTGTTTATCGTAAACTTTTGTTAGATATTGTTCGAATTTTAACATATCTGATTCTAAAAGCCAATGGTCGAGTTTATTTTTTAAATATGTATTTTTTTCTTCATATGAGTAATTTAATTGGTTTCATTTTATTTTTTATATAGTTTAAAGTCTGTATATTTTGTAAATATAATGTTCGTTCGATCGAATATAACATTTATCGTCGACGAAATTTAATATATTTTTTTTACATTTTCGGGTCGGGTTTAAAGTTTATAAATCGGGGAGGGGCGGGTAAATTATTATTTTATTTCTGGGGCGGGGCGGGGTCGGGTTTTGGGATTAATATATCGGGGCGGCAAAAAACCCGCCCCGCCCCGTTGCCATCCCTAAGTAGGAGCTTTCCTTGTCTGTAATCCTTAGGTCGCTGGTTCGAATCCGGCAGGTCGGACGCATCTATTTTTTTTAACTGAGTGATTTGATTACGACTTTTTTAAATTTAGTGATCTATTTATAAACATACTAATAGTTGAATGGCCTTTGGTGTAATTATCCTTTAAAATTAGCAAGGGATTATAAGAAAATCCAAGTAATGAAAGCAAAAGGGATGCCGAATTGCCGATGGGATCATATGAAGAGTGTCAGAGTTTAAGAAGGCGAGATAAGAACTCAGTAACTGAGTTTACAAAGACTGAAAATCGGTGTGAAAAAAAAAGGAACCAATGAGGACTGAGGAAGTAGAAGAGGAAGGGGAGACGCTGATCTGAAAACTCTTTCTGTATGTTGAGATTTTTTTTTCCTTTTAAATTTCTCAATTTTTTAATATATAAATTTAAGTACTCAACAAAATATATGATTTCATTCAGTGAGATACATAATTATATACTCCATATACATACAAACAGTTTGAAAAATCTATAAAGCAAAATCATCATCTCTCCTCTCGAACGTTGCTATCATGATATGATCTGACAAATTTCGGCCAAATGTCACGCCCTTTTGTTCATCTCCTTACCATGTTTATGTGTGATGGTGCATGTGATTAACTCCTTTTGTTTTGAAATGATTCAATCTTCTGATTTCTATGCTGGCATTAGGTAAATGGAGCAAAAAGTAGTTTTCTTCGTATAACATGAGGTTTAATGCCACAATGTTATGAATGTTAACTTGTTCTCGGGTGATTGCAGAGGATACCTGATAACTTTGTTAAGAGATTCGGGGATGAACTTTCTGTTGCTGCTGCGCTCACTGTTCCTGATGGTTTGGTTTAAGGAAGGTTGGCAGGAATTCGTCCAACGTTACTATATCCGTGTTGGCTACTTTTTGGTTTTCAGATACGAAGGAGATGTCTAGTCTTTGAACTTGAGAGAATTAGTGCTCAAAGTTACTGTATCTCGTGTAATGGACGGTGTCGTACTGGCCTCCATAAAAAGCCAACCGAGTTTAGAGTACAGTGGCTGCCGCCTGGCTGGCCGGTCATTTAAGGAATGTCAAACTCTTGTTTTCAGGCGACAGTCTTTTAGACCAGCTGTTTCTATCTTTTGAATCAATCTTTCCCAAGGTTATCTCATAAGGATGGACTAGGGATGGTTGTCATCGACAACCAGATTACAACAACGGGAGCAAACACTTGTTATAGTTCTTGTTCTGCTGCCTATGTAAACATAGGAGCGACGGAATTGAGGTACTAAGTCCATCAAAAGCTCATAATAATACGATTAATACAAGTACCTTGGTGTCCAAAAAACAGAAACATAGTTTGACTTCGTTTTACTGCAACTTCGTATCAGAAATTTTCAGACAAAACTGTGCTTGAAGATCACCATTTTCAGACAAAACAGAAACATAGTTTTACTTCATTTTACTTCAATGTTTTTATAAGCCAATTTAGCAATATAATAAACAATAAAGGACATTTTAATCGATTCAACGATTTCTTTAAGGATTTATATTCAATACACCAGATACTTTTGGTTTCCACAAGCGCCTTAATTTTAGAGTTTATGTTATTAGTTTAGGGTGTAGGATTTAGGTGTAGGGGTTTATAATTTAGGGATAATGGTCAGAATTTAAGGTTTAGAGGTTGGGATTTAGTTTTTAGGGTAATATGGTTAGAATTTAGGTTTTCACTTATAAACCCTAAATTATAACCCTAAACCCTAAGTTTTAACCACTATCCCTAAAATATAAACTCCTACACCTAAACCCATGCACCCTAAACTAATATATTAAAACTAAGACACTTGTAAAAACTTTCAGTTTTCACCGTCGGTGTATAAGATAATAATCCTTTCTTTAAACCCATGCTTTTATAGATATTATAGATAAAAAAAACTATACATAGTTAAAATCAATCAAACCAACAAGCCCAAATGTTTAATAAGGCCAATAACCATCAAAGTTTATTAACATGGGCCCACATACAACTTAAATTGGATGCCCAGATAAAAATAGGCCCCAGCCCGAACCCAATTAACAAGTTTATTCCATTCACAAATATTTCTGAGTATGACGGACGAACCGAATCCAATCGATGGCTATGAATATTTTTCAAAACCAGGCCTTGACTCGTCCCTTCTATATTTTTGTTACTTTGATTTGTTTGGAATAATTTGTGCACGATGATGATTATTTTGAAGCTCGTACGCTTGATAATATTAGACTCGAACGGATTTGATTTATATTATATTAATTATATGTACAATTATTTTTTAAACATTATTTAAAATATTAATTTTCTGAGTTTTCTTCGTGCAGTTAAGTGGCATTGGTGCAATGCTGGTCCTGTTAATAATGTGATTGCACAGTCACGCTCCAACAGCTCTTTAATTACACTACTGAGTACAGTCCCAACATGAGACGAGTTGTGCTTGTTAATAATACTTATAGCTTCCATACAATCCGATTCTAATACAACTTTTCGATATCCAAGATCCTATGTATGACGAATAGCATTATGTATAGCCCATAGTTCAGCATTTACCACCGAACACTTCCCTATACTACAAGAGAAACCAAATAACCACTCACCTTGCAATGAGCGGATCACACCCCCAATTGCAGTGGTCTCATCATCAGCATTCACCGCTCCATCACATTTACTTTCACCCGTCCATCATTTGGCCGTTGCCACGATTGCAGACGGTGAGTATGATGCTCAGGTTGAGTTTCACTCGACATTGTATTTACCGATGAGGCGATGCTCGAAGGACATCCTCCATGAATCGTATACTCGACACGGTTCTTTAAGAATTTTTTTTCAATGTAAAGTGAAAGTTGGTATTTGATTATAGATTCATGGTTCTTCATAGAGACTAAAAATATACTAAAAAATATGATTAATTGTATGGTGAATTTTTGAAAATTTTAATCTTTATTAAAAAAAAGTAATTGTGTAACATTAGTGGTGGACAGCGGTGTGTTGTCCGTTCTAAACTCATCATTTACTTAGCAAAAAAATAAAGTCCAATAAAACGAGATTCATAATTTTTTATACAAATATTTTTAATTTAATATTAAAACTAATCTTATTTAAACACTATTTAATATAAATAGTATTAATGATATATTAAATATAAAATTACAAGTAAAACAAACTTTCTCAATAAACCTCATTTAACATAAGTTTGAGGAAAATTCCTCTAAAAATTTTGAAGAAGTCTCGAAAAGAAATTGAGAAACTCTGAAAAATAATCCGGGATTGAAGAATCAGTGAAGAACACCCCAGATATCTTCGCCCAACAATCTAATTTTCCTCTTCACCTCAATCTTCACCGTCGAATCATCGCCGTCGTTCATCCATTTACGGTGAAGAAACACCATATCACCGGCTCTCACGTCTTTGCCGATGAGAAACGGAAGCCACCCAACGGAAACGATTCCCTCGCTTTGCGGAAAAAAGCACGGGAAATCCCAAGCTTTCCCAGTCCCATCAATGGCGGTGATGTTAAAGAAACGTCCGCCTTCGAACGGGACCGGGAAGATGCCGAATGAATCACCGGGGATCAGTAAGCTCTTTTAGATATCAGTTCTTGTTAACGTCTTTGAAATGGTCGACATTGTCAGAATCAAAATCAAGTTTCTGAAATCTTGCTCGATGCTGTGCTGAATCAATTGTCTAGGTTGCTCACTTTAGGCTGCTGGGTTGTATATATAGATGAAGAAGAGCGTTTGACTCTTTCGTTACGGGTTTTTTGGGCCGAGTTAAAAGAAGTTAGGCTGCCGTCGTACGTATTTTTTGCCTTTCTTTTATTAATGATCTAATTTTATATTTTTTAAATTTTATATTTTTAATGTAAAGTTTTAAAGATTCGCACCCTCGCGCTAATCTCTGTGCATATATAGAGAGAGAGAGGGACGGACCGACTTAGTCCTTGAGAGAGGATCTTGAGTTTTATCACCATCCTCGAATTTTTTTACATTTTATTATATATATATATTTAGATATATATATATTAATTATGAATTTGTTTAGGGTTATAAACAAATCGAATGTTCAGCGAGTTGTTCGTGAATTGTTCGACGAAAAGTTCGTTTATGTTCAATTATTTATTAAACGAATGGACATGAACAAGATTTTATGTTTATTTAATTAAAACACGAACAAATGCCTTGTTCGTTCATTTACGTTCGTGAACGTTCGGTAATCTACTCGTTTATGTTCGTTTGTTTACGTTTGTTTAAATTTATTCACATGTGTCCATTTATATTTATTATTTTCCGTAACAAAAGTATTCTATTTAAAAAAAAATTTATTCACATATTTTTGTTCGTTTATGTTCGTTTAAATATATTCACATATGTTCGTTTACGTTCGTTCATTTGTGTTCTTTTATGTTCGTTTACTATTTTAACAAAGGAACATGAACGAACACGAACAATCTACATTCCTTAACGAACGAACATGAACAAGAAATTATGTTCGCTTAGTTGTTCGTGTTCGTTTATTTGTTCGGTTAAAATTAAATGGACGAACATGAATATACCCTCATTCGTGTTCGTTCGATTTATTTACAAGCTTAAATTTGTCTCACCACTCTTCAACATTTATGTTTTGTCCTCAACCTCTAATCATGATTATGTCCTTATATATAATACTAAAATTAACCAAAAATATATCCCATTATTTTTTTAAGAAAACTTTCGCATTTCCATTATTTTTTACTTTCGCAAACTCTTAATTTGCTGGTTTTCATAAGCATTAGTTGGTTAAAGACTCAAAGGGCTTTTGTATTTTGTCACGTGGCTAGAGTTCCAACCAGCCCACCGTGCGGCCTTAGGCGATGTGACTCAAGACAAACGCCTAAGTAAGCCTTTTCAACCCTCTCGGAAGATCAAACTTCCCAAGCACCGAAAAACGCAAAGCGTTCTACGCGGAATCGGATCAAAAGAGATGAGCGAAGAAAAACTTCGAAAGAACGCTCAAGAACAAAGAAAAGAACACAAGAACACTCAGAGGATTTAGAGTAAATGCCTTTATTCCTTAGAAACTTGGACACTGAATACAAAATGAGGAGGGGAAGGTATCTATTTATAGTTGAGTTCCCTCCAATCCAACGGTCTATACAGATTTACATCGACGGTCAAGATGAGAGCCTCTATCTTATCTACAACGTTTGAATTTTAAATTTCAAACAATAGATAATGTGAGAATTATCTTCAATTATCTTTAATTAAATTAAAGATAATTTACTATGGTAATTACTATGTCTTCTTGGATCTTCCCACGGATCGCGCCAGTTTGGTGGTCTTTTGGGCCCAAGATCTCTATCTGAACCTCTTGGGAACCCTGGTGTGCACCCCGTGGTGCTAATGACTCGGGTCTCGGCTGACGGCCCGTGACAATCTCCCCCACCAAACCTGGCGACGCCCTCGTCGCGCCTCTCGAACAAAGTTGAGATCGATCCTGTAGCTTCCTTCTGCGTGCCTTGGCTTGCTCCCAACTCGGAATCTGGCTTGATTGTCCCCCCATAAGGACCGTTCTCCCCATAAAGAGCACCGGACTCTGATTCGGATGTCCCCCCATAAGGACTGCTCGCCTTGGCTCGCACCGCCATGCAAAATCAACCGTCCAGGCACATCTTGATCGTAGGAACTTTTTCCTACCAGTTCTGACTTACCCCGATCTGGACTCTCCCGATCCTTGTGCACAAACTTGGATGCCTTCACGTTAAACACCGAACGAACCCTCGGTACTCTGAGTGGTTGCTTCGGCCCGCACCAAGTCTTGGCAACTCCATCTGATGGGTTAGGTTTTCTGCGCCCTACACCCAACAAATCCGGCAAATCAAACTGTAAAACACTATCACCATGCTCAAGACGTACCTCACTCCTTTTCCCAGCATTTACTCTACACATCAATCCTTCGTCCCTGAAGTTTGATGCCCCATTGCTCATCGGCAATTCAAAACCCATCGACACTTCTCTCCCATTGAAGTTCGATGCCTAGGCCACCTCGCTCATGGATGGCTCCTCGACGGCCTTCATGTCAACTGCCTCGGGCAACTCTCGCCCATCCAAGGTAGTGTCCCCAACTGTCGCCTCCAACTCGATGCCTCATTAGCTTGGAGCATCTTCGACAAGCTGAATGGCTGTCAGCTTTTTGGTTCCTCGCCCGTTGTCTCGGCACACAGGCACAACGCACCGTTGTCTCGAATCCAAGATGCACACGACGTTGGCATACGGAATGATGAGAGCTTCAATACGGTCAAGGAAATTCAGTCCCAAAATAAAATCAAAGTCATCTAGCTCGATTACCTTGAAATTCTCCTTGGCCTTCCAATCCCCAATCTGCAACTCAATCTTTCGCACTGTTCCCACAACTGGAACTTCCCTTGAATTTACCGTCTTGATCTTACCGGTTGAATCCACAACTTTAAGACCAAGCTTCTCAGTAGCCTTCCTGGACATGAACAGATCGCTTGCCCCGGTGTCCACCAAAGCACTCCTCGATCGTCCCGCCATGTTGATGTCGACAAACATCAACTCATTCTGCTTCTGGCCCTTCCTCGCCTTGACATAATCTAATATCATCGAGCCAAGCTTCGCAGCCTCGTCACTCTCGGGCTCGTCCTCCTTGGACTTCTTGACTCGACCAGGGCATTCTCGCGCTAAATGCGGCCCCCTACATCGGTAACACTTTCGATGTATTTTTCCCCCCTCGGCTTACCTCCTTTGATGCTAGCGATTGCACCAACTCTATCGGGTTCTCCATCTGACTCGTCGTCCTCCTGGACAATGGCATCGAGGCGGCTCCTCTTCTTGGGACAGTCTTTTCACTACGTGTGGACCATCACAATGGTAGCACCTTATGGATCATCGATCCTTCCGATCATCTGGTTTCGCATACCGGTCTGGCTTGGTCGATGGCCTCTCCTTGCCATCATTGCTGCTATCTCCGGACACGTCCTCGTCTCTCCCACCAATACCCTTGCCATGGGGCTTGGAAGACTTGGACTCCATGGACTTGTAAGCACTATAATCGGTCAAGGACTCCACGATGGCTAGGGCTTTGGAAAGTTCCTGCACATCCCTCCGCTCTAACTCGGTCCTGGCCCATGGCTTCAATCCATCCATAAACGTGAAAAGCGCATCATTCTCACACAAGCCGGGGATAAGGAGTTGTAGCTCACTAAACTCCTAGATGTAATCCGCAATGGATCCATCGTGTCGAAGCCTCCTAAACTTGGTCTTGGCTTCTTTCTCCGTGTTACACGGGCAAAACTGCTGCTTGAACTCCGCTTGGAACTCCTCTCATGTTCCAACGCTCGTGCCCCCACTATTCTCATCAAGGCACCTACGTCGCCACCATAACAAAGCAACGTCAGTCAAGTAAACAACAGCAGTATTTACCTTCTCGGCATCGTCTGTGATGCTCATTGCCCGGAAGTACCGCTCCATGCACCAAATGAAGTTCTCAACATCTTTCGCCGACCTGTTCCCCTTGAACTCTCTTGGCTTCGGAATGTCCTTCATTGGTCTAGGTGTCGTCGTGGTTAACACACCGTTCCGCATGGAAGCCTGATAAACCATCACTTCCGCCTTCAGATCCACCATTTCCACCCTCAATGCCTCCAACATGGCTTCGAGAGCATCTCTCTTTCCCTCTGACTGATCACCCTGGTCATCCAGCTCCTCAATCCGTGTATCCACCACGTCGAGTCGCTCTACAGAATCCTTCATAGATCCCTCAAGCCTGGTGACCCTCTCATCGAGTGCCGACAACTTGTCCCTCGAGTTTTCTCTACTTTCTTTGTCCACCTGGGTCTCCACACCCTTCTGGCTCGTTGCAGCATTCTCTCCCTTCTTTGGTGCCATCTCTACTCGATGCTTCGTGCCTCGAACTAGCTCACGTCGCTCGAACAAGGCTCTGATACCAACTGTCACGTGGCTAGAGTTCCAACCAGCCCACCGTGCGGCCTTAGGCGATGTGACTCAAGACAAACGCCTAAGTAAGCCTTTTCAACCCTCTCGGAAGATCAAACTTCTCAAACACCGACAAACGCAAAGCGTTCTACGCGGAATCGGATCAAAAGAGATGAGCGAAAAAGAACTTCGAAAGAACGCTCAAAAACAAAGAAAAGAACACAAGAACACTCAGAGGATTTAGAGTAAATGCCTTTATTCCTTGGAAACTTGGATACTGAATACAAAATGAGGAGGGGAAGGTATTTATTTATAGTTGAGTTCCCTCCAATCCAACGGTCTATACAGATTTACATCGACGGTCAAGATGAGAGCCTCTATCTTATCTACAACATTTGAATTTTAAATTTCAAACAATAGATAATGTGGGAATTATCTTCAATTATCTTTAATTAAATTAAAGATAATTTACTATGGTAATTACTATGTCTTCTTGGATCTTCCCACGAATCGGGCCAGTTTGGTGGTCTTTTTAGGCCCAAGATCTCTATCTGAACCTCTTGGGAACCCTGGTGTGTACCCCGTGGTGCTAATGACTCGGGCCTCGGCTGACGGCCCGTGACAATTTGCGCACACGGTACGTGCACGTCTTGTGATTGTCTTTTTATTCAAAACTATGCCAAAAGATGGTCCAATTCTGAACTTAATCCTTCTACTTTACAAAATAATTGAGAATCGGTCCCTTTTATTTAACTTGTTAGAATTTAATTCTTTTACTTCATGAAAACCGAAAAGTTTAGTTAATTTTTTGATAAACAGGTGAACTTTCTCATAGTGTTATCTAATTGGACAGACATTTCTTTTATATAAAGAATGAGGGACTGAATTTAACAAATTAAAATAGAGAAGTTAATTTCTTAATTTCCTTAAAGCAGAGAGATAAAATTTAGAACTAAATTAAGGTTACGCATTTTCTTTCTTCCATTTCATGCATAGAAATGGATTAGATAAAAAGTAATATAGTAATTTCAAGTATTAGCAGGTACAACCACAAAATTTTATATTAGGAGCATGGAATTTATTCGAGTCGATAAGATTGTTTATTACTTAGACCATTTAGTGAATGAATAAAGAATATTCGTGGTTAAATAAAGTGTAGTTACACTTTGGACATATATTATTTATTGTATATTATTTGGACATATATTATTTAGACCATATACTTTATTTAACTACGATTATTCTTTATTCATTCACTAAATGGTCTGAGTACTAAACAATCTTATCGAATCGAAAATAAATACAAAATGTAATTAGACTATAACATGTGAACTTGTGTGTAATAACTTTTACCATAAAGAACTGTTCTAGGTTATTAATAATCTAGCCGAAAGATATTGTATTTTCAATTACAGAACATAAATTTAAATTTTAAAAATTACACTATTGAAAGAACAGTCATAAATTTTCGAACATATTCTACAGAACGAACATGAAATTACAAAAAGAAAATGAATTTAGAAAACTTACGTTCGTCGGTTCAATTTTTCAAAAACCAAAACAAATTTTTTCATTGAAAAGTACATAGAAAAACGAGGCACAATGCCGTAAAAAGAGTGAAACATTTTTGATGGGGACATTAAGTGGATCTTGAAATGATTAATAGTTTGCATAATGGGGGCTTTTCCCCAAATATTACTTGCCAAATTGAGAAACATCTCATCATAATGAGCCGAGAAGGCCCACAAATCGTATGCCTACAAAGAGTATTTCTTATATATATACACATATGGTTAGGATCCAATGACACATAACGTAAAACTCATAGTTTTACACGTTTTTTAGATCGTTGGATTGGTGAAATAGATTACTGAGATTAACTTCTTACTCTCTTTTTTCAAGTGATAATCTTCACATATCCTACTGTTAATCTCAGCCATCTGTTTTATCCATTCAACGATCCAAAAAGTGCGTAAAACTTAAAAACTCTTACATTGTTTAAACGAATCTTATCTCATATATATGAGAAATAATTTTGATATTTAGGATGTGTAAATTAAATTTATACAATCTTGTTAATTTTAGGATTTACATATTAACATTTAGATATAAAAAAACTATTATTTTGGGATTTATGATTTTAGATTTAGACTTTAGACTTTAAATGAGTTAAATTGAAATAATATATACAAAAACAAGTCTTAATAGAGTATGATTACAAATGCAACCATAAATAATATATGTCCAAATAACTTCTAAAATAAAATAAATACAAAGTGTAGTTAGACTAAAAATTGAAATATATATATATATATATATATATATAAACTTAAATCAGAATAAATTTAGATAGAGTTTATCTATGGTCAAACTTAAACTAAAATTGAAATATGTATAAACTTTTTTTAATAGGAAATATGTATAAACTTAAATTAGAATAAATTTAGATAGAATTTATCTATGGTTAAACTTAAACTAAAATTCAATAAATTAATGAAAAATCTAACATATATTATTTACTCATTCTGAGACTCAACCTGACTAAAAATCTCACTCTCGTTGACACAATTAATGTTTAGAATGATTATTTTGTTAAGGCTACCAAAAAGACAGTTCACTATATATATATATATATATATATATATATATATATATATAAACATGAGATGTTGTTGCTTGTTATTCAATATAATCCATATTTCAATTACTAAAAAAGATTTCAGTTAAAACTTAGAGTTCATCTTAAAAGTTTGACAGACACTATAAAATCTATGGAATATATGAGTTAATTGTCTTTTATTGTATAGATTTTATATTTTTTCAGTAACTTTAAACGTCTTCGGAAGAATCATGCGAAGTGTCATCCATCAAACAATCGATCGTATCCTTAACAATTAGTACTGGAGCTATCGTGTTGGGGTTTTGTCTCTCGTGTTTTAGCAAGAGTTGAGAATGCCCTATATGAAGAGATCCACTAATTGACTGAGTGACTAAGGATGTTTATATTGTCTAATTTTATATGGATTCAAATCCTGACATTTACTTTTGTGAATGTAATATCTCTCTACTTAATAAAAGAAGAACGCCCTACACGGAGGCATGCGCACTAACGTGAGTATATCGTGCTTAAACCCCTTGAACGAAATTAAGAATGATTAATTGGCTAATCATGCATGAAAGCCTGAAACTAGATACTTATATAATTATAAATTACAATACCAAATACATCATATTTCTACAACTTGATAAAAAAAACACCCTACATGACAGACAAACTGAAACTATGGAAGACTTAGAGAGCTCAATAAAAATTTAAGAAGAAACCTACCTATATATGTATGTAGATAAATACACATACTCGTGTATCAAAGTACTATAGCAAATACGACTTTCACCCATCTTAATGGGAACCAAGTTTCTTACACATCAACCCAATGCTCATGGCCGAATAGCTTTATGTTTCTCTGCACTTTAATACCGAGTTGGTCCAGGTTTCCATGCACGAGAAAAATAACCTTATCCCCCACTTGTAGACCCATCTTTTTCACAAAATCAAGCCATCCTCTAGTGAGAACCGGCTTGGGGTGACCATCATTCTTCCTAGTATAGAGACGGAAAGTCCAAAGCTTACTATACCGGTCCCTCGCCTGAAAATCCACCGATCGAGTCCCTCCCTCGAGTTTGAAATGTTCCCTCATCGTAGCCGTCGGGAATGAGAGACGGACCTTGACATCCGTCGGCTTTAATATCTTGGAGCAAAGCTCCTGTACCGGTCCACTCCGACTCAAATCCATAAGACTAAAAAGCAAAAGCTAGTGATCAACCCCAGTTTTCATGAGATCTTGGCCAGTGTGTTGGTTAAATTCGGTTTTCCATTTATAGATGATTGAATCTTAGCTTCAGAAATTCTGAGAAAATGTGTACAAACTTTCCATATTAGTCAGTGTCATATAAAATCCAAGGTTAAATTCCTAAGAAACTTCAAACTGATGTTCATATTTGATAATTTAGTTGGCATATTGCTTGATAGCTGGCATTTTAGATTTTGATTTTGATTTTGATTTTGAACTCCACTTATTGTTTTATCAAATTCGTGACATGTCTAGTTTTATTATTTTTAAAACCATTTTGGATTAGATGTATGAAATGCCATATATCCGAGCTAGGTTCTTATTGGCAGCCGGCCAAGAAATTAGAATGTTCTGTACGATATATTTTTCTTTTGTATAAGATTCGATATCTGATTAATTGGATGATTAATCTGATTTGAGTACTGCAAAAGTCTGCTGTAAAAAGGATCTTCTCAATCTAGTTTGTTCCATTTGCAAAAATTCGAATCATTCATTGGAAAAACTATTAGATTGACCTGGCTCACTACGTCATCCAATGTCCTATTCAATAATAATTTTCCATCTCATTTTTTTTCCAAGGTGAAACTTCATCTCTTTCTTACATGTCATTAAATGAATGAATCACATTTGATGTGACCATGGATGACGTGATGAGCCGGGACCATGTAATAATTTCTCCGTTGACTGACTTAGTACTTCCATTGGATCAATACTTTTAGGTTCTACCTTTATTAAAAAAAAGATAAAAATCTAATTTTATAAAAAAAAATGACATCACATAATTTATTTGGTACACGTGTACCAAATAATTTTTCTTAATTCATAGTTTACTTATACTAGAATTAAGCTAAAGTATTGTTGATCAGCAGTAGTGTTCGTACATTAAAACTCTGCTCATATAAGAATCCAACCTTTTAAAGTAATTAAAATTAAAACATTTTCAAATAAGGGTTATGTGAACTATTGTACATAAAACAACAGTAAAATATATTATAATTAGTTGATGCGTAAAATATGTAATTCGGTCTGTTTGAACCTTAAACTTTAAATTTTTAATTTTTAAACCCTAATTAAGCAGATGACATCTAGATGAAGAAGAAGATTATATTTCATATCGCCTGTATACCGTTTTTTTGTCTATAAAATATATATTACAATATTATCCCTTTAAAAGATTTAATCTTTAAATTAGTAGAATTTATTAAGGTTTTTGCCTTGAATATTGGCATTTAGACCAGGAGTGAAGAGGATGGCGTCATATCATGCGTTGGTGACTCAAACCTCTGTGATGATGCTTCCGTACCCACAAATAGGAATATGTAAACGAACCAAACGTTCAGTAAACCGTTTGTGAACCGTTTAGCGAGAAGTTTGTTTATATTCGTTTATTTATTAAACGATCGAACATGAACAAGATTTTTTGTTCGTTTAAGTAAATGAACGGACACGAACAAATGGCTTATTCGTTCATTTACGTTCGTGAACGTTCTGTAATTCGTTCATTTATGTTCGTTTAAATTTATTCACATATATCTATTTATATTTATTATTTTTCATGACAAAAGTATTATATTTAAAAAAAATTAAATATATTCGCATATGTTCATTCGTTTATGTTCGTTTAAATTTATTCACATATGTCATTTGATGTTCGTTCGTTTGTGTTCGCTTACGTTTATTTATCATTTTAACGGACGAACATAAACAAGTTACATTCTTTAACAAACAAAAAGGAACAAAAAATTATGTCCGTTTAATTGTTTGTGTTTGTTTATTTATTCAATTAAAATTAAATGGATGAACATGAACATGGCCTCGTTATTGTTGTTCAGCTCGTTTACATACCTACTTACAAATGTTTTTCATTGACAAAAAGAGTATTTTTGTTTTGTTTAATAATTGGACGGTACGGTCGTACGACAATCATTTTGCGCAAAACGACAACAACATTAGACACAGACGTGATTCCCTGACAAAATCCAATCACAAGCAAAGCCGCCCTAAAAAGTTACCAATAATGGATTGTCGGCCAGAAGTTGTGGTTTGGGATATTCTTTACATGGAAACTATGTAACGAAATCATGTTTTTATAAGTTTCTTGAGTTAATTGCATTGGTTTGCCCATAAATTATGACTTCTATTTTAAATTAATCCTTAAACTTAAAAATATTTTATATAAGTCCCTCAAAAACTATGAATATCATTTCATTTTTTTATCATTATAGGTTAATTTTAGTGGTATTTTTTTAAAATAATCTATGTTTTTGAGAATTGTGGGAACCGAACTCGTGACTTAAAAATTTAATTTGTTCTCGAAGGTCTTGATAATTTTTAGGTCACAGATTTAATTTTTAGACCTTAAAAAGAAGATTAATTTTTTAACTAGTAAAGTTAATAATACGTTAAATATTAAGTTCAAATCGATAAACTTGATAGTTTTTTGTCATTAAAGTAATGACATGGATTTCTTTTCAATTATTTGGTCATGCAGTTACGACCACGTGGAAGTGTAATAATCTAACATGTTCAATTAATAATTAATTTACATATCAACCACATATCTGAAATTGTATATACTTTTTTTATCTTTACCCACCCATCCAATTAGTGGATCTTCGTATGTTCTTTTTTTAGTTCTCGGTATTACTTTAACGATAATAACTAATGATTTTACCAATTTGAACCTATAAATAACATAGCGAAGGCCAAAATTATGCCAAAATAAAGTAGAAGGATTAAATATTCAATCTCATCATAGTAGAGTGACTAAAGTCACAATTAAACCCAACCAAATATTTTAGGGTCACTTACATCTATGGGCCATCCTTCACTGGAAAAAATGGAAAATTGGCCCAACTGACATCTATGGTGATCCAAGAAATCGAATTGATCCACGACCCATTTTTGTTTTCTTTATCACTTTTGTGTATATGGAGGGCACCTGCATTGATTTCCGCTGAGATTCTTTTGTAGTTTTTGGCTTACTATTTGAAAAGAAGAAGAAAAGGAAATGGCCGCCGACGCCGCTGCCACTGCATCGTCTTCGGTAACGGAGGAGGAGCTGACGCTGACAGTAAAATGGAGCGGGAAAGAGTATACGGTTCGAGTCTGTGGCGATGACTCAGGGCCGAGTTGAAACGAAGAATCTGCGAAGTGACGAATGTTTTGCCCAAAAGACAGAAGCTTCTGTACCCTAAAATCGGAAACAAACTCTCTGATGACTCCCTTTTGCTCTGCCAGATTCCCCTCAAGTCCTCTCTCAAGATGACCATGATTGGGTACTCTCTAATTTATCGATCTTGTTCTTTTACATTTTTTAATCTCTTATTTTGTTACAAAATTAGGGTTCTTTTGTTGAATTTTGCTTTGTGTTTAGAATGCCGTTAATTGAAATTGTGACTGCTTTTTGAACATGTTATTGTAAAAAATTATTAATCTTTGCTTTGATGAATGTGGCTCTGTTTACAGTATAGTGATTAATTAAACTGTTGTTTTTATGAATTTCTAGAACTGTTGAAGATGATATAATTATTGATCCGGTTGAGACTCCGGAGGTTGTCGATGACTTTGAAATTGGGCAAGATGAAGCTGTTGATGTGAAAGATAAAGAGGTTAACAAGCTGAAGCTGAAGCTGAAGAGACGCATTTATCAATATAAGGTTAGAATCTCTTCTTCATACATGTACGATCGCTTGTTCCTTGTTCATTGGTCCCGGGTGTATGGAAAGTTCTGTACTTTTTTCAGCTTTTATGTAATCCATATGTTGTTTCGGTGGTAGAAAATGTTCGTGTGCTGTTTGTGAAAGATCGATATACGAGTTTGCTTCGGTGAATTAGTATTGGACATTGTTAGATTTGATTCTGCTGTGGGTTTAGTATAACCCTCTTATTATCGATTTCTCGTTTGTATTACTCAAGATCGATATATGATGCTGTGCCTTTTTAAACACTACTTCCATACAATTTGTTGATGAGATTTTCTTGTCGTGTTTTACATCTAGATTGAACTAAAAACTCCATGTCGTAAAGGAAAGAAACTGCTTGTTTTGGATATAGACTATACTTTATTTGATCATCGGTCGACGGCTGAGAATCCACTTCAACTCATGCGGCCTTGTAAGTCTATTGTCGTTTTATTTAAAATTATGTTTGGTATATTTTGATAGGAGCTAATGGTGAAGGTATCTTTTTGCAGATCTTCATGAGTTTCTTACAGCTGCATATGCAGAGTACGATATCATGATTTGGTCCGCAACCAGGTGATTTTTTATCAAGAATTTTTATTTTCTTTCGACCGAAGATGTTAACATTTACTAAAGAAACATATGCTTAGCAGCAACTTAATTTTTAATTATTTAGAGATTCATGTCAGAGTTGTCACATAAGCTTTGGCGTAATAGGATTCTCGTCATTTCTATCAACAAACCCGTACCCGAGATGAGTTTGTTAATATTTTCCAAGTTTTTTCATTTTTTGAGAAATATGTTCATGTTTCTGACATGGATATGTTGAATTTTTCCATGTCTGATATGGATGTTGGACACATTTCAAGAAAATGATGAATTTGTGCAACATAGAGATGCATGATGTAAATTGTGCTCATATAATCCGTCTTTCTAAAGTTTATATTTTCTCTCTCCAGCATGAAATGGGTTGAATTGAAGATGGAACAACTTGGAGTACTAAACAACCCGAATTACAAAATCACTGCACTTCTAGATCATTTAGCGATGATCACTGTTCAATCGGATTCTCATGGAATCTTTGATTGCAAACCACTTGGTTTAATTTGGGCACAGTTTCCCGAGGTACATATTAAAATCGATTTTTTGCTTTTGTTTTTGTTTGCTTCTTTAGGTGGTTGTGTTTGAATCAGAATCAATAAATTTGTTGCCTGGTTAGACTGACATGTCCGTTTATTTACATATTTTCAGTTTTACAGCTCAAAAAACATTATAATGTTTGATGATCTACGAAGAAATTTCGTGATGAACCCACAAAACGGTTTGACGATTAAGCCATTCCGGAAAGCTCATGCCAACCGAGACACTGATCAGGAGCTTGTTAAACTCACCCAATACCTGTTAGCCATTGCAGATCTTGATGACTTGAGGGCTCTTGATCATAGTAATTGGCAGTTTTTCACTGATGACAACACTAAAAGACGCAGGCATGCATGATCGAGCCGACAGTTGACATGCCGAGGAATTTCACGTGTTAATAATGTTTACTTTTTTAAGGTATATGTCTCGTGTTTTCCTAAGTTTGCCGCTTCGATTAATGTCCCTAATCGTCATTCCCATCAATTTTTCAGGGATTACAAGCATCGAGCAGTGCTACTGGTTAAAGCTAGCCTTTGCTACTCCTTGACGAAGGCGCAACAGCCGCTCGAACCGATGAATATCATTTTTTTTTGGCATTAGCTTCATCTTTTCTACATATTTATACACACCTGTAATGTCTTTCTTTGCTAAGATAACCTAAACATGAAACTGCTCAGGTGTGAGATATATTTGCATGAAAGGAAGCTAGTTGCTTGCCTTTATAATACTCTATTTGACCTATGGAGGCTTGTTTTGTTAATGTGTGACGAGAAGTGTTAGAGTTTAATTTAATGTGTAATTAGAGTTTATTTCTAAGTCAGTAGTTTAGATTTATTAAAAGTCTTATTTAAATTAGGAATAAATATTATTTAAATTATAGATAAAAGTATAATTTTAGTTATATTAAAACTCTGTATCAGCCTATTTAAAGGCTTATTCCATACACATTTGATTAAGAAGAATAATAACAAAATAAAGAGAAACACATTATTCTCTCTAGAAAATATCTAGTTCATCTTCTTCAAACAACAAATCCCTAACCACCGATCACACAAAAACCACTATTATTCGTTGCATCTTCAGCCACCATGTCCACTTTATCACATGGTATCATGAGCCAACAATGGTTTTGATACCGTCATCACTGTTGCCATCTCTGATCTGAATCAATTTGGCGATCTAATTTTTTAAGATGCATATCATTTTTTTCCACTGTTGTCATTAGGCCACGTTCGTTCTTTGGCTTCTCTCTCGTTGGAAACTTACATTTATGGTGAAATTTCTACTCGTTTAATTTTGTTATTTTGTTCTCTATTTAATGGTTCTATCTTAGCCAATCAAAAAGATATATGAAAATGTTATAGTTTAGCCTTAAAAACTATTTGGTTCTATCTTAGCCATCAATTGTAAAAGACAGAGAAAGGTTATAGTTTAGCTTTAAAAACTATATGGTTCTATCTCAGCCATCAATTATAAAAGATAGGAGAAGAGGTTTTAGTTTAGCCTTAAAAATTATATAATATTTTTTAAAGCATTCTACATCAAAGATCCAAGCTGGAATTATAGTTTGTGTAACCACCAGCTTGAGGGGAGTGTAGATTTCTGTGATCATTGTTGAATGGAAGCAACTACTTGGTCTGTGAATGACAGAAAAAGCTGGAAGACATCTCAGAAGATGCAAAAATCTGAAAAAGATCATCACTGACAGAAAAAAGCTAGAAGACATCTAAGGAGGGTGTAGAAACCAATAACAGTAAAGTCGTTAGACATCTCAAGAAGGATGCAGAAACCAACAATATCGTTTGCAAATTTTCAACAATAGTCGTTCAAAGAACAACATGATTATGTCCTAGCTGTTCAACGCAATGGTTCCCAAAAAAGGGGAGATTTTTTCTCTAAGAAACACCAGAAGAAATATGAGTAGGGCATCATATCCAAAATCCAAGCTGGTGCTCTACTACATTTGTTCACCAACTTGAGGGGAGTGTAAGTTGACAAGAAGTGTTAGAGTTTAATTTAATGTGTAATTAGAGTTTATTTCTAAGTCAGTAGTTTAGATTTACTAGAAGTCTTATTTAAATTAGGGATAAATATTATTTAAATTATAGATAAAAGTATAATTTTAGTTATATTGAAACTCTGTATCAGCCTATTTAAAGGCTTATACCATATATATTTAATTAAGAAGAATATTAAAAAAATACAGAGAAACACATTATTCTCTCTAAAAAATATGATGTTCATCTTCTTCAAACAACAAATCTCTAACCACCAATTATACACAAACCACCATTATTCATTGCATCTACAGCCACCATGTCCCCTTTCTCACAATCCTTAGCTGAACTAACTTCGAAATTGGTTTTCTCCAATTTATGCTCTATGCAGATATCGAGATTTGGAAATGGATAACAACCGGTAGGACCGAAAACAGAAAACTAAATAAAACAGAGTAATGCAGATGCAGAAATCAATGTACATCCTCTTTTAATATATATATAATGATGATTGGTCCATACTTCAAATAAAGTGATAATACGTGTTACATTTCAAAAATTAGAAGCTGAAATTATAAGTGTGAACACATATTGTTAAAAAATTATTAAATACTTAGTTGTACCAAAAAATAAACTTTGAATAAAAAGTACACCCTTAAAAATTTTTGGTAACTAAATTATACCAGTAAAAAGTTATTTACCTAATTAATTGTAAAATAAGTAGGATGCCACATTGCACATAAAATTCGAAGTAGGTCAAGTACTCTTAAATTGACTATCAAAGAGTTGAAGAATATTAGTCACGAACTTGGCAAATCGTTGGTGAAAGTTAATTAAGTTGGCCAATCTTAATTTTTAAGACATTTTATTTCAAAATTTTTTCAAATCGAATCAAGTTGAGTGGTTCAAATTTCTATTCAAATTTAATTTTAAATATTTACAATATTATAATATTAATTAATTTTAATTTAAACAGTTTTCTATAACCATATAATATATATATAATATTTTTTCATATACATATATTAGAATTAAGAAACTCAACTAAAACTTAAAAATTGATCTACTAAATACTAAAATTTAGAGTATTTCAAATCTCGTTTTGTAACTTAAACTTTATTTGAATTTTTTCGAATCAAGTCAAATTTATGAGATTACGATTCGAGTCAAATTGAGTCAAAAAATTCAATTTTTTAAATCAAGTTGAGTTTTATTCACCCCTAACATTCACATCATCAAAATAACCCACATGAACAAAACCATATCATTTATGCTGCATTTATAAATAATGCACATCCAAACAGAGCCTACGGTGAGTCGGTGACTACTCGAAATAGAAGACGTCATATTAACCCCTAATCTACAGACACGAGGGAGTGAATCAGGTAAATCATATGCATGACTTACCAGGTGCACATCAAAGATAAATTCATTGGTTGAAAGAACCAAACGAAAGGGAAATCATGAGAAGATTAGGCACAGGGAGGGTTATCAAGAACATGAAGGACTCGGGTTTTATCCGGAAAATCACGGGGCAGCTCCGGTTTAAGCAGTGGACGAAAGTGCTCCAGCTAAAGAAAATGTCTAGATGCGGAGTGGACCAGTTATCGGGTCGTGAGTGGAATTGGCATCTTTACGATTCAGGGAGAGGCTTGTAAATTGAGACTCGAGATCTCTACTGCTGGAACGTCGATGCCTGGACGATAGCTGCTGTTGATTCAAGACTCGTAGCCTATTGACCTCCCTCTCCAATACTTCCTGCTCAACTGATCATAATAATTGTATAATTTAGTTTCCATTGAAGACCAATTTTGTTTTAATCAATTAAAATAACTACGGTCCATCACAAGACAGAACAACAACTGCCCTTTTGACACATTGGCCGTTTTCTACATGCTTATTCATCCTAATTTCCCCCTAAAAGTGAAGGGAACGCGACTAAAAGTTGCTCGCTCGTGAGTCAGACCTAGCTTAACGCAGACATTTCTATATTTTTACTAGTGTACAAACAAAACTGACCCAAGAAACCGACGCTGTCTTACCAACCATTTTACAATGCAACAAGAAAGTTCACTTTGTCTAACCAGCATTTTTTTGGTCAATGTTTGTATCACCCATACTGCTTTTCCTTCAAATGGTTAATATGAAATTGTAATTCAGCAAAGAAACAACACATAATCACGGCATTAGAGGTCATAGGTTGGAGACATACGATATTTTATAACCTGCTCCTGAGCCAAACCCTCTAGACGTTGCTTGAGAGTTTTGTTCTCCATGCTAAGAATGAGATTCTGCTGGTTGAGAAATTCAAGCTCAGCTGAAACTTCGGATCCTTCTGCCTGTTGAGCAATAAATACAATTAACACTTCATAGTAAGGCATGCGTTTCGTAGACAATTTTTATTTTTTATATTTAAAAAGAACTCCTGTTTCAACTGATGCTTGCCTGCAAAGCTTGAACATTTCTCTCCAGCTCAGCTATGTACTGAAGTTTACGCACCCTTGACCGTTGAGCAAACTGCCTGCAATCGACAGTAACAAAGTACTGTAATCAAACATTTTCTACCAATGTAGGGCATAAGCATCCGTATGCCAAATATGAATTTTGATAAGAAAAATTCCACAATCACGCAACAAAACTAAATCAAAGTCACTGGTCGTTATAAAAGGAAATATCAACTAAATTAAACACCAGGCACAACAAAATCAGAAATTTGAAGGAAGAATGTGTCCTGTGGTTCGATGTAAAAACAAAAGAAAGCATAAGAAAATATACTGATATGATCCTTTTCCATGTTTATATGCAAGAGAAACTTGCAAAACAGACTACGTAAAAGCACCACCATACTCATGTTCCATAACATGATAAATAATCAAAGAGGATTCCAAGAAACCAGGATAAAATCTGTCTGCTTTGTAGCTAAAATTTCCAGCCAAAGAACCAGAGGTACAAAGGCCAAAAAATGCATTAAAGTACTAGAAGTCAATGCAACCACAAGAAACATAAAATCAATGCAATCACGCCTAGAGCTGCTTCTGCTAGCATCATTGCCAAATCCCATTGCAGATTAATTGACAAGCACCTTGTCAATGTAAGCAAAAAAGTGATTAATTACTAACAAGTAATAACATTAGCAAGTATTCCTCGAGCTCATAAATGTATCTTATAAAAGATATTGGTAACAACGTAAATTTTTGGCTCATCGCATGCATATGAAAAAGAAGAAGAAGAAGAAAAGTAGCAGACAGGACCACCCAAGCAGGGAACGTTATCTGTTTATAACGTTACTTGAATATAATAGTTCCCTAACCCCCAACAATTGGAACAATAAGATAGGAAACTCACTGCTTGGCACGTTTAGTATCGTTGTCGCATGCAGGAGATTTAGTGTGAGAATTATCCTTTTTCTCAGAAGAAGCTTTTGCATCAAGAGAAGCAGGTTCAGCAGAATCTTGTTTTTCACTTGCAGTTGATGGAGCACCCTCTACTTCTAGTGGTGCACATGATGATCCTAAACTCTGAAGACTGTTTTTTTCTCTAAGAGAAGGAAGTCTGCTCGGATGAGACACAACACTCAAAGACGAATCCCATGCCCTATTCTTTTGCTGTACCAAGTTCACATCAGCGTAGAAAGGGGAAAGCCGAACATCTTGAGATGCCCAAGATGGTGCACTAATCATATTTTTGTATCTATAGTCATCTTGAGCCGCATAATCTACATTAGGAGCATTAGATGCATTGATATATGCAAACGAGTCACTTGAAGAACGTCGATGACCTCCTTTGCGTACAGGAGTCTCTGGCTCATCAAGGAGATCATCAAGCCAAGAAGGCTTTTCCTCTATCCGGAAACTTTCAGAGGAAGTGCGCTGGTGATGTGTATTTCCCTCTCTAGGCTTTTGAACTGCTCTTGACCCAATAACATTGTTAGGGACATAATCTGCATATGTGGGGGAGACGGGAGGAAATGGACTTTTTGGAGGAAGTAGAGCATGTTTTCCAGAAAACATAAAATTTCTTATATTTGTAGGACCCTTGGAATTTGCCATGGCCAAGAACAACCCGTTCCTGCAAAGAGCATAGGAGAGACAACTCATGAAACAACTGGTTATGAAAAGAACAAAGGCGAACATGAAGGTCCCGGTGACATTTTCACAAACGAAAAGACAATAATATCTCCATTCAGCAGAGGAAATCAGAAAATCATGCATCAAAACTATTGTTACATAGAATATAACGATCCAAACAAAACTACTGTTGCATAGAATATAACGATCCAAACAAAAAAGCATCCATGTCTGGTAGACAGCAAATGCATAACAGCGAAACCGAGCATAAAAGGACACTATGAAGACTCCTATTAAACACCAAGCCATAAAAGGGCATCTCACCATCTACCTGAAATATTCTTGCCAAAAAGACCTGTCAGATGTGTAATCATATTCGAATCATGTTCAAAACTGTTCACTGTTGTCAGAGTACAGTAGCAAAGACCAATTTACAGAAAAGAAGTTTCCCTTCAAACGCATATTATATCCAACGAAATTGCCAAAGATAACGCGTCTCTACAGGAAACAGATCAAGAACAATCCTCAAAAACCTCTAAATACTTAATCGTAACCTTAAATGACACTCTTCAATTTATTCTACAAAACTCGAAAATGCAAAGCGAAATCGCACAAATGAACTTAGAACAATGGTTCTGGAACTGTTTACAGCTTCTTTTTCAAATCCAACAATAATTTGTGCTCTAAATAATCAATAAATAAAAAATGAACAGGAATCACGTCAGCTAAGCAAAGCTATAGAATAGTGGAAATCCAAAAACTGATAAAACTTTGAAGTCTTTTTACTCCATGCTTCCTCAACAACATATTCGTTTCCGAAGTTAAAACAAATCAAATAAAAACAAATAAAACATTAGTTCATGCTAAACTGGTGAAATATAAAAATACAAAAAAGAAATTACAAGAAGAAAACGAAAAGCTTACCTTCTCTGAAATTGAAGAATTCAGATTTGAAATCTAATGTTTCTGAATCGAGAGCTAACTGTTCTTTAGGGTTTTTTCTGGGATTTTTCAGCTTTTTTAATGAAAGCTTCTTCTCTCTTTCTCTGTACTTTTACTTCTATTTTTCCCTCTTCCCTCTGTAAGTGGGGAATCAGGGACTGGAGTTAACAAAATAAAATCTGGAAAGCATATTTAACTTTTAACCCTTTTTTAGTACCAAATCTCCCCAATTCTTTCAATTTAAATTGTCTATTGATTTCGTAAAAAAATAAAATAAAATGTTTATTGTTTTTTTTTTTGTTAAATTATGGTTTTATTTTGTATATTATGTTCAAATTCCAAATTTTATTTATTGTATTTTAATCCTTTTATTTTTATGATATTATTAAATAAGATGATTAATAAAAAAAATGGTTAGGATCCACCTATATTATGTAAAACTCAACTAGTTTTATACTAATTCATGGCCATTAGATTGGTAAAATGGATGGATAAGATTAACTTTTTTTTTTCAAGTGATAATCTTCACATATCCTACTTCTAATCTCATCCATCCATTTCACTCATCCAATGGTCATGGATTAGTGTAAAATTAGTTGAGTTTTATATAGTGGAACTGAATCCCATCCTATAAAAAATTATTTAAGTTTTATATTAATAAAAAATCAAATTTTATCATACATTTAATATTTGAGTATACTCTATATATATTTATTAAAAAATAATTATATAACAAATATATAAAATCAAGAGATAGATTAAGATCAGATTAGCAAGCAAAGTGTTGCAGTTGCTATTTATTATTATTATTTTGGGTGAAGAAAATAGATGGATTTTGGGTTTTATTGGGTAAATAATCTAACTTGAAACTAATATTTAAAATATAGGGTATGTTAGGGGAATTTTACGAATTTATGGCATTTTTTTACAGTGTCGGGAAGAATGCCTCCTACAAAAGCGTTTTCTATTTTTTTAATATTTTTTAGATCCCTAACATTGTAAAAAATGTCATAAGTTTTTAAAATTCCTCCAATATGCCTTATATTCAAAATTTTAGTTTTAAGCTAGATTATTTACCAAATTTCTCCTGGATTTTGTTTGGCAATGAGTTGGGAAGTGAGTTTATTACACGTAAAGTGAACGAGAATGAGGTGCAAAGCTAGGTGTTGCTTTAAAATAATAATAATAATAATAATAATAATAATAATAATAATAATAATAATAATCAAAAGCACAAAACTCCACACATCAAAATCACACAAAGTGACAACAATTTATATATGTATATATAAACTCCGGTTTTACTAGCTTTGTCTGTAAGACGTGTATCTCTTATCAAATAGTTAATTTAAAAATTTTTAGGGAATGTAATGGGGCGAGTCAGGGCGGTTTTGGTCATCTCGACATAATAAAAGTATAATCTGACCCCAAAATTTTAACAAAAAAATCGACTAAACTCTCCCCGTCTTGGAAAAATTTAATGAAAATATAAAATATAATAAATGTATCAGGGCAGAGAATTTATATCCTAACCCGAACATGACTTGCCTCGACTCAAATTTTCCCAAAACTCACATCGACCCAACCCGAACCCAAAATTCAAGAAGGAAAAACCCAGGCGAGTAGGATGCATTGGGTCGGGTTAACTTTGTCATCCTTAAAATATTTAAAAAAAATTGAAGGTTTAATTTATATTTTTTAAAATATATTTAGGGTTCAATTGATTTTTAATAAGTTTAAGATGATGAATGTGAGCTTTTTAGAAATTTTGAGAGAGAATTTAATTGAAAATATTTAATTTTTAAAAAAAATTATGAGTCAATTATTTTTTTTTGGAAATTTTTAGATCAAAATATCTTAAAAATTTTGAAAACTAATAATTACATAAATATAGTTAAATGGTTAAAACATTTTATTTTATTTTTAAAAACATATTTTAAAAGACATTTTAGCATCATTCTGATTCTACTTAAAAAAAAGCTTTTACTTTCCACTAAAATTATACTTAATAATAATTCATATTAATGTATAATTATTTCATACAATCTAAAGTGGTCCACCCACCATTAAATTACTTGGCCTTTGTCTTGCAGTGACCAATTATTTATTGATTATTTCACTAAATATTTCAAGGAAAAAGAAAACACAAAAATTACCCATCATATAGAAATATTAGAACTATATTATATTTTTTTATAGAAAATATTAAATTTGACCTCACTTAATTTGTTGAAATATAAGGTCAACAATACTTATTATAATAATATAAAAATCCTTTATATCTCATGCCCTACTATAATCACACTATACGAAAATTCTGGCTCCGTAAGTGTAACCTTATTCTGCAACAAGTTGCAATCCACAAGATATACTAAAATAGGAAAGAGATATCACTCCTCCAATTTCTTACTACCACTGCTTCCTACTTTTTCCTCCAATTTCTTTATTAAAATAAAATCATTGAATCAATAACTAATTGATTTAATAAAATAAGGTGTTTGGTCTCTTAATGAACTGAGAAAATTAGGTTAGAGAGTTATTCTCATAATAAATCTCTGTAAAATTCGAGAAAACTAGGTTAGAGAGTTATTCTCATAATAAATCTCTGTAAAATTCGATATAAATTTGTCGATCGATAAATCGAATATCAGTAGTTATACTAAAAAAATATTGAAATATCGATAAGTTACAGGGCTGTAACGGTGCAAGTAAGGTTTGAAAACTAAAAACCCAATCCCAAAATATAAACATTTGGGCTAGAGAATCAAAACTGTAAAATTGACCACAGTGGAAGTCGAACCCACGACCTTTTGATCCAAAGTCAGACGTGCTAATCCACTGCGCTATGCGGTCCTTGTAGGAAGATAACATTATTATTATTAGTATTTAAATATGATGAGAAATAAGAAACCAGCTAAGCTAACTCAAAGAGCTTGGTGGATTAACCGAAAGATTATTATTTTCTAAAGGATAAAGGAATGCTTTTCATTAACTTTAAGGACAAATATCAATTACAATATTTAATTTTATAATCAAAATATAAACTTCAAACATGTTTTATCAGTGAAAATAATTTAAGAAATGAATTGGTAAAAAACAGTGTTATCTAATTCGCGGTTTGCTTTGATTCGCGAAACGAGTACGAGATCGCAATTCATTAGTTTCAACGTTTGCAGTTCGTTGGGGTATACTTGTTTGGAACGGAATTTGGGATCATGATTCGTGATAATACTTTGTTTAGTTCGATGACAATTTTTTTAATAATTAAAAAATATTAAATATTAAATATTCATCATATTTAATAAGTTTGAAAGTTTTTATAGATAAAATAATTAAAATTTTATACGGTTAAATTGGGATCGAGAGATTTAATTGAAAGGAAATAAGACTTGGAGGCTCAATTGGAAGTTCTATTATGAATTTGGGGACTTAATCGGAATAAAATAAGACAGCTTGAATCCTAATTAAACTAAAAATGCCCTTAAAGGACTAAAAATATTAAATTTTATACGCCATTCTCCCCCGTTGACGATTTTTGACAATTCTTTTGCAGTGCTGTTTATCAATCGTCCGGCGACCGTAGTTTCCACCGCCGTCACCAATCAAAACCCCTCGCCGACCCGTCCAAAACCTCGTCCACCGTTCATCATCGTCGTTCCCCGTTATCATGTTATCGAAAAAGAAAAGTTTGAAACCACCCCTCGTTTTTTTCGCTCCGTCGTTCGTGCTTCTCACCGTCAGCACCACGAACATGCATGAGTTGCTGCGATCAAAACCCTCCCTTTCGTTTGCTTCCCCCTTTTTTTGTTGTAAATCAATGCTGAGAAGTAAGCATGTTTTGTTTTGGTACACAATTTTATCTTTCCGGCGCGCGTTCTTTACCGAATGAGAACGAAAACGAATTGCGAATTGGAACGAACGAATTCAAACGAAAAACGTGGGGTGGCGGTGAATTAGGTAACACTGATTAAAAGAGTTGTTTATAGTAGATGATCAAGTCCAACCTAAAATGTCCTTTTAGTTATTGTGATGCACATCATCATCAATTGTCCAATAAATTCCCTTAACTACCACATATTTATAGTCGAATACCTTTCACTATCCTCCCTCAATCTGGTTTAGAACTTAAAAAAAATAAAACTGCCACCAAACTGTCATTCACCATTTCAGACAGGATAAAACTTAAAATTAGAACAATTCATGCAAGAGACAATCCAACAATTCCAAACACAAAGATTCATTAAAATCCACAAAAACACCATAACAAAAAATATTTAAAAATTCTGAATCTTAAAACGAGATTCTGATTCTCGTAAATCCCAACAGTTAAACAACTCGTAGATAAATCTAATCCCACGTATCTCAAAATAATGTA
Source organism: Hibiscus mutabilis (assembly GCA_019671005.1). Classification (NCBI taxonomy): domain Eukaryota; kingdom Viridiplantae; phylum Streptophyta; class Magnoliopsida; order Malvales; family Malvaceae; genus Hibiscus; species Hibiscus mutabilis. The sequence goes on from CM033754.1 coordinate 37,302,457, forward strand.
CTGTTGATTGAAAAAAAAATTCTCAATACAGCTAGGATTAGCATAAAAGAAAGAAAACGTACTTGTGCCTCCTGCCAACCTTTCAACAACTTCAGAGCAGTGGTAACAACTGTGAATGGAGGAACACCATTATTTACATTCGGAGGTGTCTTTGTTGAGAAAAAAAAATGAAAGAAAATATGGACCTCGTTAAAATCCCCTCATAACTCGATTAAACCATAATTCATCGAGATAAAGTTTAGAATCGAAACATTGAAGTGGAAGAGGTAGGTGTGGAAGGAATGCATGCATTTTGAGGGGGAAAAAAGAGGTTCCAAGAGAATGAAGGATGAGGTTGCTAACCCTACAGAGCTCCAAGCCCTTAACGGCTCATCAAAGATTTGGAACTAAAAACGCAAGCCCGAACCTTTTAAACTTAAAAATTAAAAGTGTCCCGACCACAGTGGGAGTCGAACCCACGACCTTCTGATCCGAAGTCAGACGCGCTAATCCACTGCGCTATGCGGTCTTCGATGAACACAGATTGAGATGGATTTTTATAGACTCACAAGTGTTTCTTGACTTGAACCATACCACTTCCCACCAAAACCACGACAAGTAATGTATCATGTGCAGTTGCGGATCGAGAAATCTTTTTGAGGGTGGACGTAAGTTAAAATATTTTTGAGAGTAGGTACAAGTCATAAAAATTTTAAAATTTTAAAGTGGGCACAAATTATAAAATTTAAGAACTAATTCATAAAAATTAAAAAAATTAAAATCAAATATATGAACTTTAAAAAAATCAAGGTGGGCAAACATAGTTGTGGCTCCGCCACTGATCATGTGTCATAGTACAAATTTGCATTTTGATTTCTATACTAACAACGAATATACAAATCTCTATAGGTAAAAGAATTAGTAAACTAATTAGTAAATTGTTGGTCTAACGGGATGAGGCACCCTTAAACAATATTGAGAGTTTTAAATTTGATGTTGTGAATCAAGCAACTGAATTGGAAAGATCATTCTCGTAACGAGCCTATACAATACATGTTCTTACTGTTTTTAAGAAATTAAAAATTTTGCTTAATTTTAAAATTACAGGACCAAAATGTTCTCCCAATTATAATATAGGGACCTATACAACAATTTTACTCTTTAGGTTCTAGCGGAGGTCGGGGTTAGAATTTAGGGACCTATTATAATACAGGGGCCTATACCTGTTCTCATTTAGGTATAGTGGTTAGAATTTAGAGTTTAGGGTTATAATTTAGGGTTTAGAGTAGGGTTTAGTTTTTAGGGTAGTATTGTTAGGATTTAGGTTTTAACTTATAAACCCTAAATTATAACCTTAAATCATAGATTTTAACCATTATCCCTAAATTCTAAACCCCTACACCTAAACCCCTAAACCCTACACCCCAAACTAAAACCCTAAATCTTAAAACTAAGGCACTTGTAGAAACTTTCAGTTTCCACCATCAGTGTATGAAATAGTTACCCATTAAATAAAGTGTAAGCGAATCAACAATGTGTTTTATTAATTAAAAAAATCATTATCATTTCCATTTATATAATATATATTTTTCATGAAGCAAAACTTTTTAATAATAAATGAGTTGAAAATAACAAAAAACAGACTTTACTTTCAAATTTGTAAAAGAGAAAACAACCAATTTTTCAATTATGACAACAAATTAAATCCACAATTTTACTAAAATACAATAATTTATCGGTATACTTTGATCATATCTATAATATATGTTTAAAATAACCTATCAATAAATTGAATATTGATGACTATGCTTAAAAAATTATAATTTGTTTTTCAATAATATATTTTAGAGTATTATTTTCTTTTTGCCTTTCAAAAAAATATAATATGGTCTAGAGTATCAATTAATGAACCGTTTTGGATCATGTGGTACGTTTTGTGATTCTCCAAGGAAAAAGAACAATTAAATGTGCAACGGTATATATAGTTACAGGTATTAGACATCAATGGAATTCTTATGAAACATTTCGGGGTGATTATACAATGGTATCTAATTGTTAATTTTAATTTTTTTAAAAACACATATATCGTGCGGATACATTGTTTAAATTTTGGTTTTTTAAAGATAACATCACTCCCTTTGTCAATAAGATCACTTAATGGGTTCAGTTATAAGTATAATTGGAATTAATGCAATTATAAGTAAATATATATAGTTATATTTTGATACATCAGTTGTGTAGAAAAAAACGTTTACACATCTCTTTATTTAAAGTATAAAATCTAAATCTCTAACCTTAAACTTAAATCTTACATTCTAAAATTTATCGTCTAAACTCTTTAACCCTATATATATATATGAATATACTATAATCGAAGTATTATATATGGGTAAAATTTCGATACACAAGCCGTATAAAACTAATTTTGCACAAGCATGCATATTTACACTATAAAACACAAATCCTAAATTTTTAATCTTAACCCTAAAAAACTACACTCTAAACCTTAAACTCTAAATACTAATTTTAAATTCTAAACCCTACAACCTAAACCCATAAACTTTAAACTCTATACTAAAACTCTAACCTCTTTACACAACTTGTGTATCAAAGTTTTTTCGTATAAAAACACTATAATCAAAATATACTTAGTGATAAATACAGTTTATATATCAAATCTATTTATAACCGATTCTTCTGCAATCTGCATGCATGACCTTATTATTTACTTTGTCAAAGCTTCAATTATTTCTCGCCAACCTATATAATGTTTGCGTGTGTGTATATACATATACACGTATGTATATGTGTGGCCAAGATCTTCAAAACTCAAAAGCACCCAGAAATTTAAAGAGAGAGAGAGAGAGAGAGAGAAAGAGAGAAGGGGAGTCCTTTCCCATGTGAGTTGGCTGGGTTTGGTGAAGCATCAACAATGGGAGATTAATGCAATTTAAAACCGATTTTCAATGCAAAACGAAGGTGGGTCTGTTTTGCAAAATAAAGAACATGGGAAGTTCTTTATTTTCTCTGCAAAGCTTTCATTTTTTAAAAACAATGGTGTTGGAATGAAGTGAGAAAGTTTGGGTTTTTGTTGTTGGTGTAAGAAAAAAACATGGAGAAGATGATGGGAGGAAGGTCTTTAGCAGAGACTCCAACTTATACTGTTGCTTCTGTCATTACAGTGCTGGTTTTTGTTTGCTTTTTGGTTGAACGCTCCATTTATAGATTTGGAAAGGTAAGTATTGAACTAAAAAAATAGATTTTTCTTCTTCTAGTAACTCTGCTTTTAGTTCTGAGAAAGTATGGTATGTTTGGTTACTGAGAAAATGTCAAAAAAACATGAAAGGAACTCTGACTATATGGCTTGGCTGCTGACTGCTGAACCACTACAGTGTTTTTGCTTGGCTTGCTAATAAAAATGTATGCTTTTAGCTAGGGATCCACATTTTTTAGACATGGAGAAAGCTAAAATGCTAAAGAGTAAAGAAAAGTATGTGAAAAATGAGAAATTTGTTTTTGATCTTTTGTTTCACTTGAGAAACATGAATTTAGTAATTTACTTTTATCTGAATTGGATTTTTAATCTGTGTAGTGGTTAAAGAAAACGAGGCGGAAAGCTTTGTTTGCTTCTCTGGAGAAGATCAAGGAAGGTGAGTGAGTAATTCATCTGTTTCGGATCATCCGTTGATAAGGGACGGATTTTCGTATATAATTTGGGCTCCAATGTGACCACTTTTTGAGTAGTTTCCATTACAATGTTATTGGCTTAGTGATAGAATATCAGAATTTGAACTTCCTTTATGTTTAGAGTTGATGCTGCTCGGACTTATATCGTTGTTGTTGGCACAATGGGCGCGATGGATCTCTGAGATTTGTGTAAATTCATCTCTTTTCTCGAGCCGCTTCTACGCTTGCTCCGAGATGGATTACGATGGAAGTAAGAACATGTTGCTTGAAAGTACTTCCTCTTTCCCAAATGAGTCTGTCATTCCTCCAAAGGGACTACATACTGTTACATTACATCAATGTGGTGAGGTAAAAGTACTACGCATTTAGTCTTGGTTTCGGTATCGGTCAATTAGTTGTCTCACCGATAATGATTGAATGCAGGGCCGTGAACCATTTGTATCGTTTGAAGGCCTCGAGCAACTCCATCGGTTTTTGTTCGTTCTTGGCATCACTCACGTCCTCTATAGTTGTCTGGCTGTTGCCCTGGCTATGAGCAAGGTACAGCTTATATTCTTTCAAATCTCCCGATATCGAAATCGGTAATGATCTATTGATTCCTTTAATTTATGATGCCTCCTTCATTGGAAAGTGGTTCATGATTTTGGATTCTGAATCTATGCAGATTTATAGCTGGAGAAAATGGGAAAACCAAGCCAACTCCATAGCTGATGGAATTGGAAACTTGCAAGGTATGTAATGAAATGACAATCACAATAGCCTGATGTCGGTTCCTGTAGCAATATGATCAACATATTTTCAATAATACTATTTTTTTCCGATTATGATTCCCCTTTCGTGTAGCGAAGAGAAACAAAGCGATGAATCGACAAACCACCTTTGTTTTCCATCACACATCTCATCCATGGAGCAGGAGTCGATTTCTCATTTGGATGGTGATCCCTGTTCTCAACTATACAATCTGCATTTTCCTTAGTCCTCGACGTTTTCATCTTTATATGGCTTCCGTTCTCTTGTTTGAACTTCTAAAAAAATGCTTACATGTACATATTCCTGCCCCACATCTATGTAGCTCATATGGTAACCTTAAATTCTCACAAGCATATATCCTTGTTCCCGAAACTTGAGAACCTTAACCAGGATATAGTTTCATAGTTTTCACTCTCGTTACACTAGTGCACTACAACATTCTTTGTATATTTCTGTCATTTAGCTATTGATTTTGCTGTTTGTGTGTACAGCTTTGCTTTTTAAGACAATTTAGGAGCTCTATAAAGAAGTCGGATTACCTGGCACTACGTCTCGGTTTCATTACAGTGAGTTATCTTTTTCTCCTTGATTATCCATGTTGCTTACTTCACCGGTTTGCTATTCGAGTTCATGTTATGAATCTTAAGTTATATATTCTCCTCTTCCTTCCTATTGACTTTCCAGAAGCACAAGCTGCCGCTTTCGTATAATTTCCATAACTATATGGTTCGAAGCATGGAAGACGAGTTTCATGGTATTCTTGGTATTAGGTAAGTGCACATACAAGTTGGATTTCGATTTTCAACCTATGATCAAGGAAAGTATACACGCAGAACATAAGTTCAAGCAAAACCATTGCTGTTTTGGATCCTATTTTGCTCTCAATGTTATATTTATACTCATAATTTCGATTTGCAGCTGGCCACTTTGGGCGTATGCTATAGCATGCATCTTTGTAAACATTCATGGTAACCAGTTAACTTTTGCAACATTTTCTTTTTGTTTGTTTGTACAATCTGTTTCGGTTTTACGTTTTGTGAGTCCCGAGTTCTTAACCTGAACAAAGGCCGATTAAGAGAGGACAAATTCCCGAATCGAGCCATGCTGAATTACTGATACATATTTACTTTCCCTTGTGTGCTTCGGGATTGAATATTTACTTCTGGCTATCTTTCATCCCTGCCATTGTAAGTACACTGACTCGAACTAGAAATGTGTTTCTGAGAGAGAAAATATAGAAATGAGGAATTATTAATCGACTGTATGTGTTACAATTTTGCTTCAAATGTCAAAGCTTGTGATGGTGGTTGGGACAAAACTTCAGCATGTTGTTTCCTCGTTAGCACTCGAGATTAAGGAACCAACCGGTCTGCCTACTGGAGCGCAAGTAAAACCACGCGACGACTTGTTCTGGTTTGGGAAACCGGTGATATTACTCAGGTTGATACAGTTTATCATTTTTCAGGTAAGGCCCTATGCTTTACTTATCTTGTGTATGATTTGGTTTAGCATCGATATCCGGTTTTATTCCTTGTTCTGTTCATGCAGAATGCGTTTGAGATGGCTACCTTTCTCTGGTCATTGGTAAGCTTCAAGTTCTTGTCCATTGCAAGCCATTTGCAGGATAGTTTCTTCTTCAACCGGACTAATTTTCGTGCTCTTAATTTGTTCAGTGGGGATTTGAGCAAAGATCGTGCTTCATGAAAAACCATCTTATGATAGTCTTCCGATTGGTTTCGGGGTACGTTTTCTTTCAATATAGAGCTTCAATACGCAACTTCAATGAACATTGTTCATTTGATTTTGGTAAATGCAGGGTTCTTGTTCAGTTCTGGTGTAGCTCCATCACAGTGCCTTTGAATGTAATTGTCACACAGGTTTTTTCCCCAGTCCTTAAAGCTCAGAACTTTACTCCTTCGTGTTTGCTTGTCCGAACCGGACGAGTATTCATATAGTTCATGCATTTCTTTCTAAGTAATATCGGAACTTTCGATATTTTCTGCTTCACCGGCGTCGGCTTTTGCCGATGTTTTCAGATGGGATCGCGATGTAAGAAAGCCTTAGTTGCCGAGAATGTAAGGGAATCACTGCACAGTTGGCGTAAAAGAGTGAAAGTGAAGTCCAAACGTGAGTCCGTGCACTCACATACGGTGAGATCCGTGTGTTCACTCGAATCAATCGTTGATGACGAGAGGGATGCCGTCAAAGTCGGCACTTTATCGAGAAGTTCATCCATGGAGTCATTGAATCAAATAACTATAACATCCTCGGAACAAGCAGCAACCATTCTCGGGACTTCGAACACCGCCCAAGGCGATGTCTCATCGAGGGTGGTGGAGTACTTATCGGAGTCTATAAACATTAGTGCATCACAGACATTAACCATCAATGAAGAAGATGGCGGTGAAGGCATTGCAGAAGAAGCAAAAGTTGACACTATATGAGTTGGTTCAAAGAACATGAATGTAACAATGTTTATAAAGCAACAGAGAGCGTGTTATTCTTAATTTAATCCAGATTAGCATGGTATTTTCCACGTCAGAAAATGGACCCACCGGCACTTTTATTTAAAATTACGTATTATCTCTTAAAATATGTTATACTTTTAATATATTAAAGGGATAAAACGACATTTAGTCCTTAAACTTAGTATTTTTTCCAACTTGATCCGTCCACATTAGTCATTGATCATGAATTTTTTAAATCATTTTAATGATGTGTTACTCTAATTTTGTACCGCGTGACATAATCTTAAAGTGCGATATCATCAAAAGAGCTAAAGATGAGATAAGCTGTCAAATTTGAGGACTAATGCCCATAAAAAATTAAGACATCAAATTGAAAAAAATTAACAAATTTAAGGTCTAAATGTTGATTTATGCTTATACTAAATATGAACATATACACACGCTAGAACTGATATGAGGTTCAAATGAGTAGGTTTTTTTTATTTAAATTTTAATTTAAAATAGTAACATATGTAAAAATCTTATATAATTATATATTTTTATTTTTAATTCTATTACTATATTGATGTTAAATTATTTTGTAGCATAAATTTAGTTAATTTTTATATGGTGGAGAGTAATACTATACATGACAGTCTTACTGAGGAGTAACATGAGTTCTGGCTCAGGTTCATTATTTTTTACTTTTTCAACTTTAGTATTTTTTTAAGTGGCAATTTTATAAGATAGTTGCCATATATTGTTTTAATTGTATTTTAGGTATTTTCTAAACAAAATAATAAAAAAATTTATTAATGAAATATTAAATTAATTGTCTAAAATAATAGAATATGTTTACGTTTTATAGGACTCAATTTTACTTTTCACTCGATTCAACCGATTTTTAATTAACCTTTTGTCTTATTTTCAATTTTCAACGATTCACAATTATTTCCTATATTCAATTTGATGTTGTCGGTGGCAGAACTTAGTAAAGGAGTTTGAGACACAAATTAAAATTTTAAAAAAATTAAAGTTTAAACTAAATTTTTTGAAAGGTTCGATTTATATTTTTCAAAAAGTATAAAGTATGACTAAATTTTTTGAAATCTTGAGAAATTTAGTGATAACTTTTAAAAATTATGAGAGATATTTAATTAAAAATATTAAAAAATTAAAGTTTAAAATAAATTTTTAAGAATTTTATAGGCATAAATTAATTGGCTTAATAGTCAAAAAGGTGCCCAATCTATACTCTTTTTTTTAATTTGGTGTATACGTTTTTTCGGGCCACTTTAGTGCCTAATGTTTCATTTCGTAACTCAGATTGGGTTTTTTTCCGTGACGAACGTTAAAAATTTTCTGTTATCCAATAAAAACACGACACGTGGTATATTTTGATATTTTCTTTACTTTTTATTTTTTTAAAAAATCTTTAATTTTATAAAAAAACCAATTTTTTTAATTTTTCTTAAACCCCAAACTCAAGCTTTAAATCTCTAAATTTCTCCCCTCCCACCACCAATTCAACCACCGTCGACCACCTTTGTTTTCGTCACCCCCTACGACTGAAAGTCCCATGATCCCGTCGTCGAAAATTGGCAAATAAATCGTCAATTGTTCCATCGACAAACATTCAAAAATGAAGAAAAAAGGTTATAATCAACGATTAGAGGGTGAGGGATGTTGAACGGTAAGGTACCCAATGCCATGTTTTTATTTGTTAACAGAAAATTTTTAACGGCCGTTAACAGAAAAATTCAATTTAAATTACGAAATAAAATGTTAGGCACCAAAGTGGCAAAAAAAATAAACACTAAACTAAAAAAAAGTATAGGTTGGAACCTTTTAAACTATTAAGCCTAAATTAATTTTTTTCAAAAAAAATTTAAGGACTAAATTTTAATTTTCTAGTTTTTTGATGCCATAATTTGTCCAGGTGCATGCCCCCTGGAATTTTTCCGGTCCCCGTCGACCCCTCCCCTTACCTTCAAGTTTCCGCCATACCCTATCCCGATTCCCAGTGTCCCGAACCCAAACCCCGGTTGAATGTTGGTTTGGACGTTTAGGGTTTCGTTTACGCATAGAAACTCAGAATTTTTTCACATGGATTTCAGTTCCAATTACTGTTCATGTTTTAGTTACCGTTTCGCCTTGCCTTAATTCAACCAATCATTGTTATTGTAATTTTGATTTTGATTTTAATTTTAGAGTTTGATGGATTTGCCGTCTCAATCGACTGATACCTCATCGGCCCTTTCTTTAGGGCTAGTTTCTCCGTCGCCGTCCTCCCACCGTTGCCAGATCGCCGATGATTCCGTTACTCTCCAGCTGGGAACCAGGGACTCCACGCACCCTTTCCAACCGGTTCCTATTCAGCTCCTCGAACCGCATCAGAATGGGAACCCGATAGAAAGGGAGAGGAGCTACGACGACGATGATGAAGAGATAAGGGAAACCGAAGAATTCCATATATTAGGGCACCAAATGTGTCTCAAAAGGCGGAGGGATAGCTGTTCTTCTTCGTCGCCTTCGTTGTCGAAGCGAGTGACGCCGGAACCGGGTCTCGACACGAGGAAAGCGGCTGTGAAATCGTGGGGTAGCCAGCCGCTCCACGTGGCGGATCCCGACGTGTTCGACATGATGGAGCAGGAGAAGAAGCGGCAGTTCATGGGAATCGAATTGATAGCTTCTGAAAATTTTGTGTGCCGTGCCGTTATGGATGCCCTCGGAAGCCATTTGACCAACAAATACTCCGAAGGGATGCCAGGAGCAAGGTATTACCGCGGGAATCAGTACATTGATGAAATCGAAACCCTTTGTTGGAAACGTGCATTGGAAGCTTTCAGGCTTGATTCCGAGAACTGGGGAGTTAATGTGCAACTGTATTCGTGTACAACCGCAAATTTCGCTGTTTATACCGGGTTGCTATTGCCCGGAGATAGGATAATGGGATTAGATATGCCCTCCGGAGGGAATACAAGTCATGGATATTACCTTCCAAATGGGAGGAAGGTTTCTGGGGCATCTATATTCTTTGAGAGTTTGCCTTATAAAGTGAATCCTCAAACTGGGTATATTGATTATGAGAAGTTGGAGGAGAGTGCACTTGATTTCAGGCCCAAAATATTAATTTGTGGTGGGAGCTCATATCCCAGGGAATGGGATTATGCAAGGTTTAGACAGATTGCCGATAAGTGCGGTGCCGTTTTGCTGTGTGACATGGCTCAGATAAGTGGACTTATTGCTGCTAAGGTGTGATATACTGTGAATTACTACTGTTTAATAGGTGCTTTGCTTTATGGGTTCAGCTTTGTGTGATTCACTGATGATGGTGTTCAATTACATTGCCTCGATGTGGTTCTATGGTGGACCAACACTGTATCCTGTATCGAATATTCCATTTTACTGCTTGACTTGAAATGTCTGCAAATCTACTTACTGTGCCTTTGTTTTCTTGATTTTTGTGAGGCTAGTCTTTTAGAGGACTTTATGTGCTGTACTGCTGTTGAGTGTTAGGACTTAAATATAGATGGTGGTTTCTATTTTCTAATGCGATTCTGTCACGAGATATTAGTTCTACTTTGCTTGATGCAAATGCATCCGTTGAGTTTTTTAGTCCCAATGGAGGTATCTTAGAAATGGGAAATAATGAATTGACCTCATTATTGGACATGCTTATCAAGTATTAATTTACATTCGTTCGATTCTGGTCCTGATAATGTAGAAATTTATAGATAGAGATGGTATTTCTGTTTGCTTGATGCAAATGCACTCTTGAATCCTTTTAGTTTGGGCATTGGTGGACGGTGGTATGTTAGAAATGGGAAATAATAAATAACTTAATTATTGGATATGCCTATGAATTTCATTGTCTTCTTTTCAGGTTATTTATTTTTCTAAAATTCCAAGATAGCTGTGGCTTTTTAGGAAATTAATCCACAATAATATGGTACTTGATAAATTTACAGGAAGCTGCCAATCCCTTTGAATACTGTGACATTGTTACCTCTACTACTCATAAAAGCCTCCGAGGTCCCAGAGGAGGTATAATTTTCTATAGGAGGGGTAAAAAGCCAAGGAGATTGCAACGAGCAGTATGATTTCGAGGAAAAGATAAACTTTGCTGTTTTTCCATCTTTGCAAGGCGGACCGCATAATAATCATATTGCTGCTCTTGCCATAGCGTTGAAGCAAGTGGCTACGCCAGAGTATGAGGCCTATATGCAACAAGTGAAGAAAAATGCTCAGGCTTTAGCATCTTCATTGTTAAGAAGAAAATGCAAGCTAATTACTGGAGGCACAGACAACCATTTGTTACTCTGGGATCTAAGACCTTTTGGGCTGACAGGTAGAATGCTTTGTTAATCTTCTATGCATTCAGATAGTTGTTAGTGTATGATATAATGTTGAGCCTACATGTATTTTGCAACTTCATTGCTTCTCGTGATTGGAGAATGTATTTATCGCCTCTCCATAAGTCTCCATAAGCCTACAATTTCATTGCATCTTGTGATTGGAGAATGCAAAGGTCTGAATGCCAAAATTGTGCAAGTTATAAAAGGAATTCAAATTTCAAAGTTAAGTCTCCATTCTGCTTCTGTCTGTTACACTTACGGTACTTGCACATTTTCATTTGTTTCTGTACTTTTTATCTGTTGTCAACATGTCCTGCAGTAAGTTTTCTTTTCGTTTAATGAAATGCTTCTACATATCCCTACCCTATTCCGTGTCAGAGCATGTCTAATCTCCCAGTTTTCTTTTCTGTAGGTAAAGTTTACGAGAAGGTATGCGAGATGTGCCATATTACCCTGAACAAAATTGCTATTTTTGGCGAGAATGGTGTCATTACTCCCCGGTGGAGTTAGGATTGGTGAGTGTAGTTCTCATTCAATTAAAAGTTGCAAGTCTCTTTACCCTTTATAGGGGGATGTTTAGGTTGATATTATAAAAGACTTTTCATTTTTATTTCTGCAGGTACTCCTGCCATGACATCGAGAGGTTGCCTAGAGTCTGATTTCGATACAATCGCACACTTTCTCCTCAGGGCTGCACGAATCGCCAGCACGATGCAGCATGATCATAAGCTGCAGAAGACCTCCTTGAAGAGTCTCCTCGAAAATAAGGATGTTTTGGAGCTTCGATCGCAAGTGGAGGCTTTTGCATCTCAGTTTGCAATGCCAGGTTTTGACAATTGAATGAATTGTAAAAGTGCCTTCGTACCTGGATTAAAATTCCAATGACTCTGCAGAGGAGGAATTGTGAGGGAAGCAAGGTTATTTTCCCTGCAACCAACCCGCACCATCATGTATTTTTCTATAACCGCGGTCGAATGCCTGAAAACATTGCCACAATTTTGACAGTGAAGATGCTGATTTTTTTTGAAACATATATGTGTGTGTATGTATTTCAATCAATGCAGGTCTCATAGTCGTGTTTGCAGTTTCATTTTAAAAAAAATTCAGGAACAGAATTTCGTTCTGTTTTCATCAGGATTAGTCAAAGTATATTGAGCATTTAAGAATATTCGATTTCATTTTTAAAGAAATTTCCAATAAGATCATTTTAACCCTAAAATTCACTATACAAACCTATGATAGAAACTAGTGCAAGGTGTCACGGCCCAAATCTTTTGGTCCGAGACAGTTGCGCAAGGATCCGCCCAAGAGGTTCAAAGCGGATCATCGGACTTGCCAAGACCACCAGACTTGGCCCAACACTTGGAGAATGCTAGAGAGCCCGATCACACTAGCTCTTCGGAAAAGGCAAGAGACAAGAAGTCAAACGAGGAATCTTGCCATATCGGGTGTGATCAACTATCTTAGGAAAGAAACCTACTAATTGATGTAATTAGGTAGGATTTGATATTCTTTCCTAGTTTAGAGATTCTTGTAAGGATTTGGGCTAATCCTGGCCATCCATGTAAATCGATCCGGACCATTGATTGAGTGGGAGCTCAACTATAAATAGAGAGCCTCCCACTCTCATTTATCATCATCATCTAACTCATTCCATTCATTCTCTCATTTGAGAAGAGTAATAAGACTCTGAGGCATTTACTCTACTTTTCCTCTTGTTCCTTTCAATTGTCTTTGTTCCCAAAGCTCTTCGAGCTAGTTGCCTCTCGAGTGGCCAAGAGTAGCCACCTTAGTGCTTAAAGCACTTCCGCATCCATCGAAGCCTGGAGGGCTTGTCCGAGCCGTTGCCGAGCAGGAGTACTCGCAAGGCTGGTTGAAGGCTTACTTAGGCGCGGGAATCGACCGATTAGCGTCAAGGGCGTCTAAGGCCGCACGGATCAATAGGGTTGAGCCCTAGCCCCGTGACAAAGGCAACAAGCTAAAGCTATGTAGTATACAACAAAGAATGTTATTTGCTTGAAATCTTTGCATCGAGAACCGCTGATGATGTATCTTAGGTATTGCTCTCGGATGATCTGCAGAGTACGTAGCAGTCGAACTTGCTACTCCATAAACAGGTGTTCGGGACAATGTTCTCCGGGTTTTGGAGTCGAAGTTGCTACTCCATAAACAGGTGTTCGGGACAATGTTCTCTGGGTTTTGGAGAAAGAAGTGACGTAGATTCAGTATGTGTATCGAAAATGAAGCAAATATCGTAGTTTTGCTTCGTGAAAGTTTGACGTGATTCGTAGCCGGAAATCTTCAGCTGGCTGATCCATTTCCGGACTTTCTCACCATCCCGATCTTCTTTGGTAGCTAAATGAGGCCGGTCGATGTTTGCTTCATGGAAGATTGTATATCAATCGACCAATCTAATACTCCGGGAGTAGTAAACATTTCAGATTACCTAAGCATGTCTCCTTTCTGCAGTTGTGGTCCACCTAATGCAGGTGAAGTGCTGAAAGCATTGTCATCACTGTAAATCAAAGGGTGAGCGAGAGACATTGGTCGATCGGGAATCGGGGGGACTTCGATATCACCTTCCAACATTTTCAGTGCATCCAAAATGGTAGGCCTTAAAGCAACCATTACATGAGCACACAAAATCCCAACATGTAGAAATCTCTCCATTATAGCCTTTGGATTCGAATTCACAGAATCTTCACTATCGGTCAACGAATGATCCAACTCATCGACTTTTCTGGCCTTCATCAACGACCAAGCCCAATCTGTTATCAAAAACGCTCGCGGTGAGCTCGATGAAGACAAATCAAGAGCTTTTCTGCCGCACATTATCTCCAAAACAACAACACCGAAACTGTAAACATCGCTCCTCTGTCAGCTGCCCGTATAGAGCGTATTCAGGGGCCAAGTATCCATGAGTCCCGGCCACTCTAGTAGTGAGGTGAGACTGCCCTTCCCTACTCTGCTTTGCCAACCCGAGATCCGACACTCTCGCTCTCATAACAGCATCGAGCAATATATTCGTAGCCTTAATATCTCTATGATATATCGCAGGCTTCATTCCACAATGCAAATAAGCCAACCCGTTCTTCCTCTGAGGCCAACTCAACAGTTCACTCCCCGTTTTCGACAGGAACAAATGGTCGTCGAGATTCCCATTCGACATATAATCATACACGAGATATCTCTTAGTCCCGTTCTCATCACCATTGTTCTCAATTTCATCATCATCGATCATACAACACCCTCTAAGAGGCACAACATTCCTATGCTTCAAGTTGCTAATGATCTCGACCTCGTTGCAAAACTCTTCATCGCCTTGAAACTCCGATTCTAAAATCCTCTTAACGGCAACCACGTCCATCCAGTAAAACACCTTTGAAGCCGAAACCGCCTCTCCCTATGAAATTCTTCTTCGAAAAATTATCGGTAGCCTTCTCGAGATCATGGAGTTTGAACCAAATCGAACCCGTATTAGGCCTTAATCTAGTCCTAGACCCTTGCTCCTCTAAATCATCAAAATTAGGACCAGAGCTACCATTTTGTTTCTTTCCAAATCGTTTTTCATGCCAAAAGTAAAAACCCAGTAAACAAAATGTAACAAAAACAGCAACAGCAGCACCGGTTAAACCAAAAACAAGACCCGAATTTCGATTATTCGAACCAGATTTTCCAATCAAAGTTAAAGAAAAAGCACAAGTAACAGCACCATTGCTTTCAGGTCCAAACTCATTAACAATCCCAGCAGCATAAAGAACAATGAAATCGAAACAATCGGTACCGTGAGATCTATTACCGTCGATCGAGACCAACCTGGAATGAACCTCGTTTCCGGCACGAAGACAAGTATCACAAGCCGTTAGATCACTGAGATCGGCGTTGCAACCGTGGTTAAGAGCCGTGGATTCCCCTAACTTAGCGACCCAATCTCGAGTCGTTTGTATGTTGACGCAAAGATCAGGCATGATAACGAACTGCATCGGGTCGAAACAAAGGGAGGCGACGTTATTAGGGAGAGAAAGAGCGTTTAGCTTCGCCTGGAAATCTCGGAGACAAGTAACGTAAGTGGGCAAATCCGGGAGCTGAAAAAGGGTCGTTTCTTTGAGATGTTGGGCGAGTCCAATGCCGAAGACTGATACTAGAGTGACACAACAGATTTGCTTCGAGATTTCGGCTCTGGGTGTTGAGTTAAGTGGGTAGAAATCACTGCAAACGGAAGAGTTCCATGGGATTCTCGTCACGTAATTGAGATCCATTGGACATGAAGCAGCAGAGGTGAAGGAAATGGTTGAAAGGAAAACAAGAAACGAAACCTGTAAATTAATGATCTTCATCATTTTTTTTTTGTGATATATAGCCAGGAAGATGAAGTTGCTGAGATCGAGGAATGAAAATGATCCATTTTTTAGCCAAAACCTCTTTTATTACACTCTTCGTCGGCCACTGAGTTTCGTTTTGTTTCTACTCTCATCGACGTTGCTTGCTACTCACGTCAGTGGATGGAATAAAGGCCGGATTCGGATCATATTCGAATTGAGTTTATTCATGACATTAATATACTTCATGCATGTTAAATTTTGACTAGAAATATCTCTCAAATTTTATTCAAACTGTCACGTTAACATAATAGACTGACACATTAGTATAACTATCCGACACATTGATATTGTCAACGATCAAATTAGTATAATAACAATCAACAATATTTTTTTAATCGAAAGGTTAAATTGATGTATTTCTTGAATTTGATCATTATTGAATTGAATTCGAACTCAAATTCAAATAACTCGAGTTATTGAGTAAACCGAATTTGAGTATCCCTTATGATTGACTCTACCAGCACATGAGCTTGATCAACTTCTTTTAAAAAGTTGATCGACCATAGAAAAGTTGTCAATTTGAGCTTGAACTTAAAGTGAAACTCAATCAAGTCAACTGAACTTTGAAACCCAGATTCTGATCGAGCTCGGCTCAACTCGGTTACATTCCGGCCCATCTTTATAAAACATAAAAAGTATGCAAGTCTTCAACTCCAAATATGAACATTAGCGTACCACAAAGATAAGCTACAGCAAGCAACTCTTCATCTAAAAAAGAAGTGTACAAAAAAGAAAACGTGTTCATGATATATCATTGAAGAATGACCAAGGATCGAGACATTAATACAAAGAGACAGTTATATCTGTATAATATCCGTTGAATCAAGGGCTGGAGTTCTTTACCGGAGGAGATTGCCGAGAAAGAAAAGGAACATTTACCACTGTCCCAATAATATTTTCTCCAACAATCACAGTGTTTCCCTCTGAAGCTGCTTTTTTCTTGATGTAGCCTAAAGCAAAATGGTCACATCCCTTTCTTCCAGTTGTATAGCTTGTCAGCTTCCCCACCTGCAGGAATTTAAAAGAATAGCTTTGTGTAAATAGTTTCCAAAACCTAGGGTACTCAAACTTGGGCATGAGAGTCGGATATGAGTATGTATCTGGCACAGTTAGAATTAGTATTTTCTGAACCTTTCCATGTATTCGATAGATCCTTGGATATCATATCTCATATCCATTGGTGGGACACAAATCACGAGTGTCAGACACAAATAATTCAATGAAACTGAAGAGTTCGAGCAACATAGCCCTAAACTATACCCAAAATATAAACGATACATATCACATCAGGGTAAGAGTCAGATTATAACCTTTTTCCCATCAACTGTAATGGGGCTGCCAGGTTCTGCTGGTGCTGACAAATGAATACCCCATAGTCTCTGTTTAACTCCATCATACGTGATGAGTCTCGATATCGTCTCTTGTCCCTTGTAACAGCCTAAAGATCATAAAGTTAGAAAAAGCATAATTTGTACTTTTCTTAGCAGATATTCAATGGTAAGGATTAGGTACCCTTGTTCAATGAAATCGAGTTCCAAAGGCCAGCCTCCAGAACATTAAATTCATTGGTTAGCTCCTTCCCAGGGGCTGGTCTTCCTGCACAATTTAGATTTTCCTAAAAACTTGTTACAATAAGTAAACCATCACTAAACAACAAATCAAGAATTACCACCTTGTGTAATCCTTAGCTTTTCCCAGGCATTAAAACCTAAAGGAATAGCACCCTCAGATAGAAGAGTTTTCCAGACTGGACCAGCTGCCGCTGGTGACATCAACAATGAAAATCCGTCTTCAGAAATGATATTTCCCACCCCAACAGTTAGAGGCATACCATTCACCTGAAATAGGATAACAATCCTCTTTTTGATTCACTGAAATAAACATTAAACAGAATGAACTTTTACTATTTTCTTATCCCAAGTACTGTATTGACATTAGATTACCTCATACTAATACAAAATATAGAATTACAGAATAGTTCAAATGTTTAAACATTTACAACTTGGCATTGGCCATATGCAGATATATCTTACACTGTAATGACGATTTGTGCCGTATGGTTGTCCAACAAGATCACCCAGATTCAAATTAGCCATAACCTGTTAGCACATTACAACTAAAATCATTCAAGATTATCAAATTCAAGCCAACAATTTAAAGAGAAATACCATGGAAGAATACCAATTTATACGAAATTCCTTACCTGGGAGCACTTCGGACCTGCTAGAGCGAATAAGCAAGTTTGCTTGGTGATATCTTGAATCTCTACCTTGTCAGCGAAAAATATGTACCTGGATAAGAAAAACTAAGCACTTTGTACTTTTATTTCCTTCATAAATGAAGGGAATGATCTAAAAGAGATTGATGCACTTACTTATTGAGCATTTCAGTTATGTTTCCACATATCTCTGGCGAAACCATCAATATGACAGACTTTTTCTGTGAAAACATAAGCAAAACTCTAGTAAACGAAAACCAACCAACTAGAATCAATCCATTTCCAAAAGGGAAAACCAAAGGTCAATCAAAATAGTAAAGAAGACTACCATAATCCATGCATAAGCAATATCAATCGTCCTCGCTGTTGGTGTAACAAAAACTGTATCACACCCCTAAGGATTTCATCAAACAGAATCCGATCAATTCAAACCAAATGAAGCAAAAAGAAGCAGAAAAAAGGGGTAGATCTATCACCTGCCCTTCACTAAGACATTCAAAATTGGCAGTGGTTTGGTTATGAAGAAACTGAATCCGATCATCTCCACTGACTTCAACAATTCAATCCAATGCATGTAAATTTCATGAGAATAAATTCATAGTTAAGGTAAAATAAGCAGTGACACTAACCTCTTATCCTTCCAAAATGTGAAAGGTCCATAACCTAACCAATTCATCAAATCAAAAACAAAGGAAATTACTGGAAACATTTGCAAGCGATTGAAGACATTGAAATTTAAACGTAGAATCTTACCACCACAGCATTTTCGAATGAATCCAAAGCTTCATCATCATTGTCGAACGTTTCTATTATCCCTTCCTCTGAAACCTTCGCTCCTTCAGCTGCAACTGAATCCTGCAAAAAAATTCAAAATTAAATCACATAACCATAATGTTTTATTTTTTCGTAGGGATTAAAAGAAGCAAAGGAGGATATACTAGGAAATCGTGGTCAATAGGGGGAGGGGAGAGTTCGAAAGGTAAAACGGCGACAGTAGATGAAGTATTTCTCGACGAGAGCTTGCTTTTGGTACTCTTCTTGCTCCAAAACGCGGCGTTTCGGTAAAGATGAAGAGCGGGTGTGGAGTATTGAAAACGAGTGGTGGAGCGGCCAACTAAGTGAACCGCGCAAGGCGTCGCTGCCGCGGTCGCAGTCGTCATTCCTTCGTTTTATTGCAGCTGATGCCGGTTGGAAAGTGGAGAATGCTGAAATATATAGATAAAAATAAATTGAAATTATCTTAAATGTCGCTTCAACCGTTGAGTTGAAGCTTGGAACTCGGATTTAAAACTCGGTTAATGAACATTTATGCTGCAAAGTGGGGTGTGGGGTGACACCGGACTTGAAAAAAATCGAATTTTAGATTTAGTTCAATACGAAAAAGTTTAATTCGATTTGATTTTAACTGTAATTATATAAACTTGATTTAATTTTAAAAAATTTAAATAAAATTTGAATTGTAAAATAGAAATTCGAATAATTCAAAATTTTTAATAATTAGTGGATAAATTTTCGACACTTCGAGTCAAATTGTTTTTTTCAAAAAAAAAATCATCGAAAAAATAATTCATTTGTTGTCATTTATATGACCAAAATATTATGATTATGATCATTAAGAATTTAACGGGCCTTTCCTCACGAATCAGACAACGAAAGAGGAGGGGGGCGTTGAGATTTTATACTTTCATGCCTATAATTTAGTTCATCCCATTATTACATCTTGTGTTATATATTAGAGGGACGAGCCTAATTTAAAATATGGGCCATAAAAGAAAATACAATTTTATCTTATGTATGTATATCACATGTAAAAAATATGAAGAAATGTATATATATATATTGTATATGGTTATAGAAAGTTGTTTAAATTTAAATCAACTAGTACCACAACATTATAAATATTTACAATTAAATTTGAACATAAAATCGAGCAACTCCCTCGAATTTTATAAACTCGATTCAACTTTAAAAAATTCAAATAAAGTTTGAGTTATAAAATATGACTTGTCAACTTGACAAACTCAAAATTTTTTTACTCGATCGAATACTCACCCCTAGCACATTGAACCCATAGAGTGGTTTCAGTGGTAAAAGATAACGTCATTTCTCCTAGCCTAGGTGACCCGAGTTCGGGCATCGTAATCAGCACGTGTACGTGAGTTTTACCTAAATTTAAAATCGGACTAAAATATTACCTTATAATTAATTAAATTCTTAAAAAAATTAAATTCCATTCCTTAGAATTAATGGAAATTTTAAATCTAAAAGGTTTAATTTATTAAATTAATAAAATATTTAAAATTAAAATTATTTTATATCAAATCATACTAATAACTTATGTTTTAAAAAAATTTATAAAATATCATCCGTCAAACAATCGATTAAACTTCTAATTTTGTCTCAATAGTCCTTACTCTAATGATAATTGTGAACAACTTCACAAAATTTGAAGTGCCTTGGATAGAGGCTTGCGCACACATACGTGAACATCTATGCATCGGGTTGAACTCCCGACCTATTGTATATAAATTCATTTTTATTTATATTTTAGAAGGACAGAATTGTTAATTTCTGAATATTTTTTATTTACTCTTTAACTCTCAACTCATAATATAAAATGCTTAAGTTTTTGCACGTTACTTTTAGATGAATGATTATATATATATATATATTGCGTAAAAAATTACACAAACTAACATATTTATTCTTTAAAAAATAAAATCTGACACCATAACCCTAAAATATAAACTCTAAACTTTAAATTCTAAACTTCTAAATCATAAATCTTAAACCATAAACTAAAATTTTGACCCTTGAAACAAAAAGAGTTATGTGTTAACACTCATGTGTATCGAATAATTTTTCTCTTTAGAATATGATTTGAGTTTTTTATGATAAGACCATCTCTAGTATAGTTGATGGTAAATTAAATAACCCAAAATGTAAACCTCCCACCTACCTTTATCTAGGGATGGCAACGTGGCGGGTCGGGCGGGTGTTTGGCCGCCCTGATCCTGACCTGAAATTTAAACCACCCGCTCCGAGTCCGATTCAACTCGACTCTAATTTATTCTATTCCCGACTCGACCTGATCCGACATAATAAAAATATAACTCGATCTCGACTCGATCCTGATATTTTAATAAAAATCTGACTAAACCAGACCCGACCCGAGAAAAATTAATAAAAATATTAAATATAATATATAAAAATATAATAAATATATAAATATATTGGGTCGAGTCGGAAATTTTCACCCTAAACCGAATCTGACCCGACTTTATTTTTTCAATAGCTCGACCCGAACCCGATTTTTTAAGAAAAAAACCCTGCCCCTATTTGCCATCCCTACCTTTATTTTTTTCTTGTGTTTATGATCATGTAAAACAAAATGGTAATAATCCTTAATTTATAATCACAATAGAAGTTGAATACGCCAACTTCATGATTACATAAACAACACTCTTTTTTGAATTACATAAACTGACAAAAAAAAACATGCCATTGAGCTAAAAACATTGCTAGCAGGCGATTCGACCTAGAACTACACTCTCGTCCTACTCGCCATCGATGGATGCTTACAAGCCATTTTCTATAAATACACACTTTCAAGCGGAAGCATTTCGTCCATTGCTTTAATATCGGCAATCCCCAAGCTAACAAAAAAGCAACAAAGAAGGGAGAGAATGGTGAGTGAAACGGATCCGGGCGCGCAAGAGAGCGTGATCGTGGTGATGGATGGTAAGAGAAACAAAGGGATGGTGGATGCGCTCGACTGGGCACTCAAGCACTGCGTTCGACGCAAAGATACTGTGATTGTTATCGGAGTTTTGAGCGAGATGGGGAAGAAGAATGCTACTCATTGCTTTCCGTTGAACATGGGGATTAACATCTCTGGAATATGTGAGTCTTTTTATTTACATCTCCACATGTTTGTTAAAATGCATAACCTTGTTCATGTCTCCTCGGTGATGAAGTGAGGCTTGAAACCGTGGTGGATTTCAGTAAAAGAGTTCATATGGGTTTATTTAAAAAATTTAGTATTTTGAATTGAGTTTTTAGTTTTTTTTAAGGAATATGAATTAGGATTGTGAAAAAAAATACAAAATTAAAATTTGAAAAACTCGATTCGAAAATCCGATTAATCGAATCAAAAAATTGGTTTTGATATATTTTTTTAAATAAATTATTTTGGGTACGACTCACAGTTTTGGACAAAATCGGGTAACCGGTCCGATCAGTTATCCATAATATTTGTAAATTTTAGATATTAGAATATCTTGTAGCCCAATGATTTGAGAAATTATTAGATGGACCCGGCACACCACATCATCCATGATTCATCCAATCATATTCACTCATTTCAGTATAACTTTGAAGTAACTACACACTCCTTAATTACATGTAGGAAAGAAGTGAAGATTCACCTTGAAAAAAATGACATTGAAAAATGTTATTAGATGAGATCATGAATGACGTGGTGAGCTGGGTCCATCTAATAATTTTTCCAATGATTTTTATGACCTTTGATGCTCTGAAGACTTTAGTCTCGAGTTTGATTATTAAAAAGTGTGAACTCTCATTTTTTTAGTTGTTTTTGCACTTTTAATGTAATCGAACCATTATTAAAATTAACTCCTAATAAACAAAATAAAAAAAAATCATTATTTGAACCAAACTGAACCTAAACAAACAGTTTTCTGATTTAGGTTAAAAAATTGAACAATCCAAATTTACCGATTAACCGAAACAATTTGCTAACGGTTAATCGAACTCGATTTTATACATTCTTAATTTGAATTATTAAAAATATCTTTGAGAGAAAATTTAATTAAAATAGTCAAAATTTTGAATTTAAAAATTTTGAGGGGTTAAATGTTAATTTCTTAAAATTTGGGGGGCTAGGCTCCTCTGGTTTGAGAGATGACAGAACTACATAAAGTTTAAGTGAGTTTTTATTTTTTCGAAAAAAAATAATTTATCGTATACCTTATTAAAAAAATTAAATTTAATCGAAAAAAAGTACATATGATAAAATTACATTTAAAAACTTACTAAATAAATTCAACAACAAACTGACTAGTAACAAAGAATAAAACCTAAAAAACCAATCTAACAAACCACCCTTAATCTCCAACATCTGCCTGCAACAATCGTCCAACTACAGCTGCTGGCAAATGGAAAAAACGAACTGCGAAATCTTCCAAAACTGCCAACTTGGCCATTTGATCGGCAACCCCATTCCCATCACGTAGTGTCGTTCCTGAGATTTTAGTAGCCCTAGGACAAACGTAAAAATTAGACCCTAAATTAGGGATTTAAATTGCGGTTGCAATCGTATATTCAATCATGTTGCGTTTATCACGGTTGCAGATATAACGAATGTTATTTTTATCACTGTGGGTATCGCAGTTGTGAAAAATTTTAATAACATATGCTATTGTGGACATAATAGTTGCAGGTATTGTGGCTTTGGATGGTGTCTCTACCGCTATATAACGATTTTTGTTACGGTTACATACCTCTATTTAAATATATGTCTACAATATCAAGTATTGAAAAAAATAAATTTTAAGAGTGCATCTATAGTAACAAGTATTGAAAAAATAAGAGTATGCTCATAATAATAAATAGTGGAAAAAATAAGTCCCCTAATAACAAGTATTAAAAAATTTAATTTTAATATTTGAGCATACTCTTAAAAATTAAATTATTTTAATACTTATTATTAGAGACTCGATTTTTTCTCAATATTTATTAATATAAGCATACTCTTACGATTTAATTTTTTTAATACTTGTTATTGGGGCCCTCAAAACTTATCCAGCTATATATATGTTCATCACTGAGTTTTTTTTTTCATCCAGACGTAAGAGCTAAAAAGTATACTTTTAGTTTTCTTGGGCGTGGGCCCTGGACAAGCGCCCTTATTGCCCTTGCCCAGGGACGGCCTTGCCTTCACGTTTGACATGCGTGCACGATAGTTTTTATTTTAATGTGATTCTATATTAGTATTTATTATGTTTTTAAAATTAAATAAATTTACAAATAAAACTGTTCGAATTCAAATCACCTAAAATAAAGATTTTTTTTTTCTCTATCCAGACCACGTCTTGAATTCTAGGCGCCAATTTGTAAACTCTATAGTCTTCGTTATTAAGAATTCTTTCTTTTTTTTGATAATGTTGTCAGATTTTGATAACTTGACTTGTTTATTTAGATGTTTAAAATCGCATTTAGGTTAAACTTTTTTTTACCTAAGTCCTAATCTCGTAATTTTAAATAGCGGCTGTTATATAACGATAAAGTCACTGTCCAAAATTGTTATTACACTCGTAATGATCACAATACATCTGTTATTGTATACAAGTACGATAAAACACACCCGAACCGCTATTTAAATTCTTATCTCAAATTCAAAGGCAATTTGTTTTGCATAACCTGCGAGTCTTGTGTATTGTCCATAATAGCATGCTAAATAGGTACGTATGTTAAATTGCAGTGGAAAAGTTGGAGTTTTCATCAGGTAATACAGAAGGAAAACCCAAATATCCCGGAGAAGAAATTGAGAGAAAAAGAGAACAATACCGCTCCATCCTTCAACCATTCACTCGAAAATGTAAAAGAAATGAGGTACCCAATCTCATTTGTTTTTCTTACAAAAAAAGGATTTTACCAGCATCTTGTCTGAAACTTTGTGTTCACCAGGTGAAGCTGGAGGTCAAAATTGCAGCAGGAATTTGTCCCATAGAAATAACACTCAGAGAAGCACAAAATTCCAACACACGGTGGATTGTTCTTGACAGGTATTCATGCCCCCTGATGCATGGCAACAGTACTTTCATTGGTTCTATTTTGCTTTTTTGTTAGAACATCGTGTTGATAACACAGAGGCATTGTTCTTTTTCGGGTGCCGGTACGTTGAAGGGCGACGTAGCCGCTTCGAAAAGAGCTTAGGGGGTGCCTCTTAGTGCTTGAACATACAAAATCCATGGCCTCTATGAAGATAGAGTGTCCAAGGTTGGCGAACTCTATGGATATAGTGGTACTTTGGGTAACTTTGGTTACCAACGTCACTCGAAGAAGACGATAACTTCGCGTTATCAACACGATGCTCCAACAATTCTAATGTATACAAATCTCTCGAACCGAGAAGGGTGTTGGGTATTGATAAGTGTTGTGATGTTCTTGATTCTTGACAGCCACTTAAAGAAGTACAGAATGTGTATCTATTGGAATGTTGAATGCAATGTTGCAGTAATGAAAGGAAAAGATGTTGCTACTTTACTGCCATCGAGAGCTCCCAAGCCCGACTGCTCGTCCGTAAGTACCGAAAGAGCGGATGCCGAGACTTGTCCTGACGACCAACCCCTGAATGATCCAGAGAACCGGGAACCGAATGTGGTCGAGGAAGGAGAATCGCCGATACTAGAAACTCCGCGGGGTCCTGCTTGGTATCCATTACAATATAGAGCCGGTTATCCTCGAGAATTTTCTTTCAGTGAAATCGAAGAGATTACAAATGGCTTCTCTGATATCATTTGTGAGGAGGGGAATCTTCAAATTTTTGAAGGGGTATTGGAGAATACACCTATTATTGTCAAATCTATACAGGACGACGAAAGGTTTTGGTCGATGCTTTCGATACTCTCCCATGTACGCCATCGCAATATCATGAACATTGTTGGATATTGCTGCAGCGGCACGAACAGATTACTCATATCCGACTATCCATGCTTGTATAACTTTGCAATGAAGTTGCAATGTAAGATACCTTCAACTTATATCGACTTTCTTTTATCAGTTTCGGATTCCACAGCTTGACAGCAAAACATTCTTAATACTCTGCAGGTGATATTTCTGCAATTAACCTGACTTGGAGAGCAAGGTGGTATACTGCCATTGAAATAGGCGGCAGCCTGCGCTATCTTCACGAAGAATGTCCCGACGGACCAATTGTTCACCGATCGGTCTGTTCATCTAACATTGTTTATTCTCATGGGTACTCACCTATGGTAAGTATATACAAAAGTATACGTTTATCTCAAATTTTGTATCAGAAATTGACATGCAAAATACTGACTGATTTCTATGGTTCTATTTTACCATATTCAAGCTAAGCAATTTTATAACAGCTAAGTGGCACAAGGGTGAGGTTCCCTCTGATGTGAATTCAACTGGAAAGTAAGAAAACTTTTCTTAAATGATACTCAAGCTTGAATCTAATGCAACTCAATTTTAGCTTTCTTTATATACCGGAACTTTACACATCTGATATGTCAAAATATTTTATATAATTTCTATTTTTGGTGTTTAAAGATGCCCAAATCTAGAGGAAGAGAAACGGGTTTATGTGGATATACATGACTATGGATTGTTTCTTGTGGAGCTTATTTCTGGGAAAGTTTCAGGTTGCTTTCCACATGAAAATGAGGGTCAGTCCTTAAAAGACTGGGTAAGATGTTTGCTCAACTTGCCTCCTATGGTAACTGAGGGACTTTCTTTTGGGAGAAGTTTGCAAAATAGTTGGCTGTAAATCCCTCAATAGGTTCGTTATCATGTTTTCAGAGTGTCTATGTGCACTTTTAGTCCTGAAATTTTGTTTCTCGTACTGCACGTGAGGTGTAGGGAGCACCATATGGTTGCAAATCGCTCCCCACGTGCAGTACGGGGAATGAATTTTTAGGTTAAAACACATACAAACACCCCGAAAACACAATACCAGACATGTTGAGTGGTCTAAGACCAACTACTTGTAGACAACACTTCGAAGACTTCTCCGGAAAAAATGTTTATGCATTATCATGTTATACATAAGCAGAGGCTGATTCTAGGAAGTTTGTAGGCATTTAGCAATACTGAACAGATTATAAATTATATTACCGAATTCGGGTAAATGTCGAATACATGTGTCTAATGCAAGTATATTCAATTTTTTCAATGTATCATATGCATAAAAAGTTCAGTGACAGAATATAAACCATTTTGTAAGTTGGAAATAGATGTAATGATCCATTGATAACTCTTCCTACTGTGAATTTTTAATGCAGGCGCTGCCACTGCTTCAAAGTGAATCAGTCACTCAACTGATGGATCCAAGATTGGCAGACAAAGACGATGATTCAAAGGTCGTTCATTGTATGGCTCGGGCAGCTTTACTCTGTCTGAAGAATGATTCGGGTCGCACTATTTCCATAAGCGAGGTCTTAGCCGTGGTTCGAGGTGATCAGCGAGCAATACCTCAGTTTTGAACCATTTCAAGAGCTTGTAAATTATTGTTTGCTCTCATGAACAAATGACCAAAAAAAGAACATTGTTGAAGGAATAAAGAGCAGCACTTTATAATTGCAAATTGTTTGCATATGAATATTACAGACATTGAGATTTGAACTCCGGATTTATTAATATCACCTCTTAGCAATGACTGCATGAACATCTGGATCAAACCAGGGCAATAGTTAGGCCCCGAATTCTAAAAAATGACAGAATCATAAATAGGCCGGGTTCTAAAACTTGTTTGTCAAATCTTACAAGAACTAATCCTACTTGGTACTTGTTACTGAACACAAAGATCATACAGAGCAATTAAACCAACCTGAAACTTGTCAGCCTATCAAAACAAACTCTGGATCGTAGACTCCTGCTAGTGTCGATGGCGGCAAAGTTATTTAACTGCTTCTCCATTCAGGGCTCCTTCTTCATCAATTTCGTGGTGAAACGATGGAAAGGTAAGCTGTGGGAAGTGAATCCTGTCTACCTTCTTCGCTTCACAAGATAGCAGCTAATGGTTTGTTGAGTGCAGCTCAACAAGAGGTTGAAACGATCATATCTACAAACACAAAACAAAAATGGAACTTTAACACATAGGAATTGGATTTCTTAAAATAAGAATTAAATAATCATTACCTGCAACTAGATTATTTGATTTGAATTGTTCTATTCAGTTTACACTGTTTTGTTGAATGCTGACCCATCCATGATCTAACCTCTAGAACGTGACCCTTTTGACGTTATATGCTGCTTGGACAATATCTCTGCAGTGAGCTGGCGACCAAGTAACTCGGAATTCTTAAGAATCAGGTTTCTCGTCGTTGAATCAACTACATATCCTTGACCTGGCATCCACTGCAGCAACTGCAGGAACAATTCCTTCTTTTCGGGCTGAGCAATATAGAGCGATATTGCCATCTCAAAGAGTCCCTGCATAAAACCAAATAAATCAAACGATTTGATCATATCATGAAACCCATACACAAAGTTATAACAAAGTTAAGAGAAATTGTTTCCATTCCATGAAAGTAGGACCAGGTTTGTTGGTGTTTCAGAAACTATTTCTCGCGTTTTAACTTGCCAATCCATTTCTATGGCAATATAAAAGACTGATGGGTCCATGTTAAGGACCTCCAGGGCATGAGTTTTGAGGGGAAATTTGCCATTTTCGAATTTTCCAGATATATATTTTGGGGCTATTCAATTCAGAATATGGATAACAACAATATTAAGATCCTTTTGGCTCTTAGAACACCTAGATACACCAATCTCATGATAATCAAATGCAGAATTCCAGAAACAGGCGTCATTCTGCAACTCAGGCAGCTCTGCCATTTATAGAAAAGTAATTTCAATTCACGAATCAAATTAATGCAAGTCCATAAGTATCTACCTGATCAATCTTGTACCCAGAACCATGAATAACCTTCAGGACATCATTTATCAAGTTGATATTACCCAACTTCATGAATGCAGTCGCAAACTTTTTTATGGCAGGATGAGAGATGTGTTCAGTATTATCCTGATAAAGAAAAGTAATTTGAGCAAAAAAGAAGTCTTAATGGTAAAGAAAGGACTGCTAGTTCTATCGCATACCTTGACAACTACATACGCATCTTTGAACAGTTTTCCAGCTATTAGAATACGCAGAATTTTTTCGTGAAGGGCTTTGCGTTGTAAACAGAAAATGCTTCAGAATGGGCCTTCAATTTACCAAGGTGAAAAATTAAGGAGGAGCAAAGTTCCTGCAAATAACATAGAATTATACGTTTATATTCTTTAGTTCAACTTGATTCCACAAAAAGAGGCTGTCAAATATAAAAAATTCGTCCCATCGCCATTATAACACACCAAGTGTAGAATTCCCAATAAAAACTGATAGCTAGACAAAAGGGATTGTTCAAAAAATTCTTATTATGGCAGGCAACCAAATATATAATCCCATAACTGGAAGTATAAAACTTTGCTATGGAAAATGAATCAAGTTCTAAGAGTGTTCGACACAATGTTCATAGTGTGTAGCGATGTCTTTTTTTTATATCGCTAAAATAAAAACGAGGGTTTTCGAAGGTGTTTTTGAAAGGTGTTTGAATATAAAATATTTATTCCGTGGGGTTTTAAAAGAAACCGCATAAAAAAATGGAGTCGCCACCGGCCACTTAGGTATGCCGAACACCATAAAACCAGAGATTCAAAAAGATTGGGTTCGGGAGTCGGTTACGGATGGGGAAGGATTAGAACCCCACACCGCCCAAAACTGGTACTTTAATAATTACCGCTTTATTAATATTGGATTTTCCGGATTAAAGTGACGATTATTTTAAAATTCGGTCATAATTGCGAATTAATTTTAAGGGTCCCGTTATCCGAGAATAAACGCCCAACCACAATCACTACGCACGATCATCGCCCGTTTTTACGCTCGGATAAAAAAGGGCACCGCATTAACAAGTTATAAATCATATGCAATCTTAGTGGCAAAAATATAAAACATGGCAAAATATTTAAATGTAATAAATATTGACATAATGTGAATACTAATCTAACATAAATGATATTCTAGACTAAAACATGCATATATACATATTATTCTAAATAATAGATAAAAACGACTTTAACAAGTCGAATAACAACAATGGAAAAATTACGTATATAGATAAACAAATATTTCAAAAAGACATACATGCTAGTAATAAAACATATTTCAACATATATGGAACAATATATTATACATAAAAGAAGACACACTAACACGTAACCTAAAAGCCAAGAAAACATACGTACAAAAATACAAGAACAATGCCGTTTATTGAGTCAAATAGAACATAACATGCTTTAATACGAATAATCGGATAAAAAACATGACTATTATAAGTTTAACACACATATACATATAAACATAAAATATGAGTCATATACTAGGGACGTAAAATAATAGAATATCAACATATACGATTATAATATGAACATGAATATTTACAAAGAATACATGAGTGAAATGAAAGAAAAAAAATAAAAGTCGTGTGCGTAAATTAAAGAACAATAATATGTAATTTAGGGACGAAATTGCGAAACAAACAAAACCTAAAAGGATCAAAGCGTAATTAGACCAAGGGGCGGACCCAAAATGAAAAGTTCAAAAACGCGGGATGGTTAAGGGGTAATTTTACCATTTAAAATCTGAATCGGTGTAATTTAGGATTTGGATTACAAGATTTTGAAATAACAGAGGGACTGGGATTGTAATTATACCATGCAGCAAGACAAAAACGAAAATATTGAAAACGCGGGATGGTTAAGTGTGTGATTTTCCCATTTAACGAAATAATAACAATTATATAAACCCTCTTTTTAGGCGAAATCAAATTTTTAGCCATTTGTTTCATTTTTTCGATTTTGCAAGAACCATCATTCTTCATTCTCTCTCAACTATCCCATGAAACCCCGAATCCGGCCACCGCCGATTTCTCGTCGCCGCCCGCCCGCTAACCGGCGCCGGTGAACCTCCAAAACACACCAATATAACCCCTTTTTATCCTCAACATGAATCCGTGGTTGGATTGGAGGATACACCTTATTTGCCCTAGATCTAGAAAAAATACGGCGAAAAAAATATTTTTAAACCAAAACAAAACTACGGGGTTCTTCCCCTTTTTAGTTCACCATATCAGGCTTGGAGAAGCCGAAAGGCTTATCACTAAGGAAGGAAGACCCACAAACAGCGATGGTAAGGCGACTCTCTTCTTTTTTTTTTTTTTTTCTTTTTTCGTATATGCATGCAAAAAAAAAAAAAAGAGAAACGTAGTATTTACCTTTGGACTTTTCTTTCGATTCACTTGAATGTTTACAACTTTCAGTTTTTTTGTATTACAAGATCTCTGTTCTCTCCTTTTTTTTGTTACCACTCTTCGTTCTCTTCTTCTTTTTGTTACAAAAGTCCCCGTTTCATATATATCATTGTCTTTGTTTTGGTGCAAGTTGCATCTTGCTTTTTTGAGATCTGAATCGACATTTTTTTCTTGTTGTCTTGGGCATGTTACAAGCGGGGTTGAATATCGGCATGGTGGCGGTATGGATGTTACGCCGCCGACGGGCGTGTTCTCGGCCGTTAGATCAGATCTGATCTAACGGTCGAGATGGCTTGAAGGACCCGGATGAAGCCTCGATTTGATGAGACGGCTTCCGGATCTTGCCACGTGGAGCTCGCGATCGAGAGTCGAACGCGCGTGGATCTTACGCGCGTGGGATATTAAAGGGTCGCGCGTGGCACTCGAACGGTCCATACGTGTGGAACACGCGGCTGGCAGATATTTTTGACTTCTTGGTTGTATCGTGGCCGTTGGATCAGATCTTGATCCAACGGCCCACATCCACCTGCACACCAGTTGTAATTAGATAGGATTTGGGTTTGGGCCTTGTAATGATATTTGGACTTGGACTGTAATTTTTATCTGGGTTTAATATATTAAATTTTTTTATTTCATTTTATCAGTCCAATAATATTAATAATAATATAATCATAACAGCAATACACATACATGATACAAACATATACTTATACAAGTATAACATATTGGCATACGTACATATAATCCTACCCATAATTAACATAACATCTATATATATTAATCAAATACGCTAATACTCTAGATACATACGCGACACACATACATCATTAATACGTATACATACATAGCTCATAATATACATGCACACACCACACCTTATATATATATTAGTAACATTCATATAATATAATAAATATACATGCAATATTAATATGTATTTACAAGTGAAAATGAGTGATTACAGTTGCCCCTCTTTGCTTGTTCTCATGGAATGGGAAACAAAGCAAAGATTCATAAGCACTCATTTTTATCAGACTTCCTTGTTTGTAGCTTTGGAAAAACGTGTTCTTTTGGATATCTCCGCTCTTCCTTGGCTGAATCTTCAGGCTCGAAAGTTCTTCCTATATAGAGCTTCGTCACCTTCCGATCTTGGAGCTACAGGCTCTTCCTATATAGAACCCTTCGCTCTGAACCCCGAGTTATGAGTCATTTCTTTCTCTTCGAGACTGTAAAGCTTGGAGTCCTTCCTATATAGAATTCTTCGCCTTTCAACGCTGGTTTCTCCTATATAAAACCTTTTGCGCCGCTGATGGATTCTTCCGACTAGGAGTTCCTCCTATATAGAACTGCTAGTCTTCAAACCCTGGAGCCGTCAGTCCTTCCTATATAGAACTTTTGGCGTCTGAAATCTCAGAGCTATAGGTTCTTCCTATATAGAACCTTTCATTCTAAGACAGTGAAGATCGGAACATTTCCTATATAAGACTCTTCGCTTTCGACACAAAAAGTTTCCTATATAACCTTCTGTCATAGGTGAATTCCTTCGACTGTGAGTTCTTTTTGAGATTCTGGATTTAGGGTTCTCCCTCTATGGAACCTTTCACTGGGGCTTGAAAATGCAGGTTCCTTTTTTTTACGAGGCTATTGCCATTTTTGGACCTATACTACTAAGACTGCCGCATCATGCCCGAAGGACTTAACATCGTGCCCGAATGACTTATCGATGACCCGAAGGACTTAACATCGTGCCCGAAGGACTTACCGATGACCCGAAGGATTTAATATCTGGATCTGACGCCGATATGGCTATTGTTCTATGGGGACTCACGCTGATATGCTGCCGCATCATGCCCGAAGGACTTACTGATGACCCGAAAGATTTAACACCACGCTCGAAAGACTTACTGATGACCCAAAGGATTTAACATCGTGCCCGAAGGACTTACCGATGACCCGAAGGATTTAATATCTGGATCTGACGTCGATATGGCTATTGTTCTATGGGGACTCACGCTGATATGCTGCCACATCATGCCCGAAGGACTTACTAATGACCCGAAGGATTTAACACCACGCTCGAAAGACTTACTGATGACCCAAAGGATTTAACATCGTGCCCGAAGGACTTACCGGTGACCCGAAGGATTTAACATCTGGATTTGACGCCGACATGGCTGTTGTTCTATGGGGACTCACGCCGATATCTTTGCCACATCATGCCCGGGACTTACCGATGACCGAAGGATTTAACACCACGCTCGAAAGACTTATCGATGACCGAAGGATTTAACATCGTGCCCGAAGGACTTACCGATGACCCAAAGATTTAACATCCGGATCGACGCCGACATGGTTGTTGTTCTATGGGGACTCACGCCGATATCTTTGCCACATCATGCTCGAAGGACTTACTGCTGACCCGAAGGATTTAACACCACGCCGAAAGACTTATCGATGACCCGAAGGATTTAACATCGTGCCCGAAGGACTTACCGATGACCCGAAGGATTTAATATCCGGATCGACGTCGATATGGCTATTGTTCTATGGGGACTCACGCCGATATCTTTGCCACATCATGCCCGAAGGACTTACCGATGACCCGAAGGATTTAAC
Source organism: Hibiscus mutabilis (assembly GCA_019671005.1). NCBI lineage: Eukaryota > Viridiplantae > Streptophyta > Magnoliopsida > Malvales > Malvaceae > Hibiscus > Hibiscus mutabilis. The sequence continues at coordinate 37,336,012 of CM033754.1, forward strand.
ACCACGCTCGAAAGACTTATCGATGACCGAAGGATTTAACATCGTGCCCGAAGGACTTATCGATGACCGAAGGATTTAACATCCGGATCGGCGTCGACATGGCTGTTGTTTTATGGGGACTCACGCTGATATCTTTGCCACATAATGCCCGAAGGACTTACCGATGACCGAAGGATTTAACACCACGCTCGAAAGACTTCTTGATGGCCCGAAGGACTTAACATCGTGCTCGAAGGACTTACCGATGACTGAAGGATTTAATATTCGGATCGGATCGACGACGACATGGCTGTTGTTCTATGGGACTTTGGTAAATTCTTCGATAATTCTTCAAATACCTGTTTAGGAACAAGCAAAATTGACATGGCCCTATCTTTATGATGTATGTAATGTTGTGCTTTCTTTCTCCTCTTTTCTTTTTTCTTTGTTAATCTTATGTCCTGAAAAAGTTATTCTTCTGATTTCTCTATTTCCTTTCCTTTTGCGGTATGCTCAATTTTGATCTTCATTTCTGTCAAATTTTGCTCAATGGGCATCTGCTCTTGTTCGTTTGCACGAGCACCCGCATTTCTTCTTCGGAGTTTCTGTCTGCTTCACCAACAAACATTATATCATGCGTGTGCAGAGATTCTTACTATTCTTTCTGTTCTGTATTGCCCCATTTGATCGTGCTCGGCTATCTTCCAGTTCTTTTGACCCAACATTCTGAGTATTTGTTAATTTCATCATCGGGGTGAGCGAAATGCTTCTTAACCTCAATCTTCTTATTGCCTCTTGACGGACACCATTCATCGATCTCTGTGCTTTAATTCTTTGGAGACTCACTGTTTATTTTTACCGTCCCCTCACTTTGTAAGCTCATTCTTGTCCTGTTTCGTCCTTCATTTTCTGAACCAAACAAGGCATCGTGGCTGGAATTCACTTCTTGTTCTTGAGCTGTCTGACTCCTATACCTCTGTTATTCTATGCATTGTGAGGTCATTTCTGGTTAGGGGCTCCAATAGTATCCGCCTCCTTGTGTTCTGGATCTTACCCCTGAAGTAATACATGGAAATTTTTGTTGCTTTAACTTGTCAATTTGCTGATTGGTGTTCCACTGAAGGGTATCATTTAGATTAACATACAAGATTTTGAAAACACAGCATAAGAGCTCTGGATATCATGTGCAAGAGTGGCTTAGATTTAACCACTTGTTAATTCAAAGATGTGAAGTCTTCCCTGGTGACTCGGTTCATCCTCATGATTACCGCGTTGCTGCAGAGTGCTACTCTTTCTCAATTCTCATTATCTACTCCGCCCCCAAAAGGGTTGGCTTGTATAACCACTCGAGCGCGGAAATATTACTCTAGGAATAGAGTTCTGGGTGGTGCGAGTCTTAATTTTTCCCATGATATCGCCTATTTTCTTTTTTCTTTTTTTTTTGGTTTTTGTTTTTATCATTATTTGAGGAAATCAATTCGTCACAGTCCTTTGTCTTGATGACAACGATGGAGCAAACAACACTGCCCCAAGTTACTCGGTATAGTCACGATTTAAAAATATTACCATCACTCATAAAGCTAAGGTTTCTTGAATTGGATGATATATCTCCACCCTATCGCTTCAGCGGAGTGCCCCAAAATTTCTATACTCTTATCCGAACAAGCCTATTACCAGGTTTCGAACATAGGAGTACTTTTTATTATTATTTTCTCCTTCTTTATTTGTATTTCTTTTTTCTTTCTTCTCTTTTTCTCTTCCTTTTTTGTTTATTTTTTCTTTACTACCTAGAAGATTATGCCTAGAGTTTCAATTTCAAGCAACTCTACATGGTTGACATTTAGAGCTTTTTCGTCCTTGAATATCATCGAAAGAGTAATAATCTCGCTTTGCTGACCAGAGTCCGGTAGGGAAGATCACACATCATCGTTGTTACGACATCTATCTAATGTCACATCTTGCAATTGATATCCAGTGTCCTACAACGGCGAGAAAATATCTATGTGCTTTCAAAAACATTATATGTTAAGCGAAATGTGTTCTTTATTGAAAATAAAAATCAACAAACATGCCCCATCACAAAAGATCTTTGCCACATGGGGGCCACATAGAGTTGATCCCTTGTATTACTTCAGGAAAGTATTTTAATGTAGAGACATCTATGGCTTCTTCAGCACTATGTAGATTTGCTTCTCATCCTTGGTCTTCCACTGCTTGATCAGCTCTTGCGTCAAGGTTCCATCATTGACCAGCTTCTTGATTTCCTCCAGTAAAGGTCTACATTTTCTGGCGAGATGCCCCGGTGCCCCCATATGGAATTCGCATATGCTACTCGAGTCAAAACTATGGGCATACAGATCAGGTGCACTCTTCATCGGCCTAGGAACAAGATAGTGACCCTCTACCAGATGAGGCCAAATATCTGAGATAGATGTTCCAAACACTTCTAAATTTGCGCTCGTCCGAGGAATTTTCCTTGATGACCCCGATTTGTCAGTCTGCCTCATTCTTTTACGGCCACGCGAACCTTGGAGATGACATTCATTTACGTCTTCATCCTTATCTATCTTATCTTCGATTCGGTCCTTAGACTTAGACCCTAATTTTTCTTCTTTGACTGCATATTCTATCCTCTCTCCAATCGTCATGAAATCTTCGAATCCGTTTCTCGATTTCTCCAACATCACATCGAAGAAGGGAGAGGGAAGCGTTGCATGAAATAGGGGAGTCAATTCTTCTTCCGCTATAGGGGGTTGTACTTGGGTCGCCAGACATCGCCACCTTAATGCATATTCCCTGAAGCTTTCATTTGGCCTCATATTCTCATTCTGAAGAAACTATCGACAGGGTGCTAAATCTAAAGCATATTTGTATTGATCCAAAAAGGCATTAGCGAGGTCACCCCATGACCTAACTTGATTTCTGTTCAAACGGTTATACCACACTGCTGCTGGTCCCGTCAGGCTATCATGGAAATGGTGGATCAACAATTCTTCGTTCTTCATGTATCCTTCCATTTTTCTACAAAACATGGTTAAGTGAATCTTCGGGCAGCTGGTTCCGTCATACTGCGCAAATCCGGGAACCTTAAAATCTGGAGGAATGACCAAATCAGGGACTAGGCAGAGTTCCCTCGTATTGAAAACATTTATATTCTCTTTCTTCTTAAGCTCTTTCTCGATTCTTTCTTCTAACTGGTCAAGCCTCGACTCTTCAATTCGTTCCATTTTCCGATTTATTCTGTCATCGAACCCCATGTATTAAATGATGAAGTGTCATGCGATGATAAAACAATGCAAAGAAAACGTGATGCAAATGCAATGCATGAATGCAATAAAGCATTGATTCCGCAAATGATTTATCCCTATAGGACATCTTTCATTCAGACCAAGAGGTTTCATTACATCCGGTATTAGGGTTTTACAGATAGCGGTGAGCCCTGGCACCTAATGTCTTGACCTCATTCAATAGTCTCGTCAGTTTTCCTTTGCGGTCCAATGCCGGATCCATATTCTGGCTTATTGGTTCTGCTGCATCGGCTAAATCTGCTACTTGTTGAGCTACTTGTCGGGCTTGAGTCATAACCATCTTCATGTCCCGGTCTTTCTCCCGTATTGTTTGCTCAGCCTTTTGTAGGTTAACGGTCATTGCCCCAGCACGGATCTCACTGGTATGTAAAGCAGTCTCGAGCCTCACTATCTGTTCTTTGAGTGCTGCATTTTCCATTGGGAAGGCTTGTGATTCATTCCTTTCCTGGTGCAGACTTGATTTCAGAATATCTTCCATGGCCAGACTGTTTTCCAACTCATCTTGGAGAATGTCGCGTTGGCCCTCAGCTTCTTCCAGCTTCTGTGATAATGATCTGACTTTTTTCTTACTATTCTTGCATTTCTGCTTCCAGCGTTCTGAACCGTTCCTCAGCTGAATCATACCATTGACCCACTCTTCTGCGGTGTCACCCAGACCGAAATTCTTGAATTCAAAGTGCAGCTTCTGGTACTCGTCTTGTACATTCTTTGATTTCATGCTAAGATTGTGCCTCTCATGCTCGAGCTGGTCGCGCTTGTGTGCAAGTTCATCTTCTGAGACACTTTTATTCTTGACTCCTAACTTTATCCTGCTTGAGTTACCCACTTCTGTGTTATCCGAACCTTGGGTGGGGTATTGACATTCCTTCGACTTTGCCCCTCGGGCAACGGCTGGCTGGCTGAAGAATCGGGGTTGTCCGTCTTCGAAATCCAAAATTCTCATTCTGATAAGATCTCGAACTCTGTCCTTCAGGGCCCTACAATTTTCAGTGTGATGACTCAAATCGCCTATGTGGTAGCTGCACCAGACACGACTGTTGTAATCTTTCGGATAAGGAGGTTTTCTTGGTACAGACTTCATTGGTATGATAAGGTTCCTTTCGACAAGCAACAGAAGTAACTCAGTGTATCTCACGGGTATAGGATAATGTCTTCTGATGTCATTAGATTCTCGAACTTCCCCTGATTTTGCCTCTGTTCCCTGGGTATCTACCCCATACATGCTACTTGTCTGCTTCTTGAGATTGATCACAAAGGGATTCGATTTGTCATATTTAACGGTGTTGTCTATTTTAACATTCTGACCATTCTGTTCCGCATTCTGCTCCCTGATCGAATCTTTTCTGAGTTCGACATGCTGCTTGCCTTTCATCATGGCATTCATCTGGTCCATCATCTCGGACATCTGCTTCTTTAGTTCTTGTATTTCATCTTGTTTGTCCCCAAGATTGACACTGCTTACCAAATCTGTTCTGGTGTCCTTGAATGGTTCTTCTTCGGCTGTCCCTGACCTAGTCTTGGGATGAAACTCTGGAATTGGACCCCCTTCCTTCAGGTCAAGGAACCTTTGGTCCATCATGAACAATCTTCTATTATGAGAGAAATCACTCGGGAATCAATGCCCCTGTGTAATGCGAATGCGATGATATGCAAAAACAAAGCAAAAGAAAACAAGTTAGTACCGGACAAAAATGATAAGTACGTAATAAAAGGGCAAATTAAATGCGATAAGCAAACAAGGCAATCCTATTTACATTCCATCTAAGACACCTAGGCTATCCGCATGGCTCTAACAGGGTGGGTTTCTACGTGTTTTCTACATGCAGTTTTGGTTCTAGGAGGTACCCGAATTGTCCTCTTTTCCTCTACTAAGAGTAGCAAGGCCCCGATCATCACCCATTATAGGCTCCTTTCAACGGGTTCAATTGGGGGACCCATTCGCTTATGCCCGTCTGAAGGGCGATATCCTTACGAAAGCATAAGGTACTCGAGCCCCGAAGGTACTTGCTAGGCCCATACGGGAGAACGATATCTCCACGAAAGCATTAGCGTTTTCCCCCCACTTAAAAAATACGGGTTTATATGCCATATTTTAAATGCGTTAAAATAAACGCGCAATTATAACCGAATGTTAATTTAATAGTCACTTTTAATCCGGAACTTCCAATATTAGTAAAACGGTAATTATTTTAAAAGCTTGACTCTCATTTGTTTTTGAAAAAAAATTAAGTCCCCAGCGGAGTCGCCATCTGTAGCGATGTCTTTTTTTTTATATTGCTAAAATAAAAACGAGGGGTTTTCGAAGGTGTTTTTGAAAGGTGTTTGAATATAAAATATTTATTCCGTGGGGTTTTAAAAAAAAAACCATAAAAAATGGAGAGTCGCCACCGCCACTTAGGTAGGCGAACACCATAAAACCAGAGATTCAAAAAGATTGGGTTCGAGAGTCGATTACGGATGGGGAAGGATTAGCACCCCACACCGCCCAAAACTGGTACTTTAATAATTACCGCTTTATTAATATTGGATTTTCGGATTAAAGTGACGATTATTTTAAAATTCGGTCATAATTGCGAATTAATTTTAAAGGGTCCGTTATCCGAGAATAAACGCCCAACCACTATCACTACGCACGATCATCGCCCGTTTACGCTTTCGGATAAAAAAGGGCACCGCATTAACAAGTTATAAATCATATGCAATCTTAGTGGCAAAAATATAAAACATGGCAAAATATTTAAATGTAATAAATATTGACATAACAGAATACTAATCTAACATAAATGATATTCTAGACTAAAACATGCATATATACATATTATTCTAAATAATAGATAAAAACGACTTTAACAAGTCAGAATAACAATGCAGGAAAAATTACGTATATAGATAAACAAATATTTCAAAAAGACATGCATGCTAGTAATAAAACATATTTCAACATATATGGAACAATATATTATACATAAAAGAAGACACACTAACACGTAACCTAAAAGCCAAGAAAACATACGTACAAAAATACAAGAACAATGCCGTTTACGAGTCAAATAGAACATAACATGCTTTAATACGAATAATCGGATAAAAAAACATGACTATTATAAGTTTAACACACATATACATATAAACATAAAATATGAGTCATATACTAGGGACGTAAAATAATAGAATATCAACATATACGATTATAATATGAACATGAATATTTACAAAGAATACATGATTTGAAATGAAAAAAATAAAAGTCGGTGGCGTAAATTAAAGAACAATAATATGTAATTTAGGGACGAAATTGCGAAACAAACAAAACCTAAAAGGATCAAAAGCGTAATTAGACCAAAGGCGGACCCAAAATGAAAAGTTCAAAAACGCGGGATGGTTAAGGGGTAATTTTACCATTTAAAATCTGAATCGGTGTAATTTAGGGATTTGGATTACAAGATTTTGAAATAACAGGGGGACTGGGATTGTAATTATACCATGCAGCAAGACAAAAACGAAAATATTGAAAACGCGGGATGGTTAAGTGTGTGATTTTCCCATTTAACGAAATAATAACAATTATATAAACCCTTTTTAGGCCGAAATCAAATTTTTAGCCATTTGTTTCATTTTTTTACGATTTTGCAAGAACCATCCATTTCTTCATTTCTCTCAACTATCCCATGAAACCCGAATCCGGCGGCCGCCGCCCGTATTCTCCGTCGCCGGCCGCCGCTAACCGGCGCCGGTGAACCTCCAAAACACACCAATATAACCCCTTTTTTATCCTCAACATGAATCGTGGTTGGATTCGGATGATACACCCTTATTTGCCCTAGATCTAGAAAATACGCGAAAAAAATATTTTTAAACCAAAACAAAACTACAGGGTCTTCCCTCCCTTTAGTTCACCATATCGGGCTTGAGAAGCCGAAAGGCTTATCACTAAGGAAGGAAGACCCACAAACAACGATGGCAAGGCATTTCTCTTCTTTTTTTTTTTTTTTTCTTCTTTCGTATATGCATGCAAAAAAAAAAAAAGAAAGCAGTATTTACCTTTGGACTTTTCTTTCGATTCACTTGAATGTTTACAACTTTCAGTTTTTTTTTGTATTACAAGATCTCTGTTCTCTCCTTTTTTTGTTACCACTCTTCGTTCTCTTCTTCTTTTTGTTACAAAAGTCCCCGTTTCATATATATCATTGTCTTTGTTTTGGTGCAAGTTGCATCTTGCTTTTTCAGATCTGAACTGACAATTTTTGCTTGTTGTCTTGGGCATGTTCGAGCGGGGTTGAATATCGGCATGGTGGCGGTATGGATGTTACGCCGGTGGCCAGACAGCGTTCTCGGCCGTTAGATCGGATCCGATCTAAGCGGTCGAGATGGCTTGAAGGACGACGGCTGGATGAAGCCTCGATTTGATGAGGCGGCTCCGGATCTTGCCACGTGGAGCTCCGCGATCGAGGAGTCGTAACGCGCGTGGATCTTACGCGCGCGTGGGATATTAAAGCGTCCGTAGCGTGGACACGCGCGCGCGTGGCACTCGAGCGGTCCATACGTGTGGAACACGCGGTGGCGATATTTTTGACTTCTTGGTTGTATCGTGGCGTTGGATCGGATCTTGATCCAACGGCCCACACCACCGCACACCTGATTGTAATTAGATAGGATTTGGGTTTGGGCCTTGTAATGATATTTGGACTTGGACTGTAATTTTTATTTGGGTTTAATATATTAAATTTTTGATTTCATTTTATCAGCCCAATAATATTAATAATAATATAATCATAACAGCAATACACATACATGATACAAACATATACTTATACAAGTATAACATATTGGCATACGTACATATAATCCTACCCATAATTAACATAACATCTATATATATTAATCAAATACGCTCATACTCTAGATACATACGCGACACACATACATCATTAATACGTATACATACATAGCTCATAATATACATGCACACACCACACCTTATATATATATTAGTAACATTCATATAATATAATAAATATACATGCAATATTAATATGTATTTACAAGTGAAAATGAGTGATTACATAGTGAAACAAGCTCATCGGATTAGGTTAATTATGCCATAATAGCCTGACTATGATACAATTCAGGAACAGAACCAAAAGAGTTGCACGATAGCATTCATAATAAAATCTAAAAATTAGAAAGTAATACCTCCTCTGGATGATAGCCTTTACCATGCATGTCCTCCATTGTCCTATAAGCTAGTAGATATAGTTTCTCCTTACAGAAATACTTTATTAGGATTTTAAAGGTACTATAATCTGGACTGATTGCAAGATCGTCCATTTTTTTCATTGTTTGCATTACACTCTCCATATCACCAGCTCTGCAGTAGGCACAAAGCAGTGTATTTAACATGACCAGGTCATACTTGTTATACTTGGCTTCGAAATCTCGGGCCAACTCCTTTGCCTCTTCAAAAAGCCCACCTCGACACAGAGCTGAAATCATAATACTATGAGAGTATCCATCTGGAGAAAACAAATAAAGTTTATAAACTGGAATTCGAATAAAAACAAGGGGACATGAAACTTATTAGGCAGTGATAGTATTTAACACAAGTAGGCTCAATCTCTTAAAGGAAACTCACCGGATTTGACACATTTTTCTTGTATTTTGGCAAAAAACAGATCTTGCTTCATCTAGATGCCCAGCTTTTGAAAGACCATCCATCAATAAACAATAAGGCATCTGCATATTTGTTTGCATATTATGAGTATTTAGTTATAAAACTATGTAACGTATTCAATTACAACTGCGGCCAATGAAGCTTAATAATACATCAGCCTGTCATAGACCCAGAAGAAGAAAAAAAATTAAATGCATAACTCTATCAAGGTTCACATCTCATATTTGACCAGGCATAGAATTAGAGGAAATTATTCGAAGTACCTCATCTTCAGCATAACCCAAAGCTTCCAATTCAGATAATAATTTTCTTGATTTTTCAAACAAGCCTCCTCTAACATATACTTTTAACAAAGTTGTCAGTATAACCTGCACAGATTTGCAGAATAAGATGAATAAACATAAAATAAGACACAACTAACAGTAGCTAATCTCCTAGGACAAGATAAACACAAAAACAAATCTTATTTGGTGCTAATCCCAAAGATTTCATTTCCTCCATCAACTCATCAGATTTACAATAACCTCCACCATAAGAGTAAGCATTAAGTAAAGAACCGTAATGATATAAATTAGGCAAATGGCCTTCCTCCCTCATCTGGTTAAAGTAATTCTGAGCTTCTTCGCAAAGACCATTCGAAGCACAAATGTCCAAAAGAGTTCCATACATCACACCATCCATTTGAAAACCATTATATTTCAACTCCTTAATCAACTCTAAAGCCTTAGAATGCCCACTTTTTATTCTTATGCAACCTGCCAGCAACTAAGTAGGACAACAAAAACAGCCATTAAAATCTCCTTACAAATTGGGTAAACATGATAATCAGCTAAAGCATACTTTCAGCCGCATTACGAGTCCTACCGTATTATATGTAACCGAATCCGGGGTTAAACCCTCCTGCTTCATCTTATCAAACAATTTAATACCACTTTCGAATTTCCCATTCCTAACCAAACAACTAAGAAGAGAATTACATATAAAAACATTAACTTTGGTTGGTTTATCGGGAATACTATTGTAAATCTCCAAGGCTTTAACAGGATTAAGTCTTTTCCCCATAACTTTCATATAAGTACAATAAGATGAACCATTGGTCTTCCCTTGCTGTTGCATCCAATCAAACAGCTGCAAAAATCATCCAAAAACAACAAAGAATCAAACTCCACCCAAAACAAAAATATCAACTTCACATTTGGGTAACATAAAAAAAAACAAAATCTGGGTACCTGAGAAAGATGATACCATTTCCCTAACTTCCCGAAATGTCGTATAATTACATTCCAATCCCGCGGCTTTAAAATCCCACCGAATTCTTCAAGTGAAGAGCTCAAATCGGGGGATTGTTGGACTAGACGAAGAGCGGATTGCCTTTGTAGGTAAGACTTGGAGTGGGGGCGAGTGGGGTTGGGTTCTTTGAGGGGAGTTGCTGCTGTTGATGTTGGGGAGGTGAGATTAGTGAAGCTGGCTCTTGGGGTGGGAGGGGACGGGAAAGGAATTATGGGAAATGAAGAGGGAAATGGATGGGTGAAAATGTGGTGGTGAAAAGTAGTTGTGCTGAGAACTGATGATATCTCCATTAGAGAGAATTGAGAGAGCTCTGTTCCTTTATCAGTGGCTGCTTCAGGTTTTTTTTTTTTTACGTTTTGAAAAGCTTGTTATCGTCAGTTGATTATTTTGGGGCACACCAAGGGTAACGGACCATTGGCGGTAGGGTCGGCAACCCTCCCTTAAATAGCTTTTAATACATTAAAATATTGGAGATTAAATTAAAAATGATATTTTGAAGTTTTATTTTTTTTTCAATTCATCTAAAAATATTATTCATATATTTTAACCTCTTAAATTTTAGGTTTAAGGATGTGTTGAGTTCATGAACTTTAAAATTTTAAAATTTATTTTTATTTTTTATATTTAATTAAGTTCTTTTATTCTAAACTTTTGTTAACGGTTAAATCTAACAATAAAAATAGTGCTTCATGTACATTAATATCTATAAAAGAAAAAACTGTCAGGACTTAATTATTCAATTTTTCAAGTACGTATACTTAATTTATCTGGGTGTAAAAAAAATTAAAGGCCGGAATACATTGTCAATGGTACAGTGACAAATAATATGTTGGATTCAGACAACCACTAACCTTATTCCTGGTGGGAAAAAAACTAGGATTAAAACATAACTGCCCATTCATAACATGGAATACATCGGTTCCATCTGCCATACTTTCACCTTAATAAACTCGAAAATAGTTAGATAAGGCTATGAATGTTTGATTTTTGCACCAAATTCATCACAACGGTACCCCGAACTACCAACTATCCGTTACAAAATTCCAGACACAAAATATTGCAGGTTAGTAAGACTTGACCGTTTCGGGCTCGAGTAGGATCCAAGGGAGGAGAGTGGTAACCATCTGCTCCTTCCTTCCATGATGATGATGAGATTCCAGCTCCATTTGTAATGTAGACGGTACTTTCTCGATTGCTCGGAGACAAAGAGCAACACTAAAAGGAAAGAGGTACTGACCTGGTAAACCTCGACTGATAGTATAAGAATGGATGAAAAATTCTATGTACAGGTAACTGAGACTACTTTGATCTGACTGAAGAAAGGTTGTCTTTTCTAGCAGACCGGATTGAGCTTCCTGCAACTGTTGTAGATACATGTGTGTATGAAGAGGTAGGAGCCATAGGCCCCATGGATCTTGACATTGGTGGCCTGGCGGCAGTCATCCTCACAGGAGGCCTTGCGACTGAATTTGCAAAGTTTGTTGCGATTCTATTTGCAGTATTTGCTGGAAGTGTAGCTCTAGAGGAGGAAGCTGGCAAGCCCAGTCGAGCTGCAATGATCTGTGTTCGCTCATGGTAAAGCTTCTGCTTTGACCTGTCAAGTTGCTCCTTTACCCTCATCACTACACCTTCCATTTCGTTGAAGAAAGCTAATTTGGCTTCCATCTTATGGAACTGCATTGAATTAAAGCCTCTAAAAATTTAGATTTTACTCCAGTTGCAAATCTAGAAAAAGGAGACTGCGCTGCTTTTGCAACTAAATTACCTGCTTTTCTATCAATGATGTCGTAAGTTGTCGGATTTGATCCTCTTCCTGGTCTGCCAGAAGTTTTGCTTTCACTGCTGCCGCTGAGAGTGCTGTTACTGCAGCGCGCTTTAGTTTATCGATGCTACTATCGTCTTTTGTCTCTGTAGGGAGGCTCTCATTTTTACCTTCTTTAGAAGCATCTGCCACAAATAATTAAAAAAAGAGATAAAAAGGTACTCATTTTCCATATTGTGGTTCTTATAATATACTGTTTATGTTTTACTACACATCGCAAAGACATCTCTATGTCGAATTTCCAAGCTGCTGTACATAAAAATCAAGAAATATGGAATATGCTTAACCTTATAGGACCAAGTATTGCACCTAGCACTCCATGTATATTTTAAATCTGACGCACAAAATGTTTATACATATTCCCACAAAATATTACTTAACATTTTCAGTAAAATAGGATTGTGAACAAAAAAATTACAGGAAAAAGGAAAGAAACCTGTGCTTGCTCCATTTTCATTTGCAGAACTAGATGTGACTGGCTGCTGAGGCTCTCTCCTTTCTGATCGCTGTGAACTGGACACCATTTCAACATCATTTGTTGCCTCTGTAGAATGTGCAGGTTCTCCACCAGAACTTGAATTAACCAGTTGTTGCTCATTCTTCGCTCTGGAAGGAGAACCAGAAACTGTCTCTATATTTTTCGAGGCCTTTGCTGGCTCAGTTAGCTCTTCCACTGGCTTTGATGCAGCTGCATCAGAAGGCTCAAACTTTTGCAATGGAACAGAGTCAGGCATATCTACTTCCTTTACTACCTCTGATCGCTGAGAAGGTTTTTCTGATGAAACTTCCTTCCCCCCAGTCTCCTCCACAGTACTTGGTGGAACCGGGGATGCCATGTTATCTGATCCCCTCGTTAGACTTGGTTCATGATCCTTTTTAACTTCCTTCTTAGCTGCAGGAGTGTCTGGCTCTTTCATATCTGTGGATAGGCCATTGGGTGAAGTTTTGTTTTCAGAGTTTTTGACATTCTGAGCATCCTGATTCTCGGCATCATTGACAACACTGCCAAACTCTAACTGACATCAGAAATAAGAACCACAAATTGCCAAGGAAATGTAGGCTTGAAAAAGGTTTACTTACCTCTCAGAAACAGATGGTTCCTTCTTGTCATCTGGTGGATCTTCCAAAAGAAAGCAGTTCCTTGCAGCCAGTTGAATGCTGGGAGAACTACCAGATAATGCTTTAAGAGAACTCTGGACCGAAGCAGTAGCAATCTTGGGCCTAACCAGGCGTGCAAAGAATCCTGCCTGCAAAGGAAGTACCATTAAGTTGTAACATCACCACTAAATAGACGCATGAAAATAATGAAAAGTGGAATAAATCAAGAATAAACATTTCTAGAGAAAAGCTGCAAGGTAATTGAAGCAAAAGTTTTATACAGAAGCAATGAAGATTATCCATAATCAAGTATATGTGGGCAATAGATAAATAAAGGACCTTGTATAGTATAACAACCATTCAAAAAGAAGCAGACTTAAAAAAAATAGGGAAAATATACCATGAAAAAGCTATTGCAAGTTGCAACTGAGCAGATAAGCAAAATGCAACAGAATTTTGTGGTTTTCTAATTCATTTAATGACCAAGTGGACCGCCATAACTTCTACTTTGCAGGTTGGCAACATATGAACGTAAAATCCAAGGATGCTTGGTGCCAATTTCATTAACAATAATTACAATCAATCACCTAAATAGAATCATAAGGTTAGTTTCACAGATTCATTAACAACTTACGAATCATGTTAAACTGCACAAGTACGGCTACATTAAGTCAAGTCCTCAACCTTTCCAATCAGCTTATTTTACGCCTTGCCGTAAATCCATGAACAAGTCTTCTCATAAGAATCAAACTAGATAAAGCCATTTAAATTATTCAAACACAAATAAATCATTACCTGATATTTTTAAGATGAGAAGATCATTTCAGAAGCCATGTATAAATTTAGAAAGTTATAGGAAGTTACTTTTCCTTTCAAATTCATCAATTGATAAAACGCAAAATTATGAACTCACACATTCAACATACCAAGGCCATGACAGGATTTCCCACATCAGCAAATGAGAGTGTCCTTTCAGATGTTAAATCATAACCAATAGCTTCAAATGCCTCCCTCAGAGCCATAATTGCACAATTTTCTTTGGTGTCTTGTGCATCTTTTGCTTCATTGGTTTCTTCTGGCTTTGATGTTTCTGGAACACCTTTTACATCAGTTCCAGTTTCAGGTTTTGATATTTCCTCATTAACCTGCAGCTCTTTCTGATCTGCAGGTTTTGAAGTTTCCAAAGGTGTACTCTGGGTGTGATCAGCTTGAGTAGCCGTGTCACTCTCTTTTGTTCCAGGGGTATCTTTAGGGACAGATGATTCATCGCTTATTGCAGCAGGTCCAGCAGTTTTTTTGGAATTGGCGTCTACATTATCATCACAATTATAGAATGCATCCTCAATCGGCATTTGAACAAAATGCAGTATGCATTGAGCTTTGGTTTTTGTAGCAACATGCTCTGCAATCTCATTCCAGTTCTCTTTATAAAGTTCTATTCCCTCAAGAAGAAGAAGGGTTTCCTGATCTGTCCAATTGCCACCACTAAGACCAAGCGCATCAGCAGGCTCCATGAGAATAAAATCAGAAGAAGACATTCCAGAGCCGAACTTCCGGTTGTTAAAGCAATCAGTACATAAGTCAAAATCTGCCTGTCAAATCAGTACAAACATTGTTAGCATTGTAAAGAAATGTAACTATAAGTCAATAAATAAACATAAACCAATTTACTAAATTAGTTAATATTTTCCATCGTGATGACATGATCATTCAATTCATACAAAGCTTCGCTCAATGCTTTATTGTTTAAGTAGTGCGTCAAACATAAACAGACTGCTACGCGCAGATTGTGCAAAAGATTCATGTTGATTTCTTATATGATGAAAACTTATTGCTACACCACTTGAATGAGAAGCGAAAGCTAAAAAAGGCTTGTGGATTTTCTGTTATCATTTGGCCTAAGCAAAAGATGTCGTGAAAATTAAATTTTTAGAGGTAGAAGTCCCCGTTGCTCTGTTAGAAATAGAAGTCCTGTGAAAAACGAAATAACATGCATGCATGAATACAAACATACATTTATCAATTCCACCTAGGCATGATTGAATAAACAACATAGGGAGAACCGGACAGACATTATTGGTGCAGTTATTCTCTTGCATGATGCAAGAAATTTTTTGTGATTCAAACTTATTAGTCAGTCATTATTCACTAACCTGTTTCTGGCAATGGTAACGCTTCCGAGAGCAATCAGTTGAACAAGAGTTGCAATGGTACTCAACAGATGGTTCCTCAGGTCTCATCAAGTCATCAAGAACTCCAGATTCTGGAAGAAACCCGGATGATGCAGATGGAGTTGAAAGGTTAGGTTTGGGAACAATTGGTGGCCGTGATTCAATCACCTCAAAGTGAAATAATTTTTCAAGCAAAGAACCCTTTTTGGCTGTCCCATCACCACTGGCACTGACCACAGCAGAATCAGCTGGAGGGAATGCATGAAAGTTAATCAAACCCCAGTAGTCCAGGAACTCCAATACGTCCTGCCTCGCATCCAAGCCACCAACTTCAATATCTGACAGATCTTTCAACTCAATTTGTTTACTTGGATTTGCATGAAATTTCTTCATAATCCTATTTCGTATATCCAAGTACACATCAGGGGTACACAATGGGGATTTCCCATTAAAGAATGAAGGCAACACACACTCCTCCACTTGATGAACTTTCGTCCATGAAAACCATCCTGTGAGTACAAAAAAAGGATGAATACAAAAACTGACGACAGGAGGAAACACCAGAGAGTCTAATATTTCATTTTCTTCTCCTTCAATCTTTATAATATCAAATCAACAGGCTTCCATGAAGCTAGTTTATTCAGATCCCTACTTTGTTACTGAAAACTAAGATCAACATTCTCTAGCATGACTGACAAACAGTAAGCAGAATACTTATTATCATTTCCTTGTGAGAACCAAAATAATCAGTAACTTAAAACAGGATTAAAATTTTGACATTCCCCCGGGTCTGGATCTTTCTCTGTTTTGATCAAGCATTTGAATAGCAACCATTCTGACTACATTAACATTTAAGACTACAGTTGAATGAAAACATTCACTATTAAAATAAATGAAACTGATGTCAGTCAATCCGTTTTCTGATTTGTTAAGTAGTTATCAGGGGGTTGTAACGACTGATTGGTTGACTAGCTAAGAAGTTAGCCAGAGCCGATGTATTATGCTCCTTCCATTTCCTCGGGTTTGGTTGATTTGTTTTCGATCTCAGATTCTGGTATTCACATGCAAAGGAACATAATATAATCCTTATATGTTTTTTCCTGGTGTCTGAGTGAAAACCAAGCAATAAATCCTTTCCAAATGCAAAACAATAAGGATCCTGTAGCAGCATTCATATTATCATATAAGACCAAACAAATAAAGAAAGGAAACTTCCTATTTAACCACTAAGAACTAAAAATTCAATCTTCTTTTCCTTGTTTCCATTTAATTAAAAAAATCATTCAAACTGGACTTAACTCTTTATCAACAGGAAAAATAACTTTCTAATAATCCTAATTCACTAGCCTCCTAACGTAGAAATTCAGCTCAATGAAGTTGTAAAAGAAAGCCTTCAACTTTCCTACCCATTTTTTCCCAGCAAACAAACAAGGAAAAAGAAAATTCACCGCAATGATTAGGAACCACATGCGCATTACTGTCACGAGACCTAAGAGCCTCAAACTCAGCCTCAATCTTAGCTTCCAAAACCTCCAACTCCAGACTTGCCTTATTCAATTCTTCCAATTCTTCAGCCTTTACACTCTCTTTCACCAAAATCCTCTCCTCAACCTTCGCGCCTCCCAAACCCGAGGCTAGGTTTCCACCAGGCGTTCCTTGGCGAGCCCTAGTTAAAGGACCGCTATGGTTGATCGGAGAGTGGGAGATCAAGTTTAACTTCTCCCAAGTAACCCGTTTCGACGGCGTCGATGACGAGCTTGACACGGAAAGAGAATTAGCTTTCCTCTTATGCGCTCCACCTCGACGATGAGTTGTGGCCGGCTCGGCTGAACTCGTGCCTGCCGTTGAATTTCCCGCGTCCCGGCGTTTCTCCTCCATCACAGGGGTCGGGAGATTGGTTTTCTGAAGGAAAAAAAAGGGGGGCTTTGAGTCGGTTCAGTGTGAAATTTGTTGCTGTGATTTTGCTATTGCCAGGCTCGACTTTTGTTTCTTCCACGGCTATCAAAAAGCCATTTTTATTAGGAAAAATTTTGATACACATACCGTATAAACTAAAATTTACATGTGTCTTTTAGTTTTAAGGGTTAAAGTTTTAATTTAGGGTTTAAAATTTAGAGGATTAGGTTGTAGGGTTTAAAATTTAAAGTTAGTGTTTAGAATTTAGTGTTATGATTCAGGGTTTAATTTTTTAGTGTTAGGGTTAAGAATTTATAATTTAAGTTTTTATAGTATAAATACACAAGTTTGTGTAAAATTAATTTTACACGACCTGTGTATTAAAGTTTTACTCTTTTTATTAATTAAAATTTTAGAACTAAAAAAGACAAGCATGCTGTGTAGTGGCGGCTCACCAGTCACCATGAATCAAATTATAATTTGTGTATCTATTACATAAATAATTTAATTTTAATCTCTCCAATAAATATCTCAGAAAATCAATAATTCAATTTTAAGGCGTTAAAAATAAATAATTTAGATATCCGTTACACAATATATTTAGGATATTAATGATTGATTGCTTCTTTCTAAACAAAATAATGCGGGAATAAGGCACGCAACAGCCAACAGCGGAGGCTCCGTGTACGGTGGTGTATCATCTGTTTGATGAATTGCCTGAACCAGATGCAATTTGTTCAACTTCTGTCGACGAATGGTTTGTACAAGGAAACCTTGTTTTTCTTTGTTTGCAAAGAGATTTTATGTTATTTCATAATGTCAATTTCCCACCAAATCAAAAGAGTTTCTTTAACTCGAACAAAAGAAAGTACCAACAGTTTCTAAAAAAGATTACTAAAGAAGTCGCAAATTTTCATCAAACAGCTTGAACCAGCCCGTACAACGCGAGAGGAGGCAGCATTTGATCCCTCTGGTAGGGATGACACTCGAAAACCTTTGCGTTCCAAAACTCCATAAAACAGTCGAGGCTTGATGGCTCGATCCTGCAACTCGAGCCACTTTCTCTAAACCACCCACCTTGCAGCCCGAAAAACTTGAGGTCGAAAACATTGTGGCCAAAGTAATATACTAGGCTCATGAAAGACTGGAAATCAAAGGAAATGGACTTTGAGCAAGAATCTTCAACATAAGTCCAAAATCATACGCACCATGAAATGCAACCCAAGAAATCTCGTTGGCTTTGACTCTAGGCCCGTAACTGTCGAACACTAACCCAGAATTCAAAAGCAATCTTGCAAACTCGCTCGGATCAATTCCCTTTTCCTTATTTTTTGCAAAATCT
This sequence comes from Hibiscus mutabilis, assembly GCA_019671005.1. Lineage (NCBI taxonomy): Eukaryota > Viridiplantae > Streptophyta > Magnoliopsida > Malvales > Malvaceae > Hibiscus > Hibiscus mutabilis. The sequence continues at coordinate 37,354,589 of CM033754.1, forward strand.
ATTCCTTGTCGTTTAAGTAATTCAATGGAATCACTATCACATTGATCCCTATCAATATCGAAATCCTTAAAATTGAATTCCCACACGTACGAGAACGAAATAGCGAAATCAGGTAGATTACCTTCAACATCCGATAGAGTTAAGCCGAGTTGAATGTTTTTGAGCTCATCAACATTCAACTTCATGTAATAGTAGTTGATCTCGGGACTGCCTTCACGGATAGTTTGTATATCGGGTTTGAAAGTGTTCCAGGAAACTCGGTATCCACCGATACAAAACAGTAGTCGGAAATCGCACGCTTGATCATGACGAACTCGTGTTCCAAATCTTCCGCAAACCCACGTCTGCAATAACCGGCTTCTTCTTGACCGGAACAGACATCATCGTTGTTGTTCTGTTTTTTCGCAAACGTAATGACAAACTTTCTTTACTTCTGTTTTGCAAGCACAATCTTTCTCTGCTTTATTTCTTTGGCGGCGGGAGAAGTATGCTTCTTGAATGAATGTGCAAGTATAATCCCACTCTATTTTATAGCGCCATTGTTGCTTGATGAACAAGCACAATTTAATACTCTTTAAATGTACCGAGAATCAAAATTAAAACATTAGTTGTAGTGTTTTATTATTACGGTAAAACTTTGATATACATGTTGTGTAAGTTTGTGTATTTACACTATAAAAACCCAAATCCTAAATTTTTAACCCTAACCCTAAAAAAACTAAACCCCACACTCTAAACCCTAAACCTTAAATTCTAAATACTAACCTTAAATTCTAAACCCTACAACCTAAACCCCAAAATCTTAAACCCTAAACTAGAACCATAATCCCTAAAACTAAAAGGCACGTGTAAACTAAAGTTTATATATTTATTATTATCATTGCTATTATTATTAATTCTGTCACTTTATTTTAAAGAAATAGTATAAGTTTATATATTTATAGTTGGCTTAAGGGTCTAATATGCCCTTGAATTTTTGAGGGAAAAAATTAATTAAGCCTTTGAATTTTTTGCACCCAATTAAGCCTTTGAACTAAGAAATTTAATCAATTAAGTCATTTGATCAATTTTGACCATTAAATATTGACAATTTTTTGGATCCGTTGATGCAGTGCGTCGTATCACAGTGTTTCCACATCACATTTTCAAAATCTTTTATTTTATTTAAAAAAATTTAAAAAATCTAGAAACTTACCAAATGTATATAAAAACATTTTTTAAAAAATCTATAAATGCAACATTATAGTACTGCAATGTATCATGTGTCAAAAATATCTAAAGAAAAAACTGCCAATATTTAATTGTCAAAATTGGTCAAATGGCTTAATTGATTAAATTTTTTGTTCAAGGGCTTAATTGATTAAATTTCTTAGTTCAAAAGCTTAATTGGGTGCAGACAAAATTTAAGGGCTTAATTAATTTTTTTAAAAAAATTTAAAGACTTCTTACATTCTTAAGCCTTTATAGCTCTATATTTTAGTAACATAAAAAATTTAATATATAAATAAATTATTCTTAAAAAATAATAGTTGTTATTTAAATTATATTAAAAGAGTGGTTTATAGAAAAAGGATGATGTATACTAAAAATTCAAATTTGTAGCAAAACAACTGGGAGAAATTCTAATAATATTTTCGCAACTCAATTATTGAATTTCATGTTTATTCCCGTAGGCTATGCTTGTATAAAAGTAACTACCAAAGAAATATTAGATTGTCAATAAATTTTAGGTAATTATTTCATGTACCGACAGTGAAAATAAAAAATTTCTACAAGTGTCTTAGTTTTAGGATTTTAAAATTTAGTTTATGGTTTATGATTCAGGAGTTTAGATGGTTTAAATTTAAGGGTTTATGTTTAAAATTTAGGGATATATATTAAAAATTAAATCTCTCACATGTTACCTAAAACTTAAACCCTAAATTATAACCACAACCTATAAATTCTAAATCTCTAACTCTTAAACCCTAAAATTAAGACATTTGTGAAAACTTTTTTATTTTCACATTCTGTGTGTAAGAATATTTTCCCACAAATTTAATATTAAACATTAAATCATATTCCAACCAATTAAATTTCTTGAAAAGTTCAATCGAGAGAAATGGCCCAGTGCCAAGTGTACGCTATGATAGGAATTTTAATAGAAAGGCTTAAATGAAAAACAGGTTTTTAAAATATACATTTTTTGAACTTTAGGTGTCTAAAGTATTTTTTTGTAAAAATAGGTGCCTAAAGTTTCAACCGTTATAATTTTAGGTGTCTGACAGTTAAAGAGTGTTAAAAAATATTAATCAATCAATGCTTGACATGTGACATATTTATTTTATTTTTCAAATTTTAAAACTTAAATTTTTTTTATAAAAACTTTCAGTTTTTCATAATATCTCAAAATTTTGAAAATTTTACAAAACAGTCCCAAAATCCCTAAAATTACCCAAACCTAACCCCTAAATTATCGCCACTTCCGCCGCCGATTGCCGCCCCTGACCACACCTCTTTGGTCACCGGACCAAGATTATCATTTCCCCAACACGACATCGCTGAAAACGACAAACGACGCGCAGCCGAACGTCGAAAGCAAAATTAACGTTCGGCTAGCAGGTCGTTCGTCATTTTTCGGCTACGACGTATTAGGAGAAATGACAGCCTTGGTCCGGCGACCAAAGGGGTGTTGTCAGGGGCGACGATCGGCTGCAAAAGTGGCAGTAATTTAGGGGGTTTGGGTTTGGGTAATTTTAGAGATTTGAGGACTATTTTGTAAAATTTGCAAAATTTTAGGTTTTTATGAAAAAATAAAATTTTTGGGTTTTTTTTAAAATAAAATAAAACTAGTGTCACGTGCCAAGTATTGATCAGTTAAAAAAATTAATACCCTTTAACTGTCAGACACCTAAAATTGCAATTGTTGAAACTTTAGGCACTATTTTTATAAAAAAATACTTTAAACACCTAAAGTTCAAAAAAATGTATACTTTAAGCATTTTTTTTCATTTAAGTTTAATTGAAATTATGTTATATTTTGGCTTTTTGGGCCTCTTATCCTTGCAGCCTGCTATAAGGTTGATATAACAATCATCCGCTTTAGGGATGTAAACAAACCAAATGAACACAAACGATAATATGTCATGTTCATTTATTTAATTTTAACAGAACAAATGAACGAACACGAATAATTAAACGAACATAATTTTTTGTTCGTGTTCGTTTGTTAAAATAATAACCGAACGCAAACGAACATTGAGTATTGTTTAATTTTTTAAGAAGTTTGAAGTCTCGTAATTGAGTATTGTTTAATTTTTTAAGAAGTTTGAAGTCTCGTAATTGAGTATTGTTTAATTTTTTTTCCTTTTTATTTCATATTTTTTATATAGGTTTGTAAATTTTTTAAATATAATACTTTTGTTATGAAAAATAATAGTTATAAATGGACATATGTGAATAAATTTAAACGAACGAATTATTAAACGTTCACGAACATAAATGAACGAGCAAGCACTTTGTTCGTGTTCGTTCATTTAATTAAACGAATAAAAAATCTTGTTCATGTTCGTTCGTTTAATAAATAAACGAACATAAACAAACTTCCCGCCAAACGCTTAACGAATGGTTTGCTAAACGTTTGATTCGTTTACAGCCCTAATCCACTTATAGTTGGTGCCTTGGTTAAATTACTACAAATTAAATTAATATAAGCTCTTTCAATATTTTTGATAAAATGAAAATTTTTATTTTTAATCGTTTAAAAAACAATTGAGTTTAAACTCTAATAGCATATTAGTTAAATGGAAATTTTGTTTTTTTAGCCTCTTAATAATTCAATTTAAACCTTTATAACTCAAATTTGTTGTCTTTGGGGATCTCATTTTTTTTATAATTTTTCTTGGTCCATCACAAATTTCTAACTTGCCTAACACAAAACAATATGTACGGTCAAAACTAGGATGACACATTAAAATGAAACATTGAAAAGGAGTTAATTATCTGACTTCAAAATTAAAGACTTTTGAAATATTTAAACCAGGACAAAAGAGATTAGAGTTTAATTTGTTTAAGTTCAAAATTAATAAAGACATAATTTCAAAATTAACATCGAACTAAAATACGATTGGACAAAAAAATTAAAAGACAACCAATAGAAACCGAAAATATAATCCAATAAGAAAACATTGAGAGCTCAAATGGCTCCGACAATTACACAAAGTGTGTGTCTATATATATATAGAGTGAATTATATTTTTGATACATAATGTGCAAAAACAAGTACATAATGATTCCTATTAAATTGTATAATTTAAAATCTAAATCTTTAAATCCTAAAACCATAAATCTCAAACTCTAAATTTTAACTTCTAAACCATACAATATAAACCCATAAATTCTAAACTGAACTTATAAACCTTGAAATTTGACAAGCTTATGTAAACAAAATTTACACAACTAATAAACCATACAATATGATCATCTTATATCATGTAAAGCTTGAAAGTTTTACATATTTTTTGGACCATTGAATGAAGGTAATGAATCAGGGACAGAGCGATTAAGTAGATTTTTTTTGTATAATTACGTTTTAGGTCTTTTTAGTTTAAATATTGGTCAAATAAAGTCTTTATCCTCCCAATTTTTAGATTTAAAGGCTTAATAAACTCTTGTCTTCCCGATATTTAACCCAAGCTCTGTTTCTGCAATGAATGACTGACATTAATAGTAGAAAGTGCGAAAAAATAATCCTAATCAATTATTTAATATCGTTTAACAATTCAAAAAATATAAAAATAATAAAATTTTATATAATGTAGTTGAATCTTAAATATGTGCGCGCGGATCAGAGAGTGATGATGCGGAAATTGAGGACGGTGGGCCAAGAAGATTAACGATTTTAGCAGCCTGAAAACGTAAGCAAAGGGATAAATCATAGGAAAACGTGGACCACAGAGACCTCGGGCAAACCGAAATGAAACCATCGACATTCAACGAACCACATTGCTGGTTGCCAAGACAAGAGTGTGGACTTGCCAGTGTTTCCAACAGCGATGCACTCTTATGTCTGCAAAATCCAACAAAATCTTTTGTTGCTTTGCCCCATACCCGCATGGGACTCACTTGGGTCCCAATTCCCCCAAACCCGTCTTCTTCGAGACCCCAACTCTCCAGTTTTACACTTCAAAGCTTCGTTTTTTCCCCTATGTTGTTCTTGTCTGGTTTTTAGATACACGTTGTTATTACAAGGCTAAATAGTCAAAAAGTATCTAACTTATAACTCTTTTTTTTCCAGTTTAGTGTCTAAATTTTTTTAGCCATTTTGATTCATTTCGTAACTCAAATTAGTTTTTTCCTATGATGGACGTTAAAAAATTTCATTATTCAATAAAACACGACACGTGACATGTTTTGATATTTTCTTTAATTTTTCTATTTGTCTAAAAATTAAAAAATCTTTAATTTTATATAAAAAAATCTAAATCTTTATTTTTTTCTAAAAACTTCAAACCCAAACCCTAGATCTCTAAATTCCTCCCCCACCGGCCACCCTTGCCTTCATCGCCCCCACGACTAAAAGTCCCATGATCTCGTCGTCGATTGCTCCGTCGACGAACATCCAAAAATAAAGAAAAAAAGACCAATTGGGCTTCTAACCGACGGCTAGAGGGTGATGGATGTTGAACGGTGAGAAACTTGATGCTTGGGAGATGAACGATGAACCGTCGACGTGTGGGGAATGCCAGACAGTGAGGGATGTGATTTGAGGGTTTGTTTGAAAGAAATTAAAAAATTGGGGTTTTTTAAGAAGTGCATAATTTTAAAGTAATTCAGAAATTAATTAAATAAAAAAACAGACCACGTGTCAAGTTATAATTGGTTAACAAAATTTTTTTAACGGTTGTTGACAAAAAAAAACCCAATTTGAGCTGCGAAAGAAACGTTAGGCACCAAAGTGGGCAAAAAAAAAACGTTAGGCACTGAACTGAAAAAAAGGTATAAATTGGACACCTTTTTAACTATTAAACCTTATTACAATGAACTGACCGTTATGGTTGTCATTTTTCTCTATCGTGTTTTCTGTTTGAATCCAACGATTCTTTTGCTTTGGGATGGACAAAGCCATAATGTTAACTTGAGGGGTCAAAACATAGATTTTTAAAATTTAGGAGGGTGATTTGCAATTACCTCATTATTTTTAAAATTTTATCACATAAATTAAAGATAAAATTTGCCACAGCCCCTTCCAAGCTTCCCCAGTGCATAAATCCGTCCTTGGCAGGCCAGTTCGTTTTTGAGATTTTGGTGGCTTAAAGGCGAATCTAAAAAATTAGACCTTAATAACAAATGTTAAAAAAACAATTAAGATGTAAGCTCCTAATAACAAATACTAGAAAAAAATCGGGATCTAATAACAAGTATTGAAAAAATATTAAATTTTAATAGTATGTACCTAATAATAAATATTTAAAAAATGGGTCATAATACCAAGCATTGGAAAAAATTAGACCCCTAATAACAAATATTGTTTTTTTTTTGTCTTTGAGTAGACATCTAATAACAAGTATTAGATAAAATAATCCTCTAATAACAAGTATTACAAAAAATTAGACCCATAATAACAAATATTGAAAAAACTTGAATTTTAAGAGTAGGTCTAATAACAAACATCGGGGGAAAATTAAGTCTCTAATAAAAAGTATTGAAAAAATAGACTCCTAATAATAAATATTGGAAAAATTAAATTTTAAAAATAGATCTATAATAACAACTACAAAAAAATGGCCCATAATAATAAATATTGGAGAAAAAATTAAACTATCACAAAATTATACATTTATAATTATGAATGGTGGGCCCTATACAAAAGTAGGCCCTAGGTTGTCGCTCTTATGACTCACCCTCAAGTACGGCCCTGATCCTTGGCTTTGGGTCAATGATATGGTTGAGGACTTGAGATTATGAGATCTTTAGTGTCTTAGGTTTGAGATTAATTTTATTTGCCCCCAAAATATTGTTTTTATTTGTCTCTAATCATGTTCAATTAGGGATGGTTGTTTGACCCATACACGGCGAGTTTTAACCCGATTTGATCATATAGGATCAGATTTTGTTAGGATTTATATTTTGATATAATAATTGAAAAATAGTTTTGGACTAAATTGAAAAGGTTTCAAAAATGGTTTTTAAGTCCAAACAACTTGAAAATAAGTTTGAGAAGTTTTTGAGAGGTTTTGGAAATGTTTTAAATGTTTTAAAGTGGCCAAACTAACGTTTTCAACATAGACGTACCGATACGATATACCCCGTATCGATACGGTCCAAGGGTCTCAGCTACAGTATTTTTCCAGTAACCAAAAACCGTACCGATACGCCCCTAAGCATACCGATACAGAGTGGATCGTTTCGATACGCCTACCCGCGTATCGATCCAATTTTCAACCTCCACAACGGCGCGTACCGAAACAGACCAACCCGTACCGATACAGTTTGCCAAACAAACCAAGGCGTACCGATACGGTTAGCAAACAAACCAAGGTTTTTCGATACGGTTAGCAAGACTGAGCGTAACAGCTAGTAGCTGTACCGATATAGGTACACGCGTATCGATACGGACATCACCAGAACTATATTTATTGAGGGAAATAAAGCCTCAAACGACTCAAATTCAATCCCAACGGTCTTCAACGGCTAGGAACTCAATTGGGACTATAAAAGGACCCTTCAAGCTTCAGCAACAACTAATGCTTCTATTGTCAACAACATTATGATGCCAAAATTGTCTTAGGGCTTTTAATTCCCATTATTTGTATAGACAACACTTGTGAGCTTTAATTGTCAATGTATGCTCAAGTGTTTTAGGATTTGGGTGAGTGTCTAGAGAGTGCAAACAACTACCTTGTAGAGAGGATTCTTTGTTTGCTTTATTTCTTTGTTTGAGGGGATTTCCAAAGCTTGGGTTGTGAGCTTTGGATGCTAGAATTGGTAATTGGGTCTAAGATTGTAAAGGTTACCTCCTAAGCCTTGTAAAAGGGGAAGTAATTCTTAGCGAATTTGGGAAATCCTTAGTGGGAGCTAAGGTAGTGGATGTAGAGCTTGTTAGAAGCTTGAACCACTATCAATCCTTGTGTCAAATTGTCTATATTTTTGCTTCCACCACATACACCCAAAAATTGACTTCTCCACCACTTGGCAAGCAATTTAGTTGAAGGAATTTCGAGCCCTAGAATTGGTATCAGAGCGAGGCTCAATCGAGAAGGTTTAACCACCTATTGAGGCGATCCGGCAAGCTCGACCAGCAAACAAGTCAACCGACTTCCATGGCGTTATCCATCGACAAATCGCCCTTCTTCAACGGTGACAACTATGCTTCTTGGAAGCATAGAATGATGTTCTTCATGAAGAGCAATGACTACCATCTTTGGGACATAGTTGAAGATGGACCGTTCGTGCCAAATTAGAGCAAGGCGAAATGGAGTGCGGAAGATCGCAAGAAGATGTGTAACACCCATAACATATACTCGTAGTTGAACATACATTATAGATATTACTTAAACATGTTATTGAAAAGTTTAGCTTAATTTTTTTTATCCCTATATGATTCATCGTCTAGTTGATTATAGTTTACATGCCCACTGGAGATTGTCATAATTTAGAATGTCTTACTGATGTTCTACAGATTGTAGCTTGAACAACATGCTTGACTCCTCTTCAAGTGCTCCAACTTGACCTACATGTGAAACAATCACACGCTAAGTACGAACTTAATAAGACAATAATCTTATTTATTAAAACATAAAATTAAGCAATACATGTTAAACATTAATCTAGCATAGTTTATGTCTAAAGTAGTATTGTACTAACACGGGTTTTCATGGTCAGTCAATATTCATGTGCAAATCATAGTTTTTCTAACTTGGTCTAGTTTCCAATACTCCATCATTATCAAGTAACTCATATACATGACATAGTTCATATACATGGCATATTTCATACACATGGCATAATTCACATGCACAACATGATTTATATATATGGCATAATTCACATACATGACAGAATTCATATACGTGTCATAATTCATATAATTCATGTAGCATCTATCATATACTTCTTGTATCATATAACATGTAACATATGTATCATATAACATCTCTGTCATCAATCATGTCACAATATCAATGTTTCATGTATCATCATGCAGTCATTTGTATGCTCATGATCTTATCATATAACCATCTTGTATTATTATTAACGTGTCTGGCTAGAGGCCCATAAAAACCTCGTAGCCTATCTGCACCGTAGTGCCATGTAGAGTACGTACTCGAGAGGACGTTTTTTGCTCCTCATATAATGACGCTCTTTGCTCCTTATATAAACACCTCGTTAGTGCATTTTGCACTATGGGCTTGGATCCTCAGGGTGTATCTTGTTTCATTTAATCTTGTCATTATCCATATTTCATGTATGCATAATGCATCATCATTTATGCAAACAATAATTCGTACATGGTATTCCATCAAGCTTGCCATGTTGAGCAATGTATCATATCTTTATCAATCATTCATCATCATTCATATATATGGGCAACTCACATTCCCATAATTAATCATAATCATGAACATGTCACTTGTTTTTATCTTTTTCTATGCATCAAGCATATGCTTCATCAATGTCATTTACATGGTACTTACATTTACTATATCATGCATTGGATAATAAAATAGGCAACAGAACATAATGTCATCATCAAGTAATTCAAATGGACAGTTCATACCCTATCTTTCATAGAATATTATGTACATGTAACTTGCTTATGCTTTGTCTCAGGCATCAATCATATACTTCAAATCTTATCTCAGGTCTGATGTCATAATCAAAGCATGCACATACTTGAAATACTGGTCATAAAGGTAACCATGTATTTTACATGTCACTTAATTTGTCATGTTAAATTAACATACCAATGCACTTGTCAGATATTTTATCAAGTATTGTTACTTATTTAATCAAGTCCTTATTTTTTCCATTTGCATAAACATGTTTAGTTCTCATTCAAATTATTAATATCTAAATAATGACATATTATAATTAGATCAAGGTTGACTTATCGCAAGTCTTCCCTCTTTTCATTTATCATACATACAAACATTGCACTCACCTGAGCCTTGTATTAGGTTACTTCACCAAGTGTTGATTCGTTCTTTTTCTTTTCTTACTGTCATCTCGAACTCTCTTGTGATTCAAATTTGCCTTTATTCATCATGTAGATAAAATAAATCACTTGTTAGATTTTAATCTAACATTTCCTTAAACATATGGCCTAATATAAAAAAAATTCATTCGAACATAATAAAATTCCCCAAATATTTTTCTCTCTTCCTTATACTGTCCAAAACACATTATGGCCCCTAACGACCAATTTAAACTTCAAATAACTCCTTTGAGTTTATCAAACCAATATTCGAATACAAATTATTCCTAATTCCAATCCTGGCAGCTCGCGCTACCTTCAGTTAATCACTTCTACAGAATAGAATACATATCGGATTTCGACTTTCTTTACACTGTTAAAAACTAGATTCGATAAGCTTTTCACCCATATAAATTAATATCCCAAATTCAACTTGTACGATTTATGACAAATTTTCAAAGTCAATTTCCAGTGCTGATTTCGGAACAGACTATCATACTGCTTTATGACCTTTAACCACTTAAAAATTCATATCTTTTTACTCGGAACTCGAAATCAGTTTTTGTTTGTTGGATGCAAAACTAGACGAGCAAATCTTTACATCGGTATAAAATTCATCATCTAACCATTTTTTTAGAATTTATGGTGAATTTTTAAACTTACTGCCAAATCCAGTTTTCCTATACAACTTCCATAAATAACTTCAAACTTTATACTAATTTCTCCTTACTTTGCTATTTGTCAATTTGGTCCCCTTACTTGATTCAAAACACTAATGTGTCACTTTCTTCATCAAATAGTTATTCAAAAATAATTCCCTCTAATTTTTCGTTCTTTCCGAAATAGTCACTAAAAATACATTGATAAGGATTCAAGCTTCTTAACTTTGCAAATTAGTCCTCACATCAACATTACTACTTGAATTCTATTATTTCAACTAAAATCAGATTTAGTCATTCTCTAAAACCTCATTTCTGAATTGGTCACGTAACTTTGACAATTTGTCAAAATGGTCACTAACTCGATTTAACATCGGTTTTGCATTCTAACTTCAATTTCATGTCTCTAACATTATTAATAACTTAAATTCACATCAATTTCATGAAATTCAGATCTGGTCCCTCAACTTTAAAACTATCCTTAAACTTTTAACTTAGATTTTTGCATCCATTCAACAATTCAAACTTACTAGATCATTAATTCAACATCACAAACCCTAAATTAGACTTGAATCCATAAACCCCAATCTTCTCCAAAATAACATAAATGTGTAGGGTTTAAATCCTAACTCAATAACATGATTTTAACATCATACAAACTTGATTTCAACTGAAATTCAATCATAGAATCATAAAATCTCAAAACCCCTAATTTAGTCCATAAACCCTAATTTCTTCTCATACAAAATTCTCATAAATCAATCATGTTTTCCAAAAATTATTTACACTAAAAGATAGAGCTTGATGAGTATAACAACTTTGTAGTTCGAAAGATTACCTGAAAATCAAGTTTCAGGGCTTGAATCGAGCTTGGAATATTTTTCTCCATTTTTCTTTCTTTTTCATCCAATTTGGCCACTTGTCTTGTATAAATGAATTTTAAATTCATTTAAATAGTGAAATTACTAAAATGCCCTTTTCATCCAATGGCCAAGATTTAATCTCATCAAAGCTCAATGGCCAAGATCAAATCCATGTTTAATTGGCCTTTCAAAATTGCCCTTAAAATTTCAAACACATTTCAAAAATGCCATCCATGGCAAATGTCCAATTTGCCCTCAAACTAGTCTTTATTTACAACAAGTCTTGAAAATTGCCATTCCATTAAAATTGAACCAAGTTGGTTCCAATCCAACCGGCCATGTCCCAAAATATCTTAGATTTTTATTTATGGCATTTATTCGATCCAAATATTCGAATTTCACTTAGTACGATTTCTAAATTTTCTTCATACGAACTTTAAAGCTTTATAACCATTAATATAAGCTTCGTACGAAAAATTCGAGTAACACGAAAGTGTCACTCTTGGGGGTAAACTATTCATTTACGGGGTTAACTTACATAACTTTTGGAAATTACACTATAGTCCCTAAACTTTTCCAAAGTTTATACGTTAGCCATAAAACTTTCAAAATTTTCACTTTGGTCGCTGAACTTCAATTCCCATTTCAATTTTCCTCATATTTTTACCAAACTTTGAAAGTACCCAGTTCAGCTCACTATCTATCACATGATACTTTTAAACCTTAAAAATTTCATTTCATAAAGACTTAGACTGAATTTTCTTAACTCAGTATATTATTCCGATAATTATTGAAAATCTTCATAGCATAAGGTTTCTCGTAGAAATCCTTTATTTTAAATCCATACGAATATTTTCTACTTTTACTAAGTCCAAAATATCGATCAAAAACACTTTTATGTGACCTTCCCAGAGATCACCCATCTTTGTATTTCCTTGGCCTGAGCACGCTTAACAATTTCATTCGATCCAAATTTGGTACATTTTTCTGCATCTTAATTCTTAAAACCGATATTAAGGTACCTATTTCGATCTGATTCACTCTCATACTGAATAAAATTATTGTTTGAGAAATTTACACTTTAGTCCCCCAAACTTTTTCAAAGTTTATACTTTTAACCCCAAAACTTTCAACATTTACATTTTAGTCACTGGTCAAAATTTGGGATATTACAAGATGAAACTCAATTACAAGGTCATACGCATTCTATTTTGTACATTGGGCCCGGAAAAATATGTGAAAGTATCTTCTTGTGAGAGTGCCAATGAGTTATGGGACAAACTTGAAGTAATCCATGAAGGGACAAATGAGGTGAAGGAGACAAAGATTGGTCTACTCAACTTCGAATACGAAAACTTCAAGATGGACCCATATAAAGACATCAAGAGCATGTTCGACCGGTTCTCTACAATCATCAATCAACTCAAAAATCTTGGAGAAGAGATTCTGGAAGAAAAGCTTGTTCGGAAGTTGATTTGTTCACTTCCCAAATCATGGGAGAGCAAGAATAATACTATTATTGAAGTCAAAGACTTGAAGAAGCTCAAGCTTTAAGAGCTCGTAGGGTCTCTTCTCACCCATGAGATGATGTCTCTACCCCTGAAGAGGGATAATGAGAAGATAATCCAAGAGCAAAGAATCGATGTCAATATCATTGCTCTACAATCCTCTACAAGCCACCAAGAAGAATCAAGTGAGGAGAAAGTGAAGATAAAGAGATAGCCAATCTCTTCAAGAAATTGGCTCGATTCATGAAGAGCAACAAAGACGAATCCAAGCATGAATAAAAAAAGAAGATGGCGGATTCCCCCAAGTGCTCAAATTGCAAGAAGAAGAGGCACACCAAATACGATTGTCTTCGCTTCAACAAAAAGGGATCATCATCAAAGAAAGCATATGTGGCTACATGGAGTGATGAAGACTCCACCGATGAAAATGAAGTATCACACCTATGCATGATGGCCCTCCAAGAGGGGGAAATAACTTCTAACTCATCTATTTCAAATTCTTATACTTTCGATGAGTTGCAAGATGCCTATGACAAATTGGTTTTTGAATTCAAAGCCTCGTTTTCTAAAAATAAAAAGTTAATTTCTAAACTGAAAAATGAAAATGATTTGCTTGTGAAAACCAATTTGGAATTTGAAGCAAAAATCAAAGATTTTGAACTTAGAGTTTTAAATTTACAAAATTTGCTTCAAAATTTAGAAAAAGATTATCAAAAGGAAGTAGATGATCTTAAGAAAGAAAAGATTTGATTTCCAATGAACTTCAAAAGATAAACAATTTAGGAAAATCAAATTTTTATCAAAGACAATCTAGTGCCCCTAAATTTTTGAATGGAAAAGTTTTTAGAAGTATTTGGGTCCCAAAAGGACTAACTACTTCAACTAAAAATGATGAAATTAAAAAATGAATTCCTAAGGGTACTCAATTATGTGCTACTAATGCCTATGGATCCAAAGCAATTTGGATACCAAAAATCAAATTTGTCTTTTATAGGTGTGATGGAGCTTTGATCAACAAGTGATAAGATTGAGGGGGAGCTCTATACACACAAAGGAAGAACACTTGAAGAATGAAGGCTTCACATCCTCCATTTTTTATTCAAGTGTGGTAAAATTAGTTGATTTTTTATTATTTATTTGAGTTATTTATTTTAATTCAACTAATTATCATATATGCTGGACTAACATTTGAATGATGCTTGAGTAAGGGGGAGCCAATTTTAAAACAAAACTTATTATTTTTTGTCAATTTTTTTAAACTCTCCATTGTTATTGATCTTTAAAGTTTGAACCATTTTTGATATAACAAAAGGGGGAGAATATTTTGAAATTTTGATTTTTCAAATGAATAAGGGGGAGCTTATAAGTTTTTCAACAATTAGTCTCTTATTCAAATTTTATTTTTACTAAGGGGGAGAATCTCAAAAACAAATTTTCAAGTTGGTTTTATTATATCAAAAAGGGGGAGATTGTTAGGATTTTTGTTTTGATATAATAATTGAAAATTAGTTTTGTACTAAATTGAAAAGATTTCAAAAATGGTTTTAAGTCCAAACAACTTGAAAATAAGTTTGAGAAGTTTTTGAGAGGTTTTGGAAATGTTCTAAATGTTTTAAAGTAGCCAAACTAACGTTTTCAACACAGGCGTACCGATACGGTCCAAGGGTTTCAGCTACAGTATTTTTCCAGTAACCAAAAACCGTACCGATACGCCCCTAAGCGTACCAATACGAAGTAGATCGTTTCGATACGCCTACCCGCGTACCGATCCAGTTTTCAACCTCCCCAATGGCTATTTCCCAACAGCTATTTAAATTGCAAGCGTACCGAAACAGACCAACCTGAACCGATATGGTTTGCCAAACAAACCAAGGCGTACCGATACGGTTAGCAAACAGACCAAGGTGTTTCGATACGGTTAGCAAGACTGAGCGTAATGGCTAGTAGCTGTATCGATACGGGTACACGTATACCGATACAGACAGCACCATAACTGTATTTATTGCGGGAAATAAAGCCTTCAATGGCTCTAATTCAATCCCAACGGTCTTCAACGGATAGGAACTCAATTGGGACTATAAAAGGACCCTTCAAGCTTCAGCAACAACTAATGCTTCTATTGTCAACAACATTATGATGCCAAAATTGTCTTAGGGCTTTTAATTCTCATTCTTTGTATAGACAACACTTGTGAGCTTTAATTGTCAATGTATGCTCAAGTGTTTTAGGATTTGGGTGACTGCTTAAAGAGTGCAAACAACTACCTTGTAGAGAGGGTTCTTTATTTGCTTTATTTCTTTGTTTGAGGGGATTCCCGAAGCTTGGGTTGAAAGCTTTGGATGCTAGACTTGGTAATTGGGTCTAGGATTGTAAAGGTTGCCTCCTAAGCCTTGTAAAAGGGGAAGAAATTCTTAGTGAATTTGGGAAGTCCTTAGTGGGAGCTAAGGTAGTGGATGTAGAGCTTGTTAGAAGCTTGAACCACTATAAATCCTTGTGTCAATTTGTCTATATTTTTGCTTCCACCACATACACCAAAAAATCGACTTCTCCACCACTTGGCAAGCAATTCGGTTGAAGGAATTTCGAGCCCAACAGATTTTTTAAATATTTTTTTGGGTTTGAGTTTTTTTTAGGATGACGTTTAGTGGGGTCAGGTTTGAGTTTAAGGATTGTAAAAGGGAAAGAAATTCTTAGTGAATTTGGAAAGTCCTTAGTAGGAGCTAAGGTAGTGGATGTAGAGCTTGTTAGAAGCTTGAACCACTATAAATTCTTGTGTCAATTTGTCTATATTTTTGCTTCCACCACATACACCAAAAAATCGACTTCTCCACCACTTGGCAAGCAATTCGGTTGAAGGAATTTCGAGCCCAACTGATTTTTTTAAATATTTTTTTGGGTTTAAGTTTTTTTAGGATGACGTTTAGTCGGTCGGATTTGAGTTTAAGGTAAAAAATATCTGACCTGAACCCGAAATAATAGTTTGATTTTATTATAAATATTTAGGTATAATTGCTATAATGTTCCTCTCTTTATATATATTTTCCATTATCTCCATATTTTGTCTAATAAAATTGGAATAATTATTATAATGCTCTCTCTTTATATATATTTTTCACTTGACTTCTTATTTATCGAATAATAATAAAAATAATTTTATTTATGTTGGGTCGGGTTGAGCCGGGTTCATGTTTTTACTCTAAAATTTGGGTCGGGTAGAGCATCATAAAATGTCAACCCGAGTTTGGGTGGAGGTGTTAAATTTATAATTCGAGTACGGGTCGGTCAAAAACTCGACCTATGACCATCTCTATGTTCAATCATATTTTAATTTAATATATTTTTTAATTCAACTTAAATAAATTAACTCCACTCGACTCAATAAAAAAATTAACTATTATAATAAAATATAACTCATTAATTTAATTTATTTAATTTTTTTCAGTTGATTTGATTTAACACTCGCTCATAAAATAAAACAGTCATCACTTTACATGTTTCTTTTTATCTTTTTTTTTTGCCGATTTAAAATTTTAGAGCCAAATTTGAAAAGTCGGTCGAGTTTGATTGGGTGGGGAATGGATTTCACGAGCAACCCAGCTCGCGTTTTATTGACATATATTTCACTTGTGAAACAATTCTTTTAACAAAAGAGATAAGTTTAGGGGCGAGCAGGGGATTTAATCCCCATATACTTATGGACACTTTTCATTTTTAGTCCCTCTAATATTAAATATTTAACGTAAGTCTTATAACCCTTTAATTAAGTGAAAAGTTGTATTTTTGGTTTCTCCTAAAAAATATTATCTAAGTAGGAAATAAGATAATGAAAAAAATGATATATTTCCTTAGATGACTTGAGTTCGAATAACATTATTTACAAAAATGTACTTGAATTTTATCTAGGATTAAAAACGAGATAAATATTGTTATGGAATCACACGAAAAATGCTAAAAGAGAGAGGACAAGATGTATGCTGAACATAATGATTTTAAGCTTAGCTCACATTTGTACATTTATGAGTGTTTGGCCTACACAATATTAAATATTTAGTTTTATTTAAATTTAACTATAAAAATATATTGAGCAAGCATATTTTGACCGTTTGGTCAAGTTATTCATTTTTGTTCCCTCATTTCCTTTACGTCATGAATTTTATGTCCGCCAAGAGCACTCATTCCTTCCCCTAGAGTCTCTCATCTCTTCCCTCTAAATAGGATTTGTCAAAAAAAAAACTATAAAAATATATCGTTTAAAATTGTAACATTAAATGGAGCAGTAAATTTAAACAATAAAGTCGGACTAAAATTAATTTTAGAAAAAATGAATAAAAAATTTAAACCGAATTCAATATTCAACTTAGGCTTCGTTCGGTGTAGATTTTAAAACGAACATTGGACTGAAAACAAACATTTGACATAAGTTGAATTTTTCAATTTTTACATTTTACAACTTTTGAGGTAAAATTTGAATTTCAAACGGTCGTACTTCTTGTCTATGTTCAACAGCCTAACGACCGTTTGGAAAATATTTTTGAACAAAACCTAATTAAACTCGAACATATCTAACATTTAATCTGCCTAGTTTTTATAAGATCCAGGACACATGTTATTTCCTCAATGGTACCACAAGTGGTCCTAAGTGATAGGAACTCTTGTTGGTACTTGGGCGACAATATTTAATACCATTTTTTTCATATTATAATATGTTCATTCAAAATGTTGACACACGTAACTATTGCAAATAAATGTCAACAATTTTTACAGTAGGTGATTAAAATTTTCAGTTGAGATCTTTCACTTCTTTTAAGTTATGAGTTCAAAATACAGTAGGAGCAAAATTCATCTTTCCCCTCCCCTAAGTAGAGATTGTTAAAAAACTATCGTACATAAATTAACATGTCAAATTTTATAACATACAAACATTTTTCGAATATATTTACGATTAAGAATATGAAACCTGGTCCTGGAGCTCTTAGTTTCCTAAACTCGCGAATTTTCACATTCCCAATTAATATGGCTTTCAAAGGGCCCGCTGTTGCCGGGCGTCCCTACTGTAAACTTCCTATTCAAAAGTGTTCATGTTTGTTGATAAATTTACCAGAAAGCCCTCCCTCCACCCAACTTTAATTTGATAACCAGCAACAATAATATTAGATTAACTCATTAATTACCTATCTCTTAATCCTTAGTTATAGATTAATTAGTTGTCTTTTCATCGTCTTTTAGCTGGACAGTAGCTATGGTGTGAACAGTGCATACCTTACTAATCAAATATTGTTTTTTTCAACAAATATATTTTTTAAATAATATACCGGCTGAGTTTTATTTGAAATTAAAATAGAAAAGTATTTCAAAAGAAATAAAATCATAAAAGAAAAATAAAAACAAAATAAATCTAAAATTAAAAAATAAAATATAAAACCAGCAAAATACTTCAAGTGAGCTGCAAAATAGTAATAAAGATGAAACACTGGAGAAATAGAAGCATAGAGCAAGTGGTTTAGGCCATTTTTTTTGTTGCTTTTGGGTAGAAAAGCTAGTTTGAGAAGCCAGAAGCAAAAAAAAAACATACAACTTTTGAGTGTTAAAACATTGGTTTGCACAGAAGCAACAAAAAACATGCAGCTTTTGAGTGTCAAAACCTTGGTTTGCCCCCATCCCAAACTAGCTTCTCAAGTATTGGTTTGCCCTAAACCTTGGTTTTGCCACTGCAGCCAAAAACAAAACCTTAGTCTTCTATTAATATCATCTTTCCTCTCTAGGTCATATAAAAACTGAAATACATCTATTTTATTTTATTTTGAATATATATAATTATTTATGTATATAATACCTAAATGTAAAATATGAAATGTTGATAACAACTTTAATAATGAAAAAAATTGAATCAAATTTCGTTAAAAAATATTGAATCAAATTTAAAGTTGATATATATTATTGCACAAAATAAAAGTTCACATATAGTTTTAATATGGCTCAAGGGTAAATAAAGCCCTTGAATTTGGAGAAATCAATTAAGTCCTTGATTTTTATTTTTATATCCAATTAAATCTTTAAACATATAAATTAAATTAATTAAGCCACTGAATAGAGATAATGAGTTAATTAAGTCATTTGATCAATTTTGATTGTTAAGTATCAATAATTCTTTTGAGATACTACTGTCATATGACATACTGCAATTTTATCACGCAAAAATTATATTATTTTAAAGAAACTTTCTAAAATAGTTATTAAATTCTAAAATATTGTTTAAAAATTAATATATTTTTAGAAATGTCACTTTAGCAACAGGGTGATCTGACACCAACCGTTTAAAAAAATATTATATTAAACGGTTAACATTGGTCAAAGCTATAAATCGATAAGATTTCGAAGTATAATGTTTTAATTGGAAAAGTTAAAAAAAATTGATTTTTTTATAAGTTACCACCCTTAAACATTTTATATATATCCTAAAAAATCTCAACCTTAGTTTGCTATAATGTGTGTTAATCGAATATTGTATACCATGCTTGAATTTGATATAGATTTACTATTTAAACTGATTTATTAGTTTGAACTCAGTATTAATTACTTATCATATTATATTCATATCTTAAATGCGAATATAATTTAATACTTTAAAAAAATAATGTTTGAGTCTTTATAATTTAAATTATTTTTAAAAAAATATTTGACACAAAAATTTATTTTTTTAATAGAAAAATTATTTATTTATTTTTATTTGGCAATGCTTGTTGTATAAAAGATTGCATTAGCGAGAAGCAAAGATAAAAATGAAGACACTTGTGCAATTCTACCAGCTGCAATTCATTGTGAACTAAAGTAAATTATAGATTTGTATGATCTGGAAAAAAATGTTTCAACTACCCTCATAAAATGTTACTATTATTTTTATGACTAGTTTTTAACTTTTTATAATTGATTTTTTATGAAAAAAGTAATTAATATGGTTAAATTATATAAATTTTACAATAGTATTAATTTGTATTATATAAAAATTAAATATATTTTCATTTCATATTTTAAATTTTAAAATTATTTTTTGTTCAAAAATTTTAAAATTATTCTGAACACTAGAGTTCTAGAAAGAGAAGGTATATACTCCCATAAAAATTGAAGAAGGATCCCATAACTTGTCTTTTACCGTGCAGTGTCCACGTCGCAAAGCATTTTTACCAATGTCGGTGGAGTTGAATATAAGAAAAAATCAATATTACCGAGTATCGATAAACGAGATACTAATTTTTAAATAATGTTAAGAGTTTAAATTATAAAGTAATTATAATCGACGTAAATTAGTCGGTTAATAGTAATAATATGAAATGTTAAATTATTTAAGTAATATTAAATGTTCGAATTATGATATTGTGAATTAGTCAGCATATAATAGCGGGATAAGATACTAAAATTTTTAAACAATGTTAGATGTTTGAATTCTAGCGTTGTGAATGAAACAAATTGAATTGGATAGATTGTCCCAACAATGAGCATCTATATCTCAATTCGAATTAATCAGATAATGAGTTGGATACCAAAAGTTATAAAAATAAATTAAATAAGATTTTAAGTTTAAATATTGTAAAATAACAAAAATAATATAATATTCAAGAATTTTATCGCTCGTTCAAAGTTTAACCGGGCATTATTCTAAAAATAATTAAAATTTATGTGAAATCTCAAATAAATATAACCATAAATAAAAGAGGTAACAAGACAAAATGGATTGGGTAGGAGGTTTACATTAGACACTCACGTTCAACCCGGTGCAGTGTTTAACGACAAATGACAACTGGTTGTTCAAATATCCATGGAATTCTGGTCTGTTTTTAAAATTGTCATCTACGTAAAGGGCAAATTGGTAATTTAAACTTGATGGAGAAGGCAGTTGATGAAAAAGAAAACACAATTTTAATTTAACCAAATTGGTCACTAACACAATTTTAAGTAACTTTAAAACCATATTACTATTTTTAAATAATAAATTCATTTATATAAAAAATTATAGTAAAATTGATCGAGTTTTATTTTATTTTTTGTTGTCCTTCCGATTTTTAAGGCTTCGTCATTTCTAATCCGAACTGATTTGCGTTGTACACATGGTTTTGGTGGGAGAGTCTCCCTACAAAGATTTTCTGCATACACAATACATCAAACTCGAAATATGTTTAAACAATACTAAGCTGCTTGCCACTTGGATCAACATCTGTTGGTTGATCTAATTTTAATTTGATTAACACAATTTTTACAATATCTTTAAAGAATGAATTTAGTATAATTAATTAAGTATATAACAATCTCTGTTATAAGTACTTTAATTATTATATATATATATATATGAATAATTGAAGTTTAAAAATAAGGAAAATAAGATTTATAATTTAGAAATGAATATTCTTTATGCATAGGTTGTTCAAAATTTATTATACACAATCATTTATTTTAATTTTAAGTCTTAAAATATAAAATTTCGACTCTAAACCTAACTCCAAACCCTAAATTTTAATTAAAACCCTAAAATCTAACATTAATAGACTTGTGTAAACTACAATCTAGATAAACAATGAACTTTATTATGCAGAGAGAGCATACAATGTGCAAGAATAAAGCACTACTAACTAATCCTATACAGAAAAATTCCAAGATTTGCAAGGAAAAAAAAAACTATCACTTGTATCTATGAATTTCACACAAAGTCTGATTCGGACAATTTTTTTTATGAAAACAACTACATCAATCTCAGATCTTTGTTGCCCTATAAAATGTTTTTTATTTCGCTCTTCCCATACTAGGTAGATGGTAGCACTTTATGCAATCTTGAGAATAAAAGTGATTAAAAATACATAAAAAAAATCAATCATCAATGCTAATAAACACCAATTAATTGGATCATTATAATCTTAGTTACAATTAAAACTAATAAATTTGGAGTCAAAGATTCATACCCCTACTAGACTAATTGCATTATTTACAATCATCATTTTTCATCTTAATTACGCCTATAAATATTCAAATTCGGACTACTTTGGTCTTTCGAGGCCATTTTAGTCATTTGAAGCAAAAAATTAGTAAGTGGCATTCTCGTAATAAAAGTGATTAAAAATACATAAAAAAAATCAATCATCAATGCTAATAAACACCAATTAATTGGACCATTATAATCTTAGTTACAATTAAAACTAATAAATTTGGAGTCAAAGATTCATACCCCTACTAGACTAATTGCATTATTTACAATCATCATTTTTCATCTTAATTACGCCTATAAATATTCAAATTCGGACTACTTTGGTCTTTCGAGGCCATTTTAGTCATTTGAAGCAAAAAATTAGTAAGTGGCATTCTCGTAATAAATCCGCATAATCAAGCCCAAAGTTATACAACTCATCCTCTTCTGTCTTCTTCACGCTCTTCCTCTGTACACCCGTTTTCCTTCTTTCTCTTTAAAGCAACCAAACCTCTCCGCCCTAACTTTTTTTTCTTCTTCTCAATTATCATTTTCCTTCACTTTCCCGAGAAAAAAAGAAGTTCCATATCTCGCCGGATCCAATGCCGGTCACCGGCGAAACCGACGGCAACGGCAACAAAACACCTCTGTTCCATCTCAAACTCTACGTAGTAATCTCCATTCTCGTGGTCTTGTTACTTGTTTTCTCTTTTATGATCTTCCTATGTTTCCGTTTAAACCGAAACGCGCGCAAACGCAAAGTGAAGCACAGCTCGGGTCTAATACCGTTGGTCTCTAAAGAGATCTTGGAGATCAAGGCGTTGAATCGTACCGTCGATTGCTTTGCAGAGGAGGGCAAGATCGGAAATGCGGTTCCCAGTAAGAGTAGTGAGGGAGTTACCGACGATGCATCGGGAGCCAGTGATGTGTCGTCGGCGGATGCTCAGAATATCGGTTGGGGTCGGTGGTACAGCATGAAGGAGCTGGAGATGGCGACATGTGGATTCGCAGAGGAGAATATGGTCGGTGAAGGTGGGTACGGCGTCGTTTTTCGTGGCGTTTTGCAAGACGGTTCCGTCGTCGCTGTAAAAAGTCTTCTCAATAACAAGTACGTAAACAGCAAAATATACCTCTTATGATCATTTCCAGATATTGTCTCTTGCTCTGTTTGTTTGCCGGGAAAAGACAAAACACTTTCTGGGAAAATACTGCTCTTTGGATATTTTATTCATGCATGCTAGATCCAAGTATGGCCGTTGACGATCATGTGTTATTTTTTTATTACTGGTTTGACTTTTTACTCCGTTTGACCTTTTTCAATAATATTAGAAATAGTATTTTCTGGTTTAATTATGCTCCTAATCCCTTAATCTTCTCACATTTGAAATTTAATCTCTTTTCTTTTAAAACGAGAATATAATTTACTATTTTGATTTTATAATTGAAGTCCGAACGATAATATTGACAAAATACTTCAGCTAAATTAGATTATATGTTTTTTAACAATAATTTTGCTAACATGATCAATATTAAATGCATGAAGACTGAATAAGCAAATTAAAATGTTAAATATGGGGATGGGGACGGGAATGTAAGGTTTCTGATTCTAAATCTGGGGTTTTAAGATTCCGCGGACTTTCTATCTAGAATAAAAAGTAGATAGACTAAATTGCAAATGTGAAAAAAGTACAGGGGCTAGAAACAAAATTAGACCAATTTGTTTGTTCTCATTTTTTTGAACGATGTTCTCATTTATTCTTTGACCTTACTGAACATGAGTTTATCTAATGATCTCACTAGAAAAACAATTAATTTATTAACTTTATAAGTAGTTTGAAAGTTGTGTAAGCGAGATTCTTGCAACTAGAGGGATAAAGGGATGATAGAGAACAGTCTACTTTTACAAAATTTAAATTTTTAAATATTTTAGATTCTTTTTTATATTTTATATTAATAATTTAATCGCCCACTCGAAAATTTCAATTTTCTATATAATTTTTCATATAATTTTACTAAGTATAAAACTTCGCACCCCTAGCATAAAATCACGTAACAATGTTCATAGGGGACAAGCAGAGAAGGAGTTCAACGTGGAAGTCGAAGCCATTGGCAAAGTGAGGCATAAGAACTTGGTGGGTCTAGTTGGGTACTGCACGGACGGTGCTCAAAGGTAAATTCTGTGTATTCCACTTGAAGGATTTAAATGGAAATTAGCTCTCGAATACTAAGTTATGGTCATTATTCATTCAAGGATTCTTGTGTATGAATACGTCGACAACGGGAACTTGGAACAATGGTTGCACCGTGATGTCGGACCTGTTAGTCCCCTTACTTGGGATATACGAATGAAGATCGCGATAGGAACAGCAAAAGGGTGAGGAATTTCGTCTTTCGTTCTTGCCTCTGCTTGAATGTTGAAACAGTTAACAGAGTGGTTTTGGTTTTCGATATGCTGTCGGATACTAAATCGTTGATTTGTTCTTCAGCTTATAGTAATGGACTAGGATATTTATCTTTTATCATGCTTCGGTCCGTTTTCCCTCTACAGTTGTTATTTTCTTGTTTATTATTGCAGATTAGCCTATTTGCATGAAGGGCTAGAGCCTAAAGTTGTGCATCGTGATGTGAAATCGAGTAATATCCTTCTGGACAAGAAGTGGAATCCTAAAGTATCAGATTTCGGATTAGCCAAGCTCTTAGGATCCGAAGCGAGCTATGTGACGACACGTGTAATGGGGACATTCGGGTTTGTTCCCGTTCACAATCTCATGTCTATATGTATGTTTATATACTCTACATTATTGATTCTTATTTTGGTAGTATTTGTTGTTCTCTGCAGTTATGTTTCACCTGAATATGCTAGCACGGGCATGCTGAATGAGGGAAGTGATGTATATAGCTTCGGAGTTCTGCTGATGGAGATAATTACGGGGAGGAGCCCGATCGATTATTCTAGGGCACCCGGAGAGGTTAAAAACAGTGTTTCTCTTGCAATACATTCGTTCGATGCCGGAACACCATAAATAATGCCTTTTCTGTTTGCTGTGTGTTTCAGATGAACTTGGTTGATTGGTTCAAAGGCATGGTAGCAAGTCGTCGCGGAGAAGAACTTGTGGACCCTTTGATTGAAGTTCAACCCTCACCTCGAGCTTTGAAACGAGCTTTTCTAGTTTGTCTCCGATGTATCGATTTGGATGCCAATAAGCGACCGAAAATGGGGCAGATCGTTCACATGCTCGAAGCAGAAGATTTTCCTTTCCGCTCTGTAAGTCAAGAGAATCATTGTTTCATGTTCCGTAAATGAAAGTTTCATTTCATGAACTTCGATGACCGATGTTTTATATGCCCGAACTCCTTCTATGAAATCTTTTTGCAGGAGCACCGACCGGCACGTGAGGGATACTCTGTTCCATCCCCTGTGCCGATATGCGCAAGAGTTCCACACCCGAAGAAGCACACTGAGAAGGTTGATGCCACAAAATCTAGACGAAGATGATTGCTTGTTTCTCAAGGTATTATGGTTATCGAGGTCAGAATATGTTGTAGAATAAGTTTTCCATTTAGTCCAAAATGAAGATCGTTTAAAACACCTTGGATGTGCATATACATATATATATATATATTCCTACTTGCAAGAGACTTGTACATACCGACTTGCCTCAATATTGATGTAATACGAGTACGTTTAATTCTGCAATATCAAAATTCGAACTTCAGATTTGTTGGATGTCGTCTTTTTAAGTTAAACTGCGTTAGTCAATGAGTTAAGTTCTGAGGATTAAATTGTTCTCTGAACGATGACTCTTGAGTTGCCAGAAGAGGAAATGCTTGAATATTCAGTTTTTACCTAACCCAGTACACTGTTGGTTTCACCAACATGATAGGGCACAGGCAGCGGCTTTTTTATTGCTTTAGAACGATGATGTCGTGTTGAAGTACACTAAGGTTATTGTGGATGTGGACACCGAATATATCGTTTGTTGAAATAGGCACATCTCTCTGTTTGGCCTGAAAAAATTTACTTATTCAAATCGTAATCTCATAAATTTTATTTTAAAATTTTTTCAAATAAAGTTGAAATTCTAAAATAAGACTTAAATAATTTAAAACTTTTTTAGTAATAAGTAGATCAATTTTCAAGTTCGAGTCAAGTCCTTCAACTCTGCCTGATATACGTATATCACATATGAAAAAAACTAAAGAAATAAATATATATATCATATATGATTATAAAAAAACTATTAAAATTGTAACCAGTTAGTACCATAACGTTATATCAATTAAAGTTTGAGTCATAAAATATGACTCATGAACTCGACTAACTCATTTTTTACTAGATTCAACTAGATCAAATAATCACCCCGGCCCTAATTATAAGTTTTTCAATTCTAAATATAAAATTGCAAAATTCTTTAACTTAATTTCAAGTAGGTAAAGTGAAAGTCGATATTTTTTTATTTACATTTGATTCCATACGACTTTAAATCAAACCACGTGACTATTTTTTTCCTTTTGAAATTAGCTAAATTGAATGAAATTCCTTTGAGGAGCTATGTATCAATAGAGCTAAAAGGATTAAATTTTTGGAATTAGAACTAAAAGGACTAAATTTCAATGTGTGAAGAGCACAGGGACTTGAAGTAGTATATGAATTCTCTTTAAATTAATTTAAATCCACTTGACTTCTGTCAGCCGTTAAGTGAGCTTTATATGACACGTGTCACCCCACATTCAATCTCTTGAAAACTAATGCCCACGTCAATACACTCCACGTCTAAAAAAATCAAGCCCCTAAAAAATTCCAAAAGAAATTTAAAAGTTAGTAATTACGACGATCCCTTCAAACTCCCATCATTTGCTGTAAACACAAATTTATGAAAAAAAATCGAGAAAAAATTGAAATACATTTCGTAGAGAAGAGTGTGTGTGGAAGTTTATTTTTCTATGGAAGCGAAGCTGGTCGAGAGATTAGAGGCCGCGGTGGCGCGGCTGGAGACTCTAGCCTCGGGTGGAGGAGTCTCCTCCAGGGGCTTACCGGATATCGGTGTCGATATGTCTTCGGATCCGTCTATCATGGCGTATAACGATCTGATGGATCAATATGCGGCGAAGGTTTCCGCTGCGGCGGAGAAGATCGGAGGTCAAGTGCTGGATGTAACTAAGTTGCTTCTCGAGGCTTTTTCGGTGGAAAAACAGCTTCTTATGGAGATCAAACAAACTCAGGTTACTGTTTTTCTTTCCTTTCCTTTTTATTCGATTATAATTTTTGTTGACATTTCGTTTGTCTGAGCTTTTTATTAGCTTCCCTTTTTTGGATGAATTATGTGAAATCCAGTGAACTAGATTCCGGTGCAAAATATCTTTATCTTAGTGTGATTTGGCGATGATTGTACAAAAGAGGGAAATGCGAAAGGATGTCTTGTTTATTAGATAGCTTTCTTTCCAATCTGAAGAGTTTCCATTTTGTTTTTGAAATTTGACCATGATTGTTTCACGACCTTAAGAAACATTAGAGTTAGCCATTTTTTAACCAATAAAAATATCACGAAGCATTTCACTGACAGAGTTTATAGCCAGGCAGCTGTCCTAATAAGATGTTATCAAGGAGGAAGTTAACATTTGGTAATTGGTGGCTTGAGTGTTTCATATTATGATTCTTTTGAATAAGTTGGTTCTAGCTACTATCTGCTTTTTATCCATTTATTCTACAAGTATTGTATTCAGTGTGGCTACATCGTAGTAAATTATAACGAGATGCTTGAATGCGTTCTGCTCTGCTGGTACAGAAACCTGATATGGCAGGGTTTGCTGAATTTCTCGAACCATTGAATGAAGTGATCATGATAGTTACTGCTAAGGCAGAACAGAGGGGTTCTGAGTTTTTCAACCACTTCAAGAGTGCTGCGGAAAGTCTTTCAGCTTTAGCATGGATTGCTTACACTGACAAAGATTGTGGTATGTGAATGTATGTTGTGGCCTATTTGCCCATAGCTATTTCCGCATGAAGTGGCCACTTTTCTCAATGAAGTGACTCACGTGTAGGGTGTAGAGTAGCATAAATCTTAAGCAATTTTGAACAATACTGGCGTCTGTTTCACACATCTGTTTAAAGTGTGGATTTATATTCCTGCGTTTGTTCAATGCTAGAATTAGGTTCATGCTTTCAACTAACCACAGGGGAAAAGTGTGACCTCCATTTGTACTTTCATGCTTAGGCCTTTAGTAAAAGAATTTGAGAGGAGTGGCTGCTTGTATGTATGCCACCATATCGAGTGAAGTAGTTACTTGTAAATAGCATTTTTACATTTTTACATGACATTAGCATAAGATCTCCTGCTTCTGGTTGTTTGATTCTTGGTAATGCTTTCCTTATTCAAGGTATGAGCATGCCTATTGCACATGTGGAAGAAAGTTGGCAAGCGGCTGAATTTTACACCAACAAGGTACTTTTTATTTCTAGGAACTCAGCAACTAAAGCCGGAAACTGGTTCACTATGCATGTTATCTATTATTTGGAAGCTAAGGAATTAAATTAAGGAACAGCATTGGATGCATAGCCTAACAGGGTGTTAAATCTTCTTATGTTTAGTTTAATGTTTCCTTTTCTCCGAATGGAATGGATCAGTTATGTCATTGTTGTTGTCAGATTAACTTCTCTTTTTGATGAAATTGATCTTTTTCCTGCAAAAATATGAAACACAGACACACACACACATATATATTTATAAGAGTGAGAAACTCTAATATGTTGAAATTAACAGTAAGTTGTGATTAACACATTATCCTTTCATGTAATGGTGTCAATTGAATTGATATGATCATAGATTGAGCAAAATGTCTAGTTGGTCAGTGTGGAAATATGTATTGTAAATTTCAGGTTCTTGTGGAGTACAAAAGCAAAGATCCAAACCATATTGAGTGGGCAAAAGCATTGAAGGAGTTGTATTTACCAGGTCTCAGAGATTACGTCAAAAGTCATTATCCTCTTGGACCGGTATGGAATGCCTCTGGTAAGAAGGTATCTGCTGCTCCATCGAAAGCTCCTCCACCACCCGCAGCTCCTTGTCCTCCACCTGCTTCTCTTTTCAGCTCAGAATCTTCTAAACCTTCTTCATTACAACCAAAACAAGGGATGTCAGCTATTTTCCAAGAAATCAATTCCGGCAATGTCACTACTGGTTAACCTCTTACCCCTCTCTCTCCCCTACTTTCTAGAATAATTTTCACTTCGATGTTGAGGAACTATGATCTGACTCTCTTAATGTGTAGGCCTAAGGAAGGTTACTGACGATATGAAGTCGAAGAACCGTACTGATAGATCTGGGGTTGTTAGCACGAGTGAAAAGAAACCACGTTCCAGCCCAATTACTACTGCCCCAAAAGTAGGACCACCAAAACTAGAGCTGCAAATGGGTCGTAAGTAAGTCGTATATTTTCTATGTTAACTTTTATTTGGGTGGTTGATAGTGGTATTTGATTTATTGAGTGTCTATTACTTGTGATATTGGTAGGTGGGTTGTCGAGAATCAAATTGGAATCAAGAACTTAGTTATTGATGATTGTGATGCCAAACAGTCCGTGTATGTTTTTGGATGCAAGGATTCCGTTTTGCAGATCCAGGGTAAACTTATTATATCCTTGAATGTTTTTTTTTTGACAATGCGGTGTACTTTTTTTTCATGTATGGTTGTTTTCTTTAGCTCGGTGATTTTTTTTTTGTTCTTATTATAAATGAGATGACTGTTGAAAAGTCATGAGCAACTTAACACTGTTGTTTTATTATGCAGGGAAAGTTAACAATATAACACTTGACAAATGCACTAAGATGGGAGTGGTATTTAAGGTTTGTAGGGAAAGATCTGCTTTTTAAGTATATATCTTCTGAAACATAATATGTACTCATTATGCCTTTTCTTAAATTGACAGGATGTTGTGGCTGCTTTTGAGATTGTAAATTGCAATGTTGTTGAGGCACAATGTCAGGTATATTCTTCATCCTTCTGATATAAATACCTTAAAAGCAAATGCTGGTCGTGTTACTGTGTTCGATAAATTAGCATATTACAGGGCCTTTGCGCCATGCTCTTTGCTTGATATTTTTACCATTTACCACAGCTGTAAACTAGTGATAGTTTCTACACTTGTTATTATCTACTTTGTGTCTGTTCTAGGGTATTGCTCCAACAATTTCAGTGGACAACACATCTGGGGCTCAGTTGTATTTGAGCAAAGATTCTTTAGAAGCATCTATAACAACAGCAAAGTCAATTGACATCAATGTATTAGTACCTGGTGCTGACTCTAATTCTGACTGGGTAAGTTTTCAAGTTCTCGAGCCTTTTGACTTTAAGGTGGATTACATAACTTTTGCTTCCTCTGTCTGTTTGGAATTCATTTTGTTTTACTTATAGATAGTTGAGCTTGAATTATGTTGATATCCATTCGATTGCCATGTCTTATAGGAAGCAGTATCTGTTTTAAGAGTTAACTGCACCAGACATCCCCAAACTATCCCAAATTCTCAATTGGTCTCCAAACTTTAAAACATTCAAATTGAGCCTTTAAACTATCAATATCATTGCAAACAAATCATTTTCTTAGTCAAACAATCTGTTTGAGCATTAAATGTCAGCTTGGATCTGACACGCGGCATATTTAAAATAATTGGATCATATCTTAAACATGCGTGCACATGTTGCATGGGCAATCTGGATCTGGTATGTTAAAAAGCTAACCGTGTAATTAAATTATAATAGCGCTATTTACTTTTTGACACATCATTTTCAAGTTATCCTTGCAGTAGATGCACGTGTTTTTAAATATGCCTCACGTCATATCTAAGATGGCATTCAATGCCGAAGCTGATGGCCAAATTGATTGAAACGATATTGATTGCTTAAGGTCTCTCAATTATAATGTTTTGAAGTTTAGGGACTAATTTAAATTTTGACATAGTTTGGGGACGCTTGATGCAGTTAACTCTAGTTTTAAATTGCAATATTCAAGTGCAGCTAAAAGTTGTTATGGATATAAATCTAAAGACTATAAATAGCAGGGCTAGGAATTGCGAGTCTAATTAAAATCCGATTATAGAACTGAAAGTATTGATGACAATTTATTAGCTTGTGGTACATTTGAAATAAATGCGTAGGTGTTCTCGATTGGTTTTGTTTTGATAGTTCTTTAATTTTAGTTACATGCTCGATTGCATTTCGTAACTGACATTGTTATGATCACACATCCTAGAGACAGTAAGAAAATAAAATTTATTTGGATTTTAGTTACTCGCCGCTTTTTCGCAACATCACCAGCCTCCCTCATGGCGATTTTATATCGAGATATCCACAGTCCCCCCACGTTTGCTTGAACGTTTGATGTAACGGCATCTACCTCATTTCCATTTGAAAAAAAATGTAATGTTCCATTCGGGAACATGGACTAAATGCAGCTTGGAATGGCTCTTGTTTTTTTTTTGTCTAATGGTATGTTAGGTCCTATAAGTTTAAATATCAGTCAAAGTAAGCCTTGCCCTTCAAGTTTTAAGTTTATATGCTTAACAAGTCCCTATTTTTTGAAATCAAACAATTTGGTCTCTTTTAATGTTTGATCATAGTTTTGTCTCTTAGTTCCTTTATTATTTTTGTGTCAAGCATGCTTTGCTTTGCAGACTATAGGATGGTATCGGTTTAATTGTGTTTACCATGTTTTGTGTCGTAGGCGGAGCATCCTTTGCCGCAACAATATATCCATGTATATAAGAATGGCCAATTTGAAACTAGTCCAGTCTCGCACTCAGGAGCTTAAGGTAAGACTCACTTCAATCCATTTTTTTAGCATTTTTTTCTTTCTATTTTTAACTTAAATTGTTTTATTTCCTTTGGGACAGTTTGTGGGTGATTTTGATCTCTTTTGGTACCCTTTGATCAAATATGACACGTGTCTATCTATCATTGTCTGAGTTTAATCCTTCATTTCTACTAGAAACAATTTGAATCTCTTCAACGAGGAGCTTTTGTAACTATTTATATAATATCATGCAATTGGAACTTCAATTTTGCAACGCTCTATTTTTCTTAAATAAATTTATCTCTTTAATTTTTTTTCTTAGGTTTAAATTGAAAGTTGATAAGTTAATTTGCTGAATTGAATAAAATTTAAAAATAAAAATTATTATAAATAGTAAAAGGTTAGAAGTGAGATAGAAAAAAATTTGGTTGAATCAAATTTTGATTTTTTTTAAAAGGTGGTGAGTCTTATTAAAAACTCTCTTCCTATCGAAGAGGGAAAAGAATACCTTGACTAAAATTTTATTAAGGCGTAAGAGTTTAATAAGTCTTTAAACTTTTGCAAAAAAATTAATTAAGCCCCCAATTTTTTTGCACCCAACTAAGCCCTCAAACTCAAAAAAAAAAATTAATTTGGCCCTTTGACCAACGTTGACAGTTAAATAAGCCCTTAAACTTTTGCAAAAAAATTAATTAAGCCTCTAAACTTTTTTTGCACCCAATTAAGCCCTCAAACTCAAGAAAAAAAAATCAATTTGGCACTTTGACCGGTAAATTTAACGATTTTTTTAAATCTTCTTGACATGTGTCGCGATAGGATAACAGTCATTTCTATGAATTTTTAAACTTTAATTTTTAAAAAATATATAAAAATCCAAAAAAATCTAAAAATTTTTGGAAAATTATTTTAAAAATATAAAAAATATTTTTAAGTTCAAAATTTATTTAAAATAATAAATAATAATTTTTAAAAGATTAAAATATTTTAAAAAATATTAAATATTATTATACAATTATAAAAAATAAATTTAAAAATATATAAAAATCTGGAAAAAAAACATATTTTTTAGATTTTTCGGATTTTTATATATTTAAAATTTTTAGAGTTTTTTAGATTTTTTCAGGATTTTTATATATTTTTAAAAATTATAAGTTAAAAAATTCTTAGAAATGTCAAGTAGCATTATCCTGTTGCGACATATGCTGAGAAGATTTAAAAAAAATGGTTAAATTTAACGGTCAACGTTGGTCAAAGGGCCAATTGATTTTTTTTTCTTGAGTTTGAGGGCTTAATTGGGTGCAAGAAAAAGTTTAGGGGCTTAATTGATTTTTTTTTAGTTTGAGGACTTAATTGGGTGTAAAAAAAGTTCAAGGGTTTAATTGTTTTTTTTTTGCAAAAGTTTAAGGGCTTATTAAACCCTTAAGCCTTTTATTAATGATAAAGGTTCTTACATCCCTCGTATTACCAGTCAAAAGGTAATTACATACAAATTAAAGGCCGAAACATCTCTACCCCAATACAGCAGGTTAGAACAATTAACCAATGCCTCTTTTTGCTAGGTTGTCCGCCTGCACATTACAACACATAGGGATCAGACGCAGAAACATTCCTTTCGCATGCATTAGCTTCGCTAGCTCCAGTACCCCTGCAGCAACTGCAGATGGAAGCTCGATTGTCCCATTAATTCAATCTACAACCAACTTGCAATCTGATTCCACAATCAACCTGTGACTCGTTAACCATACTGACGAGATGAATTTTACAACCCCAATTTTAATTGCCTCTAACTCCACCAATGTAGGAGGGTCACTGCCCGTTTCTTCAGAAAAATTAAACAAGATCGTGCCCTTTTCATCTCTAAATAAACCTCCTATCCCAATTTTAGAATTCCATCTATTGACAGCCCCATCAATATTAATTTTTAAGAAACTTGTAGGAGGGGGGGAAGCCAACACATACTTGAATTTGAGATCTTTCCTTGACGAACCAAGTTAGAAGCCGAACGATATATCCGCCATCAAATTCTCCAAGGAAACGCCACCATCTGAGAATTTGGCTTTAAGACAAGAAGTTAGACGAAACCTCACTAAAAATTCAACCTGCAGCCAATCCACTTCTTTCCCGTTAAAGATCACAACCCCATTTTGACTTACGCATTGAGGCCATTTCATTCCATGACTGAAGAAACATCCTCGGATTCATAGGCAAAACTGTCTCGATCCCTAACAACCCACAAAACCTCATCCAAATTCGCCAAGCACAATGGCAACTGAAAAAAAGGATGCTCAACAGTTTCAGGGTAATTCAGGCACAAAGGGCAACTATCATTCACAATAGATACCACCCCCCTCTTCTTCAATTCTTTTCTAACTAGTAAACGACTCCATAACACCCTCTAAATAAAAATCTTCACTTTCGGAGGAGCAAGTCCACGCCACACTATGCCTTTTCACATCGGATTTTATTTAATCATTATAAAACTAATAATTTTTTCAATCGAATCGGGGCTCTAATCTGTTATTAAAAATAATTAAAATATTCGATTCATATTAAACTTGAGATTATTCTTTATCAGACCAAAAATAATTAAGTCTTTACAAGCCCAACCAATGTGTTTTTTTTGAAATTCGAACTTGTGCGTTCCCTACTACTAGGACAAATCTATATCACCTCATTTAATAACTTGTTTGTAAGTTTAAATTTTGGTAGAGAGGGAGATGAGTCTTTTTGAATGTGGGGTTTAAAGCTGCCCGCAATCCAATGTAATCCTGGGGGGGACTGGGTATTGGGGGCCCAAATCGGATTTACTCCATCTTCTTTTATTCCTCTAACACTTGCGTCCAGTTCAACTAAAACCAAAGCCACGTAGGAGAAAGTGACACCACTTTCGTCCTTTTATGTATTGGGGGGAGTGAAATTATTTAATGTACTAACCGGTATTTAATTCATTCATATTATAAAAACTCGTAATCCTCGCAACTCAATTATTTTATTCGTAACACTAAGATTTAAACTCTCGATCAATTCTTAAATATCATTATGCAATAACATCTCTTCCAACAATTATCATGCCTTACATCAAATTAAGAACTTTAGGGCGTATCGTAACATCACTCTGTCTAGTCCTATGAAATTAGGAAACAAAGAATCTTATTTTCCTTTTCGGTGTCTATTTTTATATTCTATCACTATAAGAATTAAATTTTAAGCCTCAACCTTAATCTCAATTTCTAAGCTCTAATCTTTAAAAACATCCGACCACTAATTTTTTAAACCCTAACACTAAAACTTAATTATAAACCCTAAATTTAATTTTTTTTTGTGTAAGAATATAATTAGGGATATTAAAAAGAGAAATAAAATTTTTATTTAAAATTAAGTCACTTGTCTTTTTATGCTTAAATCAAAATATAATATGTGATAATTCAAGACTGAAATAAATAACCCAAAACTCTTAACCGTCCGTAAAAGACAGTGAATGGTACGTACATCTTTCAATGGTGAGAAAACTAGTAGTAAATATGCAAAGGACAATTGGTCCCATTTCCCCAGCCTGAGGTGGTTGAAATGTTAAATTCTCCTACTCAGCAAATGCAATAACATTACTTTCTTTTCTTCTTCCAGTTTCCCACAACCTTTTTTAACCCCTGCATTATCTATACAGTCTACCATTTAGTATTCTTTTTTTCCCCCAACAAACCCAAATTTCCTACACAATTTATACACTAAAAGTAAATTATATGACCAAATTTATTAAGGTTATAAGTTTAAATTTTAATATTTTGAATGGATCAAATTAAGTTAGAATGACGGTCTTTTTAATAAATTTTTTTCGTATTTAATTTAAATTAATCGATCAATATATTGGATATTGGGAGATTATAAAAAAAATATGCATGTTGAATTTATTAAATGTTAGTAATAGTGTTGCTCTTATATAAACTCATCCCTTTCTCAGCTTAAGAAATAAGCAAATATCTACACTCACTCTCTCTCTCTCTGTTTCCTTCGTTTCTTTAATGGCGGCTTTCTTCATTTCCCTCTCCGTCCTCCTCTGCATTCACTTCTCAAGTAAGTTTCTTACTCATCCCCAAACGGCACCGTTTTACTTTCCCCTTTACCAAGAAACAGCATCACTTTCAGTTGCTTAACTTTCAAAATCCAATTAGTAATTTGTGTCTTTTTTTAAGGTGCTGAGCCGTTTATTGGAGTGAACTACGGCCAAGTAGCAGACAACTTACCGCCGCCGTCGGCCACCGCGAAGCTTCTAAAATCCACGTCGATAGAGAAAGTTAGGTTGTACGGTGCGGATCCGGCGATCATCAAGGCTTTAGCTAACACGGGAATC
Source organism: Hibiscus mutabilis (assembly GCA_019671005.1). Classification (NCBI taxonomy): domain Eukaryota; kingdom Viridiplantae; phylum Streptophyta; class Magnoliopsida; order Malvales; family Malvaceae; genus Hibiscus; species Hibiscus mutabilis. Next base: position 37,390,877 of record CM033754.1, read on the forward strand.
GGAATCGTTATCGGAGCTGCGAATGGAGATATTCCAGTTTTGGCCTCTGATCCCAACTCAGCTGCTCAGTGGATTAACTTGAACGTGTTGCCTTTTTACCCTGCTAGCAATATCATTCTCATCATTGTTGGCAACGAGGTCACTTTCCACAAATTATCTTTCACCCTTTACACCTACTTTTCATTTCTGAAAAAAAAAAATTCCAAATATTCTTAAATTCCAGAATTCGGTTAGATTTTTTAAAATAAATTTTATATTTAAATTAATAAAAATAGAAAAAAACTTCGTGTAAACTTTAGTTTACACGTGTCTTTTAGTGTTAGGGGTTAGGGTTTTAGTTTAGGGGTTTAGATTGTAGGGTTTAAAATTTAATATTAGTGTTTAGAATTTAGTGTATATAATTTAAGATTTAGGGTTTAGTTTTTAGGGTTAGGATTAAGAATTTAGAATTTGAGTTTTTATAGTGTAAATACATATACTTGTGTAAAATTAATTTTATACAGCATGTGTATCAAAATTTTACCTATAAAAATAATATATAATTTTTTATTTTACATTATAAAATGTTATTTTAGCAGGTTTTGACTACAAATGATCCGAACTTGATAAACCAAGTGCTACCGGCAATGCAAAATATGCAAAACGCCATTAACGGGGCGAAGCTCGGGGGGAAGATCAAGGTCTCAACGGTTCACTCAATGGCCGTATTGGGTCAATCCGACCCGCCGTCTTCCGGGTCCTTTATCCCGAGTTATCAACCGGCATTGAAAGGCTTGCTTCAGTTCCAAAAGGACAACGGATCCCCTTTTGCTATTAACCCTTACCCATTTTTCGCTTACCAAAGTGACTCGAGGCCTGAAACGCTTGCTTTTTGCTTGTTTCAACCCAACGCGGGACGAGTTGACTCGGGAAACGGCATCAAGTACACGAACATGTTTGACGCTCAGGTTAGTTAAAACACCAAAAAATATATATATATATATATGTTTAAATTATTTTTTTTTGTAAAAATAAGTGTTTATAATTTTAGGCATATAAAGTTTACACAGTTATAATTTTAGGTGTCCGACCTTTAAAGGGTGTTAGAAAATATTAACCAATCAATGCATGACACGTGACATGTTTATTTTATTTTTCAAAATTAAAAATTTGAAATAATTTTTTATAAATTTTTTAGTTTTTTTATAAAGCCTTGAAATTTTAAAAATTTTATAAAACAATCCCCAAATCTCTAAAATTATCCAAACTTAAACTTCCAAATCGTCGCTGCTTCCACCGCCGATCGTCGCCCCTGATCACACTCCTTTGGTCGTCGGGCCAAGGCGGTCATTTCTTTCAACACAGTATCGCCGGAAATGACGAACGGTATGCAGTCAAACGTCGAATACGAAATTGGCGTTCGGTTAGCATATCATTCGCCATTTTTGGCGACGTCTGTTGGGAAAAATAAACGCTTTGATCCGGCGACCAAAAGGGTGTGGTCAGGGGGCGACAACCGGGGGCGAAAGCGGCGACGATTTGAGGGTTTGAGTTTGGGTGATTTGAGGATTGTTTTGTAAAATTTTCAAATTTTTGGATTTTATGAAAAACTAAATTTTTTTTCTTTAAAAAATAAAAATAAAATAAAATTAGTGTCACATGTCAAGCATTGATCGGTTAATTTTTTAATACCCTTTAACTGTCAGACACCTAAATTTGCAACCGTTGAAACTTTAGGCACCTATTTTTATAAAAATACTTTAAACACCTAAAATTCAAAAAAAATATACTTTGAACACCTATTTTTCATTTAAGCCTTAATCCACAATTTAGTCAATAAACTATTCCCATTTTTGTCATGCAATAGCATGAATTAACATACGAAAATATTGTTAATCTTTTTACTGTCTAATTAGATTGTTTTTAGAGAAAAAACTTCAATACAAGTTTACACATCCTTTTAGTTTTAGAACTTAGAAGTTTAGTTTAGGGGTTTGAGTTGTAGTGTTTAGAATTTAAGATTAATATTTAAAATTTAGGGTTTAGAGTTTGTGGTTTAGCTTTAGTAATTTAGAATTTGGGTTTATAGTATAAATATACATGCTTGTATAAAATTTATGTACACAACTTATGTATCAAAATTAAACAATTAAACCCATTTTTTAATTCCTATATTTTTAAAATTTTAAAATTTCGATTATGAGTCAAACAATAGTCATTAAATATATTAAGTCAAATTGTGCTATTAGTACCCATATTATGCAGAATTTGTAGATTTAATTATTATTCTTACATTTTATCAACACAAGTTACTATAACTTAGTTAAATTGTTTCTGTATTATTTAGATCGGGAAAATCTCAAAGTTCGAAAATATATAAACTAAAATTGATCAAATTAAAATATAATATTAAGGCTCTGTTTGGTAATTAGCGGATAGCTGATAACATTAGCTAATTTGACTAGCGGATTGCATTAGTTGATTACATAAAAATGTTTGATAAAATTATTTGATAGCTGATGGTTGTTTGATTATTTGAACAAGCAAAATGACATATAAAAAAATGGTTTTATTTAGTACTTATTTAAATAATTTATTAGTTATTAACATTTTGTACTTATTAATAATATTAATTAGATTATGAAAATTATTTTTTTTAATATCATTATTGAGCATATATGATGATGTACATAATAATTTTTTATTTGTGAAATTATCTTTTTAATATAATTTTAATAATTATTAAATTTAGATATATATATATATATATATATTAATTTTTATCTATGAAATTATATTTTGAATATAATTTTATTAATTATTAAATTTATATGTATTTATTAATTTATATATTAATTTCTTATTTATAATTTTTTTTAATTTTATTAGTTAATCAAATTTATGTTATTTAGAGAAATTTTTATAATTATCAATGATAAAATGATTTTTACAAGTCTTTTATCCAAACATCTAACTCAAAAAGCTCTTAAAATGAGTTTTTTCAAAATAAGATGTATATATACCAAACATCCAAATTAGCAGATTTGACTGGTCAAATCTCTAAAAATACTTCAAACCTCTAATTTTAGCTTAAAAAGTTTTTTACCAAACAAGGCCTAACTATATTATTTATGCATAGTATACGAACTAATGACATTTTTTTTCACTTTTCTTTGTAATGGGCTGAGCTGGTTTGGTTTTTGGACCGAACTTTGTTTTAAAGTGGAGAAATTATATCATAGGCCCGACTCGCCACGTTATCCATAGTCTCAACCAATAAAAAACGTCTATTTCATTAAAACTTTCCATGTCATCTTTTTACCAAGTGAATCTACACTCAGATTTGCTGTAAATTAAATTAAAAATCATTTTTACCAATTGTAGATTCACTTAGTAAAAAGATGACATGAAAAAATTTAATGAAATAGATGTTTTTTATTGGTTGGGACCATAAATGACGTGGCGAGCCGGGACCATGAATGACGTGGCGAGCCGGGCCTATGATATAATTTCTCTTTAAAGTGGGATCTTAGTCAACAAACAACAGTGGCCGTGTGAAGTAAACGTAGGAAGTATGCAAAATTATTCTTTAGATCCCAAAATTGTAGAAATTTTAGTTTTTAAGATGGTAAAATAACCCTTTGCCCCCACTCTAGTTTGAAAAAAGTGTACTTTTGGTCCAAAATTGTAAAGTGTTTATCTAAGAACATGGTAAATTTTGTCTTCGCCTCCCCTAAATATTTAACAATTTAGTCTCGATCTTGTATTAAAAATTTTCTAACTTCGCCCCTAATCATAACAATGGAAATCTGGTTATAAGGCTAGTGAAGTGATCAAGTGCTTCCCTATTTGACTTATTGTGCTTGGATTGCAATAATTCTAATTTAGATCCATGATTTTGATTATGATTCTGCAGGTTGATGCAGTGCATTCTGCTTTGAGTGCTATGGGGTTCAAGGATGTCGAGATTATGGTTGCCGAGACAGGATGGCCGTACAGCGGCGACAGCAACGAAGTCGGAACTAGTGTCGAGAACGCAAAAGCCTACAACGGGAATTTGATTGCACATTTGAGATCAATGGTTGGGACTCCATTGATGGCGGGGAAATCTGTGGATACTTACCTCTTTGCACTCTATGACGAGGACTTGAAACCGGGCCCTGGCTCCGAACGCGCATTCGGGCTTTTCAAGCCCGACCTGTCCGTGACATACGATATCGGCATTTCGAAGAGTAGTCAGGTGAGACATTGCTGAACTTTTTGGATTGCATAATCCATTGTAGTGGCTACTGTGGTAAGTGACATTCTTCTCTATTTTTTCTATGTTCCAGACTCCAGTGACTCCCCAACCGAAACCGACAGCAACTGGCTGGTGCATGCCGAAGGCCGGTGTTTCTGATGGTCAATTGCAGTCGAGTCTAGACTATGCCTGTGGCCAAGGCATCGACTGCAGTCCGATCCAACCAGGAGGTGCCTGTTTCGAACCGAACACCATAGCATCACACGCTGCTTATGCCATGAACCTTTACTACCAGTCTTCTGCCAAGAATCCTTGGAATTGTGATTTCTCACAGACGGCAACACTAACATCCCAAAATCCTAGTAAATATCTTCAAACCATTGATATCTCAGTTATATAGTATTTGTCTTTTACACAAAAACTCGGACATACACGATACTAATATAGCATCTGATTCACCCGAATCCGAGTAACATAGTATCGTAACATAGTAAACATGACTTTCACTCAAACAAGGAACTCTATTTTTTTATTGCAGGTTACAGTGGTTGCATCTACCCTGGTGGGAACACTTGAAAAAAGTGAGATAAATGTGAATTGGAAGGATAAAACGGATAGTTAAATAAAGGATGTGGGACTTATGTTTGGTGGGTCTTATTTAACTGTAAATCATCCAATTATGTGTAAATGTATTACTATATTATATTCAATGACTGGCATTTTCTATGCCTAAACTCTGTGGATTCATATCAAATTTTCTGTTGGTTTTGGTCAAATTCTATCATTAACTAAGTTATTGGGTTTAAGTTATTTTAATTATGTGAGTTATCCCCTATTGTTCTTTTCTCGTACCGATCCCTTTTATTGTTGATGATGTGGATTTTGATTGGTAAAAGTATCAGGCCTAATATTATGATGACTATTGATAGATTGTCAGATCAATTAGACTTGACAACTGTCATGTTAAGATGTAACAGCTGAGAATGGAAAACGGTTTGAAAAATAAAAATTTCAGAGGTGATGATGTTTCACATGCTGAAAAACGACGTGGAAATTATAGATTTTAAAACCCAACCTTAGAGAATCAAATATTAAATACTACTCAGGGATCAATTACGAAGATGTATAATGGAGTATAACACTTTGTTTATGATTTAGACTATTCAAAGCATACTAACAATCTTTTATATAGGTTAAATTAGGGATTTATTGTATTGTATTTAAAAAAAAATAAGAAACTGATATATCGATAAAATATTAAAACTGATTATCCTCTATAGGTTGACTTGCATGTTCAATCAATCTTCTTTAATAACCCAAGGTTTATACGTTGAAATTAAAAGAAACTTCACCCATCAGCCATGGCTTCTGCTTAGAGGTGGCAAACATGTTATTCGGTTCAGGTTCGGTTTGAGTTATTTTGAATTTAACTATATTCGGTTTAAGTTCAGTTCAGGTCTAGTTTGGTTTTAGTTCGAGTTTATGGTGATTTCAGTTAGGGTATCGGGTTGGGATTTCGAGTTGGTTGATTTTCGGTTCGGTTGACTTTCGATTTGGTTGATTTTAGGTCGGTTGATTTCGGGTTGGGTCAATATCAGGTTAATAGGAGATCGATCAATTTTAGTCGAATTTTCAGGACGAGTTAGATTTTTCCACCCCATATATGACTTTATAGCCAATATATTTGGCTTTTTGGTAAGTTGTGCGAAAATCACATCTCATTTTTATTTTAATATATTTTCTTTATTTCAGATTACCTTCGGTTCGGGTTACTTGCAGTTTGAGTAAAATTGGTTCGGATCTATTTTTAGTTCAGTTGGAATTCGATTTAATTCGATTTATTTTGAGTTTGAAATCAAATTTGAGTTATTATGTTTGAATCAATTTTAAATTTCGATTCAAATAAGTCGATTCGATTTTTGAATCTCGGGTTAAATTGGTCAGTCTACCTCTGCCAGTGTTAACAGTTAAAAAATAATTACACAGAAAATTTTAACCGTGTTAATGGTGTGTAAGAAAAAGCCCACACGGCAGAGATCCCCCCATTTATAAAAATCCTTACCGAATACCGATCCAGCAGCAGCCATACCCCCCCCCCCCCCGTTTATTTCTCTATTAGAATCTTAAAACAATCATCAGTTTCACTTATAAAAATCCTTCCTTTTTTCTGGGTTTTATTTCCTTTTTGTTTTCAATTATGAATCCATAGATAAGGAGTAGAGAGAGAGAGAGAGAGAGAGGAAAAAAAAGGCTCGACCTTGATCGATCTCACAAGAAGAGAAAAATGCTTATTTTTTAGTTAGAAAGTTTTTGAAGTAAAAACAAAATGTCTGTTGCAGAGCTGAAAGAGAAGCACGCGGCGGCGACGGAGACGGTGAATAATCTGAGAGAACGGTTAAAGCAGCGACGCCAACAGTTGCTCGACACCGATGGTAAAAAAAATCAATCTTTTTCCATTTTTGGGTAATTATAAATTATTTAGTTTCTAAAATCTGTTTGGGGTTTTGGTAAATTATGTGTAGTTGCCGGATATGCAAGATCTCAAGGGAAAACTCCAATCACTTTTGGCCCAACCGATCTAGTTTGTTGCAGAACCTTGCAGGGTCACACTGGCAAGGTAATTTTTTTAGCTTTTTACTGCAAATATTTAGTTTGATGATTGTTTTTTAAGCTTGAAGAAAGTAAAAATGTGCTAATTTGTTTTAAAAAAATTACTGCAATTTTTTGATGTTCTGATTGTTTTTAAGCTTGAAGAAAGTAAAAATGTGCTAATTTGTTTAGATTTTTCTTTTTACTGCAATTTTGTTATGTTCTGATTGTTTTTTAAGCTTTAAGAAAGTAAAAATGTGCTAATTTGTTTAAATTTTCTTTTTACTGCAATTTTCTTATGTTCTGATTGTTTTTTAAGCTTGAAGAAAGTAAAAATCAACTTAATTATGATTATTTTTTTGTAAATCACTTGTTTTTGTGCTGGTAGCTATGGATGAAGTTGTGTATTTGAACTTAATGTGTAAGAACTATGTAGGTATACTCTTTGGATTGGACTCCGGAAAGGAACCGGATTGTTAGTGCGTCTCAAGATGGACGCTTAATTGTGTGGAATGCCCTAACGAGCCAGAAAACACATGCCATAAAGCTGCCTTGTGCATGGGTTATGGCGTGTGCTTTTTCTCCCACCGGTCAATCGGTTGCCTCTGGGGGTCTCGATAGTATGTGCTCTATTTTCAATTTGAATTCTCCGACCGACAGGGATGGAAACCTACCTGTATCGAAAACCCTTAGCGGGCATAAGGGTTATGTCTCCTGCTGTCAGTATGTTCCTGATGAAGACATTCATATTATTACCAGTTCCGGCGATCAGACCTGTGTTCTATGGGATATTACGACTGGCCTTCGAACTTCTGTCTTTGGGGGAGAATTTCAATCAGGACATACTGCTGATGTGCTAAGGTATTTTACATTTTTCCTTTTTGTTATGTTGGTTCAATCTTGTATGGTTATCGGCTTTATTTTAGCAAAAATCCATTTGCCGGTATCTGATTAGTTTGTTCTCGATTTATTGGTATAGTGGACTGGACCCTATGATCAGTGATATTCATGTTCATAGAAACTTCTCATGAAAATAATAAGTTCTCTTCTATATTTTTTTTCATCCTTTCAGTGTCTCGATCAATGGATTAAACTCAAGAATGTTTGTCTCTGGTTCATGTGATGCGACCGCTCGATTGTGGGATACTCGCGTTGCAAGTCGAGCAGTACGTACATTTCATGGTCACGAGGGTGATGTTAACACCGTGAAATTCTTTCCAGATGGCAATAGATTTGGAACAGGATCGGACGACGGAACTTGCAGGTTGTTTGACATTAGAACCGGCCACCAATTGCAAGTATTCTATCAACAGCACAGTGATAACGAGGTTCCACTTGTGACCTCCATCGCATTCTCCATTTCTGGAAGACTTCTCTTTGCTGGATACTCAAATGGGGATTGCTACGTATGGGACACATTATTGGCCAAGGTAATAACTTAACCTCCATCCCCCCTGTTTGTTGGTTTTGACGATCGTCTAAATTGTTCCGGCATAGCCTCGATATGGTATCGCCTTCTGCGTTGTTAACATAGATGTTCAATAAATACTTAAGCTAAAACCACGAAGAGTTTTATGCATATGGTTTGTGCAAATTCATAATATGAACTATGAAGTGTCAAATTTAGTGAGTTATATAGCAGGCACTGGTTTTTTCGATTTACCTTGTCTGTTTTGTCAGGTTGTTTTGAATTTGGGATCCCTCCAGACCTCGCACGAGGGACGGATTAGCTGTTTGGGTTTGTCGGCTGATGGTAGTGCCTTATGCACAGGAAGTTGGGATACAAACCTCAAGGTTAGTCTATGTTGTTCCTGTTGTCACTTGCTTTTGCAACATGCAGAAATGAAACCAGCTCTGCCTACTTTTCTTTTCGAATATTTCTTTTCCTTTTATGTGCGGTCGACTCGAGTATAGATTGGGATTATTGGGTAGAATGAAAATCCAGAATTTGTTTTGACTGTGAAATGGATCTTGTGATGGCAGATTTGGGCATTTGGAGGGCATAGAAGAGTGGTTTGATTCGTAAGACCGGGAAACCGATTCCTTGCTGCCGAGCACTTGTTTACTCGAAATGCAATCCACCCTGCCTGGAGTATCTGTGTGAATGATTCCTTTGTATGTCAATCATGTTCATGGTTTAGGAAACCCTAATCTTTGCACGGTTTCTTGTAAACTTTCATGTAATTCTAAGTTATTTTTCCCATAGTAAGTGCTACCAATCTAGGTGCCAGACTTTGGACCATCTTCATTCCTACCCCTAAAAGAAATTCAGCTGGTTCCACAAACTATATTAAATTTGATATAGTTAGTATAAATTGATGTCACATCTGGGTTTGATTTCTCAAATATTTAGCATATAATATTTTTCTTTAACTTGGCAAAATGTAAATTTTAGTATACGAGAATGATAATAAATAACTCATAATTGAGGTTTACGTATAACCTAAAAAATTATTACTAATTAGAGTAATTTTTTGTTACATTGGTTGTACAAAATTTATTTTATACTACCGGTTTATTTTAAACTTAAATATTAAGTCTTACTTCTAAAACCCTAACCTTTATAAAACATAAAGAAATTATTTCATGCACAGTGAAATGTTTATGAATTTAGTTTAGCGGTTTAGGTTTTAAGGTTTATTAGGGTTTAATATTGAAATATAAAACTAGATTTTAGAATTTAAGAATTTATATTTATATTTTTAAAGAAAATTAAGTATGCTTGTGGAGTATATTTTTTCTACTATTAATACATGTAATAATAACCTTTCTACTGCTAGTACATATAAATAAAACTTGTAAACCCTAAAATTAATAGTTTTGTATACCAACATATTTTTTTCTACTAATTATTCGATTAAAAAGTACAAAAGTATGAAACGTTTTTCACAACCGGAAAAGGCAATACCTCAAAATTCATGATTAATAAAAAAAAAAAGCAAATATTTATCCTCTACAATTGAACCCCACATAAAAACATTTGTAATAATAATAATAAGGGTAAACTACCTAGCTGACCACCTAACTATTGAGCGTGATTTATTTTGACCACCGAACTAAAAAAATTTAAAATTCGATCACCCAACTATTTAAATAGACTTATTCTGACCACCGGCCGTTAAAGTAAAATTTATATAATTAAACATTTGGTCATTATTAATTACCTATTATAACAATTTAGTCCCAGTTTAAATTAAATAAACACTTGGCATAGGGTTTGAACCCACAACCTCATAAAGGAAAACCCATAACTTTACAACTACACCATTTACATTTTAGTGAAATATATTGCATCATATTTTATATATATCTTGTAATGCAGTAAATGCCAGAGAATAAAGAAGTAAAAATGGTTGTAAGGGGACTTGAACCTAAATCACTTGAGATGTGTAAAACCATACAAACCACTTCACCAGTTCAAATCAATTTAAATATAAATATATTTAACGTATAGTTAAAGCAAAATTTAAAATGAAATTAGATTTATGATTTTTATATTTTTAAACTAGATTAAATATTTTTTTCTTTTTCACATTTATTTTAATAATTTCATATATATAACATTGAATCGAGTTCTTTAATTTAATTAATCATTTTATTTTTAATAAATATCTTAATTCATTATCAATATAATATATATTAATTACATTAAAAAAATAAAATTATAAATCTAATTATAAATATTTAAAAATATTTTTTTCTTTCTTTAATTATACGTTAAATATATTTAAAATATATTCATATTTAAATCAATTATTTAAACTGGTTAAGTGGTTTGTATAATTTTTTACATCTCAAGTGATTTAGGTTCGAGTTCCCTTGCAACCATTTTTATTTCTTTATTCCCTAACATTTACTGCATTATAAGATATATAAAATATGGTGCAATTCATTTTATTAAAGAGGGATTGGTGCAGTGGTAAAGTCAAGGGTTTTCCTTCATGAGGTTGTGGGTTCTCAAACCCTATACCAAGCATTTCCCCTTTAATCTTAAATTTTCCTTTACTCAAGTGGTGGCATTTCCTTTAATCAGTGGTGACACGTTTCACCACTTGATTGGAGGAAAATATAATAAGATAATAATTAAAATAAAATTATCTAATTGGGTGACGACACGTCATCACCTGGTTAATTAATTTTATTTATTTAATTTAAAATTAGGACTAAATTGATATAATAAGTAACTAACAAGGGCTAAATATGTCACTATAAAAATTTTACTTTAAAGGTCACGTCATTTATCCGTTAGATTTTAACAAACGGTGGTCAAAATAAGTCACGCCTAATAGTTGAGTGATCAGCTAGTTAGTTAACCCTAATAATAATAATCCTTCCTATGAGGCTGCCTTGCACGGTACACGGTATTATTGGCAGCTAAACACAGATGAATTGACCACATATGTAACCCAAAAACCCAGAATCAATCGTATGCAGTTCTCTCTACAATTATTCGCCTTGGGATCACTACAAAACCACCCAAAAAGGAAGGGGGGGGGGGATGACAAAACCAGCCGCTAGCTACAATCTCATGAATGGCATCACTAACAGTTTCATCCTTGGACCTAAGAGCGAGTTTCATTGCCACGTCCTTCGGTCCGTCGAGCACAAATTGCAACCGTAGAAGCACCTTCACGTTGCCTATGTATACTCCGGATAGATGACGACTGTGTGATCTTGAATTTGGAGGGACAACCTCTGTGCCCTGAACACCAAAAGAAAAAAAATAATCTTCAATGACAGTATCGAGCAAAACAGAAGGGAAAAAAAAAAAATCAAACCGGTACTTACCTCGCATGGTTGCATGCCTAGAAGATCAATGACAGCATTAACGGCTTCAGCTAGGCTATCCCTAGGGCCAAGGCCGTATTCATCTACACGTTCGTAGTCTGCACCCATGCTTTCCCATGCATTCCTGAAATTAAAGACGCCCACCTTCAATATGTAATCGGCTGCGACAACTTCAAGGTCCTCCAGTTGGTACTCTTCCTCTACTCCATCGTCCTCAGCCTCACCGGTCCTTGGATCAACCTAGCAGAACCATTGCAAGCATGAGATATAGGAAAACCACCTAAAATGTTTCGTTCATTTCGGAAATATACTCTCACCGCACTCTGGTGTATTACAAGGAAATTCCTCGATGCATGCCGGAAGAAAAGAGGGAATGTAAATGAGATTTGCAAAATATGTCATCGTTCAGAACCAGTTAAACTTGATTTGTGGCTTTGCAAAATTTGTTACCATTCAGAAGTCAGAACCGAGTTAATATGGGGCTTGGCGATTGTATATTCAAATAGTGGAGCAATATATAGAAACACGCATTCTTCCTGAGAAAAAAAAGAAGAGAATAAGCCATCTACCTCTTTTACTATGAACCTCAGCATGTTTGAGAACTTTCCAAAAGCTGGGACTCCCTCTAGCTTCTCAAATGCCACAAAGGTCTGTCCTGGTGAATCGTATGGAAGTGATCTTAAAGGCTTAGAAGCTACTTCATCAAATTCCTCAGCCTCTGAAGCATCCACAATAACAGTGACCCGGCAACAGGCGGATTAAGTTATCAAAATAGTCTACCAGGTGTTTAAGTAATTTATATAGATGTTCAGGTAATTTGAACATTACATTCTCCAACAATTGTTCTGGTATGGTATTGGTGCCGTTGTATTGAAACACAACATGACCATCAAAAATATGTTTGACGAAATTAACTGCATATTCCGTTTCTGCTTCTGTCAGCTCCACAGGTGCAGAGGACTGGCCAATCAAAATATTAAAAACAAGGCATTAGTAAGTTCAAAATCGGAATAAATGTCTAAATTATTGTATGCAAGGAACAAACGGCAAATTATTCAGTGGAAGTACCTTGGAAAGCTTGCCAAAGTTTGCAAACTCGGGAATTGATGAAAGCAGCTTCTCATAAGCATCCACAGTTGATGGAGGGCCAAGGGGAGGAGCACCAAGACCAGTTGGTTTTTTACCTGGAGCTTTCTTCTCAGAAAGTGGCTGAGTCTTGACCTCCTTTGGCGCAAAATTTATGTCAAAAGGCTTTTCTGATGGCTCCTGCACCCAAATTAAACACGAGATAATGATTTAAAAAGCAAACAAACTGTTGCAGAAATTTAGAAACTTACATAATTTTTCAAACTGTTCTATAAGTTAACCAATAACCAGAGGGATATCTAGTGAACCAAAGAGAAACTCCTTTACATCTGCACCAGTTTCCACACCACCACCACCACCACCGAGTGTATTAAGATAGAGTGTAGCCCTGTCACGAACCTACAACACAAAATATTTAGAAAACATTAAATTATTTGAATATTAACAGAAAGAGAGAGAGAGAGAGCACATTTGACTTCCCAGAACATCATATTAAAAATGCAACTAACATAAATAACAAATGATGGGACAATACATCAGCATTTAATACAACTGTGAAAAAAACATGCAATGTACCCCTAAATCCGGCCGATAAGAAAATGTTGAATTTAGGCCCTCAAAAAACTAATTTTATTTATAATAAATCATAATAATTGTAAAATAATTAAATAATTAATAATTCGTCAAAATCTAAGCGTTAAAATAATATCTAAAAATTGCTAATATAAAAGGATTTAAATTTCCAAATAAACTATCTCAAAACGTTATTAAAAATCCAACAATAATATTATAGTTTGAAAGTTTAAATAAAACATCTGAATGTAAAAATTATAGATGTATACTGAAAATAACCTCAATTCCCAACTATATCAAGGTTTCCTCGATAATATTAATAAGCAAGTTTTAAAAATAATATAGTCCATACTGAAGATAAAATAAAACCGATAAAATAAAGAGATCCTCCGGGTACCAAGTCGTCTAGGGTCCAAAATATTTATAAGAGAAAACTATTGGGGAGTAAGTTACAAGGCTTAGTATGTCTCTAAAGTGCAAGCAATCACAAACTTAGTTTCATAAAATTTTCACAAAATTATTTTTAAAGCACAAATCTTGTATAAACACAGTTTAATGAAAATCACAATACAATGCACCCATACTGCATAGTCACCAAAAAGAGTAGGTTCCCCAGAACCTCTCACTACATAGTCACCAACACAGGTGTTATAAAACCACTGAACTTCCTTCGTACAATCACAACCCATGATTACATAGTAAAAAGATATCACAATTTTCACAGTCTTAATACAATCTGATAATAAATCAAGGATTCACAACACATTTATTTTAAATCTCAATTTTATTCACAATCTGAAAAAATTATGCACGGAAAACATAATTTAAAATCACAAGACAATAATAATAAAAAATCACTCAAATGCAAAACACACAAATAAAATCATTTATTTATAGCACTGGAAAAAACACACCCCAAGCGGCAATAACTCTAACATCGAGAAGAACATTTCTTACGTTCAGGTCTAGCACTGGGCCTAGCTGAATCGAAACCTACGATATCAAACTCTATACATCAAATATCTATCACTATGCCACCAAGCTAAAAATACTAATATTAAACTAAAATAATACTCACGTGTAGTCCTCGTGGTTCGTTCACGGTCATACCGAATAGGCGAAGGAGGTGATAGTTCGTCAGACTAACGGTCAGAAGAGTAATGGTCACCTTAGTCACAATAGTAATTTTATTCATAATCCCATAATAATTCTCAACGGTCAACAAACCGGGTCATATCGATTCTAATCGAACTATAAATCGAATCAATGATACGAATCAAGATAACTTTTATAATTTTATCATGTAATAATTACATAATTATTAAATTATATATATATATATGAAATCTGTGGGCAGCAGTCTATATGTATATCAGGATATAATATACCTATAATAAAATACTATAGGTAAAAACAATTTAATAGTAATAAATTATTATATGTTTTTCCTTAACAATATAGTACCAAAGCTTCCAACATGCTCCATAAGCATGTTTGAACTTCTGCAATTTGCAGATAAAACTACCCTAGCCCCTCCCACTAAAGTGCTTGGCTGACCTTCTGAGCCAACAATAGATCTAATAATAGTGAAATATATTAATCAGCAAAGGAAAACAAATAAACCTTGTTCAGCGTACGAACTGCAGCAAACCTAAGGACTGGCTTAGAAGAGCTTAAGAAAAGCTGAAGAACTGTAATTGCTGGTGTCAATTCTCGGCTTGTCACACCATTGACCTCTGTGATTGCTCGAGCAGCCTCAAAAATAACCATCTCAGCCTTGTGGCGCAGACACCCCTCAAGAAAATCATAAAAAGGGAGATCCCCTGTTTGAGTGTCAATGGCTGACTCGTTAATGACCTGCAGACTCAACAATTACTTGACAATTTTTATGAACAAAAAAGGATGGAAGAAAAGTAAAAGATATTTAGGATTTGAGAAGTACCTGACTAGTATAACGTATCAACAGGCATTGGGCTAAAGATGAACAGACACTTCCCCTAGTCAAACTACTAACCAGCTTATTAACAGCTAGTCGATCATTTTGTCGTATCTGCAAGGTTGAAATCACATAGATTCATCATAGATGTGAATCAATTTAATGAGCATTGCCCCAAATCCAACCGTGTATATAGACAGACATGCAAGTATGAAAAAGTAACATGGATTTGTACTGCATGAAATTACTATACTTTGTCACGTACATTTTAGTTTCTACATGCTGCAGAACTGTTCAACCTAGGATAATGAGCTAAGCATGTCATGTGTTGAAATCTAGTAAAAACAAAACGACAGCGTGCTAAAATTTGAAATAGGAAACAATAAATCTCTGACAGGCCATGTGCCAGAACCAATCTTATGGAGAACACTTATCTTCGTAGACAAAAACCTAAATTAGTAAACAGGTTAGGCTAGAATCAAGCAACTGACTCTAACTACCAATTTAAATGTTAAAACTTTCCAACCAAGGGATGTAAAATACCCGGTGGAGCAATGCTAGAGCATGAAACTGCACAAGGGCTGCTCTTGATTGAACAGCTTCTTGAATCTCATTACTCCATCTTTTGACAGTCTCAGGGTTTGTCTGCCAAAATTTTATTGACATGTTAATAAATCATAAACGTTTTGATATTAATTTAAAAACTACATGTGCACGTGTGTGTGTAAAGCAACCATAAGACAAAACCGTTACCTGCAGTAAGTGGATACCACTGACTAAGGCTGCACTTGCAACAACTGGGTTTTTGTCAACAATTGCTTGTTTCAAGTATCGTTCTATCTGGGTTAGAAGAGCTCCATCTGTTATCCGACAAAGTAAACGAATAGCATTTGCTCTATACATATCAGTCTTGCTAGTCATGTCCTTCATGAGAGAGCTTGTAACCATAATAACCTATTTTCAACAAGAGGAAGGATTAATTAGTATCTAGATAAGTAAACATGCATGCACAAGCACAAAAAGAGCTATTCAATGAGGATGGAAAATTCAAGATATATAACCTCATCTGCTGATGGAGATAGCTCCTTTATCATCACATAGACCATTCTCCCCAAACCTATATCCTTTGATTGGAACAGCTTTGTCACAGAAAAGAAAACTTCTGTCGCTTCAACCTATACATTTACACCAGAAAATCGTCATTCCACAAGGGAAATTTTCATCAGGAAAGAGAACATTTCCTTCAACATACCTAACTAGAGTAGAAATCCATACAATATAAGGTTAATTGTAATTCAACACAGGAAAAACTGGATTTAATCCTTTCCTATACAATTAGAAAAGAAAGACCAACCTTAGTGAACGCTTCTCCTTGGTTCAGTAGATAAAGAAGCTTTGTGATAACCTACATAAAAAATTTATAAACAAACATTCCTCTATAAATTGCTTTGATAATAATAAAATGTTAACAACTCAAATTTGTCTTACTCAAATTTAAAATAATGTAAATCTGAAATGATATGAACCCTAAATAAATTATATAGATATTTTCAAGAACATGTTAAAGAATATACTTGTAAACATTAAACAAAAACATTTGCAAATATTAGATGAACATAATTTTAAATAAATGAATACGAATAAATTTTTGTTTTTTCAACGAACACAAGCCAAACACGGACATGCTTAAAAATAAAGAAAATGATCATGAATAAAAGGTTTATTCGTTCAAGCTCCGTTTATTTTCAATCCTAAAACTTAAGCTTTCAAAACTGTCAGATAAGAGCCTAATTTATTCAAATCTGTTTATATAAAATAGTTACAAAAGTGTTATGCCGAAGTGATGAAGTAGTAAATGTTAGGGGCTAGATTTGTCATTATCCTTCTTATAGAAAAATTGTTATCGAAAAATATTATTTTTTTCGATTGATTTGAAAGATTACTCTTATTTGAGTAGAATGTTAGTTCATTTAGCTGAGGATAGATTTGAGAAGTTATTTAATTCGAGTGCCAAAAGAGAACAAAATCGTAATTGAGGACTAAACGTAATTTACCCTATATTTAATTAAAGGAATAGTAAAAAAACAAAACAAAATGAATTACAGGTCAATCCAGCTTTTGCATGATTTACAAGAGATAAGAAAATAAGTAGAGAGGAGAGAGGAGAAAAACTAGTAGAAACTTTGAAAAAAAGGCTAGAAAGTTCAGCCAATTTCCTGTCAGACAAACAAGTCCACAAGCTTCTCCTTTACTCGCTTTCTCTCCTTTTCATTTCTGTTGATCCACACATCCGCCGATTCCTTTGTGTTTCTTACGATGCCGTCTCGCCGTAGAACCCTCTTGAAGGTCATCATCCTCGGTGACAGCGGGTTAGTTTTTTCCCTTTCAAGGCCGTCTGTACAATTTGTGTGTGTATTCGCATGTGTTTCATTTTTGAAATAATTCGTTTCTAGGGTTTCCGTATAGATCTTTCGATCCTAATTACTAGTCTGATTCGTTTTAAATCTCTAGTTAATTTTTGAAATACAGTGTTTATGACTGTGATTTGCGATTGATCTTTAATTTGCAGGGTAGGGAAGACGTCTTTGATGAATCAGTATCCTGCGGCGGCTGTTGTTTCTAGTTATTGAAAAAATTGAAGTATTATTTGTTGTCAATTAGTTTTAATTATGTTAGTTATGGTTGTGTTTGCCTTTACATTTAATTTAGATATGTAAATAAGAAGTTTAGCAATCAGTATAAGGCTACTATTGGGGCTGACTTTTTGACCAAGGAAGTGCAGTTTGAGGATAGACTTTTTACCTTACAGGTTAGATTTCACACGTATATCTGCTTATGTTTTAATGTAATGTAATATCCTTTTTTATTACGCACTAATACAAGCATTTTAGCATTTTTCTTAGCTTGCTTCAGCTATTGTATTTGTCTTTTGGGATCTTAATTTCCAATTCCGAGTATGGCTAGTTTTCGAAAAAGAAGAGGCTGTTTTTCATCACTGGCTCATAACCGAGCTTTAGCTTCGATGGTGTATGGACTAGCGCTTAACCAGGATTTTCCCATTACATAATTGTATCTCTTTACTATGATATTTGTTTGGTTAAATTTGCAAGTGGCAACCTTTCTTTATATTTCATTGAAAATCCCATGAGGAGTGGATTTGTGATGATGGACTAGAGAATTATGTTGTTCCACTCATTGATTAGGCTTATGTTGGCTACTGCATGAATTTTGTTTTTATCAATCAGCTTTATCTTTGATAGACTAGAGCTTAACCAATATTTCTCCATTACATTTAAGATCTGTAACAAATGCATCTCTGTACTATGATATTTGTTAACTCAAAACTGTCACTTCATTGAAAAACTCAATGGCTTCTTTTTTCTGTAATTATATTGTTGACAAGGAGTGAAATTGTGATGATTGACTAGAGAATTATGTTGCCCCACTCATTGATTAGACTTATGTTGACTACTGCGTGAAGTTTGTTTTTATTAATCAGTTTTCTCTGATTTAGTATTAGACAACCTTATGGGCCACTATCTCGAGTATTTTCTGGCTAATTTTAGCATTACATTCTAAAAATATTCAGGTTTTCTTTTAGGCTTCTTTTTGTGTTATTTGAGTTGCCACTTTGCTTAAAATTCATCAACATTTTTGCCTTTCCCTTTTCCCAGATCTGGGACACAGCTGGACAGGAAAGATTCCAGAGCCTCGGTGTTGCTTTCTACCGCGGTGCTGATTGTTGTGTTCTTGTATATGATGTCAACTCGGTGAAATCGTTTGATAACCTCAACAACTGGAGAGAAGAATTTCTTATTCAGGTATATATTCTGAACTTCTGGATGCTGCTGAAAACCATCACAGCCAAGTTTCTGCGATTTGCTCTCTTGTAAACTGATGCTTTGAAAATTCTTGCAGGCAAGCCCTTCAGATCCAGAGAATTTCCCATTTGTTGTTTTGGGAAACAAAATTGATGTGGATGGTGGAAACAGTAGAGTTGTATGTATTTTTTTTAGTTCTCCTTTCCTCTACAATCTCCCCTTCACCCCACCTTGACAAAGATATAATTATCTAATTTGTTCGACTCTCTAGGTGTCTGAGAAAAAGGCTCGAGCATGGTGTGCATCGAAAGGAAATATCCCATATTTTGAGACATCTGCCAAGGAGGGAGTTAACGTGGAAGAAGCTTTCCAATGCATAGCAAAGGATGCCCTAAAGAGCGGGGAAGAGGAAGACATGTAAGTTAATCACCATTATCAGTTATCTTCCTGCACACATTTACATTCCCTAGTATTTTTGAATTATGCGAAAAACCTTAAGCTATACTTGGCAGTGTCAGTTGTAGTTGCAGACTAGAAGTTAACAGCTTAGCTTCTGAAGTTATTTCGTCATTAATTTTTGTTTAATGTCGAACCGTCTGATTTATACTTTAATTTCTTTTTGTTTTCTCATGTGCTTGGATGCTCCACTCATGTAGATACTTGCCCGATACCATCGACGTTGCGACCAGCAGCCAACCGAGGTCAAGTGGATGCGAATGTTGAAATGTACCATGTGATTTTTTCCCCTGGTTCAGCAATAAGTGTCGTTAAAGTGTTACGAATGATTTGGCCTTCTCGTTTCCCCAACCATTTTTATGGATTTGTAGTGTTTGTGTGATAAACACAAATGGTCTGTCAATGCTTTTGGATTGGTTGGATTTAGTTGTGTGGAGTCTTTGTAATATTCTATGTTCCTCATTTGTTTTTCTTTGCTTTGAATTAGATGTTACGTTATTACATAATGTCAAACACTGTCCCCTGTTTCACTTGGGTTTGAAAGCTTGATTTAAATTATTAAAATATCTATAATAAGTTTAATAAAAATATGACATGTAGACTTGGTATATTCATCAATATTTGTTAACCAACTGATTGTAAATCGATATTCCCACAAAAGAAACAAGCGGAAATGTAATCGAATCAAAATAATTTCTTTAACTTGAATGAATGAACAAAATAAACTACCAACGGTTTCTGAAAACAATTGCCAGAAAAGTTGCAAACTTTCATCAAACAGCTTGAATCAGCCCGTACAACGCGAGAGGAGGCAGCATTTGATCCCTCTGGTAGGGATGACACTCGAAAACCTTTGCGTTCCAAAACTTCATAAAACAGTCGAGGGTGAGCAAACTATCCGACCCAGCTTGATGGCTCGATCCCGCAACACGAGCCACGTTCAGTGTTTGAGCCACTTTCTCTAAACCGCCATGCAGCCCGAAAAACTTGAAGGTGTGCTTGAGATCGAAAACATTGTAGCCGAAGTAATATGCTAATTGACACATGAAAGACTGGAAATTGAACGGCAACGGCCTTTGAGCAAGAACCTTCAGCAGAAATCCAAAATCATACGCACCATGGAATGCAACCCAAGAAATCTCGTTGGCTCTGACTCTAGGCCCGAAATGGTCGAACACTAACCCGGAATTCAAAAGCAATCTTGCAAACTCGCTGGAATCAATCCCCTTTTCCTTATTTTTCTCAAAATCAATTCCTTGTCGTTTAAGTAATTCGATAGAATCACTATCAAATCAAATAGATCCCTATCGATATCGAAATCCTTAAAGTTGAAGTCCCATACGTATGAGAACGGAGTACCGAAATCAGGTAGATTACCTTCGACATCCGATGGAGTTAGGCCAAGTTGAATGATATTGAGCTTATCAACATTCGACTTCATGTAATGGTAGTTGATCTTGGTATCGCCTTCACGGATGGTTTGTTTATCGGGTTTGAAGATGGTTCCAGGAAACTCGGTATCCACTGATACAAAAGAGTGATCGGAAATCGCACGCTTGATCAAGTCGAACTCGCGTTCCAAATCTTCAGTAAACACGTCTCGCAATGATCGGCTTCTTCTCGGCCGGAACAAACGCCATTGTTGTTGTTCTTCTGTTTCCGGCTTCTTCTGTTATGCAACCTCTGCTTTCTTTCTTTGGCGGTGGTGAAAGTATATTTCTTGAATGAGTATGTACGTATAATCGCACTCTATTTATAGCCACAGTGTTACTTGACGAACAAGCAAAGTGTTAATCGCATTAAAGGATAGGAATGCCGGTTTTGGAGGGGCTTTCCAGGCGGTTTATAGGGTACGGCCAATCGAATTAAAACATAGAGCTGTCAATAAATATAGAAGACGTGTGCATTTAACCGACTTACTTTTTATATGAAAAAAAAACTAAATATACCGAATAAATCATAAAAATAAAATAGATAGAATTAATTTTAGGAGAAAAAAAACTTTGATATATAGAGTGTAGCGATGTCTTTTGCTTTTTATCGCTAAAATAAAAATGAGACGGTTTTTGAAGGGTGTTTTTGAAAGGTGTTTGTGATTTTTTGGATATAAAATATTTATTCCGTAGGGTTTTAAAAAACCGCATTTTTAAAAAAAATGGAGTCGCCACCGGCCACTTAGGTAGGCCGGACACCATAAAACCAGAGATCCAAAAAATATTGGGTTCGGGAGTCGGTTATGGATGGGGAAGGATTAGCACCCCCACACCGCCCAAAATTGGTACTTTAATAATTACCGCTTTATTAATATTGGATTTTCCGGATTAAAGTGACGATTATTTTAAAATTCGGTCATAATTGCGAATTAATTTTAAGGGTCCCGTTATCCGAGAATAAACACCCAACAACTATCACTACGCCTTATACTGACCCCGTTTACGCTCGGATAAAAGGGCACCGCATTAACAATTTATATCTCGATATGCAAACTTAGTGAGCAAAAAATATAAAACATGGCAAATAATTTAAATACAATGCAAATAAATATTAACATAATAAAATACTAATCTAAAACATACATAAATAAATATTAATCTAACTCATAAATAAAAACATATCTAGCATAAATAAAATACTAACATTCATAAATATTAATCTAACACATAAATAAAAACAAAATCAACATAAATAAAATACTATTCTAAAACATACATAAATAAATATTAATCTAACTCATAAATAAAAACATATCTAACATAAATAAAATATTAATATAAAACGCAAATTTAAAACATATTAAACATTAATCTAAAACATAAACATACAAAAGTAAAAAATAAGACCACAATTTTAAAATAACTAATACTTCATTAAATTATAAAAATTACAACACTAATAAAAAAGGGAAGAAAATATACCTAACTAGGAGCTCATATGACAAACCCCGATTGAACCCCCACCGAGATCTACCGCGACCCCTCCAAAAATATAACTAGATCGGACCTAAAATAAGACCCCGATCGAATGTTGGATCGAACCAACTGGGGTCGAGGGCACGCTCAACCCCCCGCCAGCCTTGACCTTGCGGGCTATGCCCCACGATTGGGTGGCAATTCAATTGCCAATTTCATCCAAATTGGGCGTGGAATTGCTCTTCAATTTGCAGCCTATTTATAGGCCAATAATATATATTATTATTTTTTTTGATTTTTTATATTAATAATTTTATTATTATAATAACACTAATAACACTAAAACCCGGTCAAAAATGAGTGATTACAGTTGCCCCTCTTTGCTTGTTCTTGTGAAACGAGGACAAAGCAAAGATCAAAAGCACTCATTTTTTACCTACTTTCTTGTCTTTGGCTTCGGAATCACTTGTTCTTCTGGAACTCTTTGCTCTTCCTTAGCTGAATCTTCAGGCTCGTAAGTTCTTCCTATATAGAGCTTCATCACCTTCCGATCTTGGAGTTATAGGCTCTTTCGACATAGAACCCTTCACTCTGAAGCCTCGAGTTATGAGTCCCTCCTATATAGAACCTTTCATTCTGAGACGGTGCAGCTCGGAGTCCTTCCTATATAGAACTCTTCGCCTTCAACGCTGGTTTCTCCTATATAAAACCTTCTGCGTCATCGATGGATTCTTTCGATCGGGAGTTCCTCCTATATAGAACTGCTAGTCTTCAAACCTTGGAGTTGTCAGTCCTTCCTATATAGAACTTTTCATTTTGAGACGGTGCAACTTGGAGTCCTTCCTATATAGAACTCTTCGCCTTCAACGCTGGTTTATCCTATATAAAGCCTTTCGTCATCGATGGATTCTTCCGATCGGGAGTTCCTCCTATATAGAACTGCTAGTCTTCAAACCCTGGAGTTGTCAGTCCTTCCTATATAGAACTTTTCATTTTGAGACGGTGCAGCTTGGAGTCCTTCCTATATAGAACTCTTCGCCTTCAACGCTGGTTTCTCCTATATAAAACCTTCTGCGTCACTGATGGATTCTTCCGACTGGGAGTTCCTCCTATATAGAACTGCTAGTCTTCAAACCCTGGAGCCATGAGTCCTTCCTATATAGAACTTTTTGGCGTCTCGAAATCTTGGAGCTACTGAGTTCTTCCTATATAGAACCTTTCACCCTAAGACATTGAAGCTCGGAGCCCTTCCTATATAGAACTCTTCGCTTTCGACACAACAGGATTTCCTATATAATCTTGTGTGTCATGGATGAATTCCTTCGACTGGGAGTTCTTCCTATATAGAACTGCGAGTCTTCACCTTGGAGCCGTCGGTCCTTCCTATATAGAACTTTTGGCGTCTGAAATCTTGGAGTTCTGATTCTTCCTATATAGAATCTTTCACTCTAAGACATTGAAGCTCTGAGCCCTTCCTATATAGAACTCTTCGCTTTCGACACACAGCAGATTTCCTATATAATCTTGCATGTCATGGGTGAATTCTTCGATCGAGAGTCCTTCCTATATAGAACTGCTAGTCTTCACCCCGAGTGTCAGTCCTTCCTATATAGAACTTTCAGCACGAAGCCTCGGAGCGGAGGATTCTTCCTATATAGAACCTCTCTCTGGAGCTTGAAAACATGTGCCTTTTGTATGTAAAAACATTGTCTTCTCATTCGGGATTCACACCACGATGGCCATCGATGTCTCTTCAGATTCGGGGATTCACACTGAAAATGGCTACCAATCTTCCAATTTTAGGGACTCACGCCGAAGATGGCTGCCGAAACTTCTTCAAATTTAGGGACTCACGCCGAAAATGGCCGCCAAAACTTCTTCAAATTTAGGGACTCACGCCGAAAATGACCGCCAAAACTTCTTCAAATTTATGGACTTACGCCGAAAATGGCCGCCGATATTTCTTCAAATTTTAGGGACTAATGCCGAAAATGGCCACCGAAACTTTCTTCAATCTTTAGGGACTCACGCCGAAAATGGCTGCTAAAACTTCTTCAAATTTAGGGACTCGCGCCGAAAATGGCCGCCAAAACTTTTTCAGATTTAGGGACTCAAAACAAAAATGGCGCGAAACTTCTTCAGATTTTAGGGACTCACGCCGAAGGTGGCTACCAAACTTTTCAATGAAATCCGCTTCTTAATGTTCTTTGATAATTCTTCAGGTACCTGTCCAAAATAAGCAAAAATTGACTTGCCCCTATCTATGTGATACATGCAATGTAATGGTTTCTTTCTTTTATTTTCTCTTTTTTTTTGTTCTAAAGTCTTACACCCTGAAAGGTCGCTCCTCAGATTTCTTCATCTCTCTACTGTATCATCATTTGAACATGCTTTTATACCTTTTGTGCGAAAGGCTTTCTTGTCTTTAGAGTTATCACCCGCCTTCATAAATGATCTTCTGGTTCTTATATTATTCTTATAAGAACCCTTGTCATCTTCTTGGCTCGGTGTTGCCCCATTCAACCACGGGCTCCACTGCTTTGAATTTTCTGGCCTATCATATAGAGCCTTGATCTATTTCTAGTCACCAGGGTGAGCCAAAATGCTTCAATCCCTTGAGCTCTTCCTTGATCTTCTCGCAGCATTTCGACGGGAACTAACTCTCGGTCCCTATGCTTTAAATCTCATCATCATTCATTTTTAAAATAAAGTAAAAGGCAATTTACTTGTGTATATTTCAAAAAATAATGATTGTTTGAAAAGATAATAGTCATTTTGAAAATCACAACTTGGAGGGGATACCAAACATTTTGAAGACATTATTTGGAACAAATGGTAAACATCTTTTTCTTTTCTTCTTCTTTTTCTAAGGACTAAACATGCTTGGAGAATGGTAAACAAAATTCGAAGTGTATTGCCAAACATTTTTAAAAACTAATGTTTGGGGGAAATGGTAAACATCAAAACTTTGGGAGAAAATGTCAAACCTTTTAAAACATGTTTGCCCCCGAAATATCAAACACCATAGCGCATCTGTTTCAAGTTGCCAGAGATCAACTCTAATGAAGCTCATATTTAGAAGATCTTGACCATTGTGGAGATATATGCCAATGTATAGTTTCTTCTGGTCTAATAGGCTTTTGAGAGGAACAACCATACCTAGTTTCTACCCCGTTTAAGGTGGCTCTCTTAATCTCACTATCTCACCATGCCCCATCCTTCCCTCATTTGGGTGTCGATCAAGCACTTCGAAGTTTGACGTTCCTTGAAGAAAAGTTAACCCTTATAGGCGGAATGAAATCTGAAGACATTCTCATTCAACTTGGATATTTATGGATGACCAGAATGGTCTTTGGGGCTTGTAATGTAGGCCTTTGGTTTATGGTTAAGTGAAACAGTATTTCTGTACTTGTGTAACTTGGATATGCCCATTATTCCTTCTCTTTTTTTTGGATCACTCTAGACTGTCCGTTTTCGGGTTTTCACCCTAGAGTTCATTTCCTTTCTTTTTATTGTATGCTGCCTTGCATTCTGGCTATATACTGATGTTCGTTTTTTATTCAAGAATGTTTGATCTTCCAAAACTCCTCGGAACTGAGATTTCCTGAAGGACTACGAATACATTTCTGGGAATTCTTGTGATTGACACGCCCAGATGAAATGTTATTCTTGCTTTCTTTTTTTCTCTCTTTCACTTTTTCTCTTGGATCGCTCTAGACTGCCCATTTTTGGGTTTTCACCCTAGAGGTCACTTCTTTCAGTGTGTTTTGGTTGGATATTGATGCCAGCAGGCTCAGGTAGACTACTCATTTTCTTCATTTTTAGGATCACTCTAGACTGCCCATTTTTAGGTTTTCACCCTAGAGGTCATTTCCTTTTTCAAAATTGGCAATCTTCGGGCCGACTTGTCTTGACTTGGCTTCAATTCGAGCTTCTATACTAATTTTCAAAACTGATGTTTACTTGAAATATGGATTCCTTCTGTCTCTTGCTCATAGTTGAAGTCTCGTTCTTGTATTGTTTGATCTGTGTGTGAAACATAGACTGTATTCTTTCTTTCTTTCTTCTTATTCGAGTCTATGAATGTATCCTTGAATCAACACGGATCTATACTGGGTATTGATGCGATCTTTCGCTCGGAGTTAATTGCCTCTCTGCAGCTCTTCTGATATTTACTCGATCTGGATTGCTTCGGCCTTCTGATTACCATTTATCTTCTTTTTGGTTTTTCATTTGGACATATCCATGTTTTCAACCACTTTCTTTCGATGATTTTTCGATCTTCGTACCCAATCTGTATGGTCTCATCTGTGTCTTACGGTAAAGTAAAAGAACACCATTCGTTGACATATTCACAAATGTCCTGAGAATGCCTTCAGGGGGTAGAGGTTTAGGGTCAACTTTCATTTCAAGGATCTTAAACGACAAGTGCACGAGAAGATAAATTCTTAAAATAGAACTCGCCCTTGTCTAAATACTCATTTTGTTCCCCTATTGGCCTAAGTAAACTAGCAGATACTCACATTTACTGATATCACCACAACATTCAATCTCTTCTAAATATATGCAACTTAGAGTTGATCTTTGGGTTTGAAGCAAATGTCTTTTGTTGCATTCAAAATTCGAGGACACAGTATAGAAAATGATATATACATATGTCCATTCAAAAAAATGTGTGTATATGCATATGGGAAAAATATACCCATAAAAATGAAATGTTTAAAGAATCAAGGATGTAAAAATGATTTTCTAAATGGAAATGTGATTTTTAATTCTAATAAACAATGATTTTTTTTGCTGAGAATTTCTTTGTGAAATGATGAGAAAACCGTAGGGACCTTTGGATTATCTCCAGGATACTAACTCATTCGCCCCTTCTAAGGTAGTGTAGGCTTGCCTCTTCTCTTGTTTTTCCATCATTTGGATGACTATCTTGTCACGACTCTTTTATCGACCAGCTTCTTAATTTTTTAACGACCCCAAATTTCTTAGTATCATGCCCCAGTGCCTCAATGTTTTGAAAGTGATACACATTTATCTCTCTGTTTCCTTTTGCTCCTAGGCAGGTCTGGTCTTTAATCTAAGGTCCCGGAGTGCATGTTTGTTTCTCGCTCTGACTTTCATGAAGTCCTCAAAGCTAGTATTCATTTTCCCGAGCACCTTATAAAAGAAGAAATATAAAAGGTGGCATAGAAGTCAATTTCCTCTTCATCTACGGGGGTTGCACTTGGGTCACTAAACATAGACACCTCAAAGCACATTCCTGGAAGCTTTCATCAGGTTTCATCTCCATAACCTAGAGATACCGACGACTTAGTGCTAGGTCCAAAGCATATTATATCACGGTAGGTCCTGCTAGACTGTCGGGGAAGTAGTGGATCGGTAATTTTTAATGCACCCCTCCATCTTTTGCAGAATATGGCTGCGTGAATCTTGAGGCATCTTGTTCCATCATCATGTGCAAATCTGAGAATCTTTGGAATTCGGAGGAACGACCAACCCAGGGTTCAAACAGAGTTTTCTTGCATTAAAGACATCAAACTTCTTGTTTTCTCTTTTTCCTCGAGCATATCTTTTAACTGCTCGGATCTGGAGTTTTGAGTGTCTTCAATTCTTTTATTCATGATAAAACTCTAATTGTTATTTGGATTACCCCCCAAAAATTTTATACAAGGTAGTGATAGTGTTATGTAAAATATGTCATGATTGTACAATGTAATGCAATACAATGCATGAATGCAAATGCGGTGTTGATTCTCGAACAATCCTTAAAAGACTTTCAATCAATAGAAAAATGTCTGGTTGCAAGAAACTAATAATGAATTACAGGTGTGATTAGCTTAGCTTCCTTTCCGAGATCTTGACTTCGGGAAGCAAAACCTGTGCTCCACGTCTCGACGTCGTCTTCAGGATGATGGATGACTTTGTCTTCTCTTCTTATTCTATGGACTCGTGACGTCATGATTTTTATTTTCGTGTCTTCTAAAAATGACATCAACAAGTGCAGGCATAATGCAGATAAGATCTTTTATGGGTGCAAACAAATAATACGTTTAAACAGGGATGGATTTTATCGGTCATAAGGGAGTACTTTAAAAAAATTTAGGGTTTAAATTAAAATTCTCAAAGATCATTTGGTTTAAAAATTTCCCCATTTTTATTATCAAAAATTTTAACTTACTTAAAAATGAAACTTTTAGGTTTTTTTTTGTTATTATTATTATTCTGAAAGTTTTATGAGAGAAGAAATTTCAAAGCAAAATAATAATATTTTCAATTTTTTTCTTTTTTGGTTCCTTAATGAGTTAAATTAAAATCTGAGAATTTTAAAAATGGTCAAATGTGAAGATTTAAAATCGGTTTCGCGCGCCCGATGAATCTTCTGCGTCGCATGTGCCTTATTGTCGCATCGTCTTTTTTCGCGATTGGTCTTTGCTCGCCTAACTTGATATCTTTGTAATATTATCGTTTTCCGCAAAAGCAGACTTTTTCTATTTTGAAAGCCTTTTAATGAATTGTTCTTGAATCAACACCATGTCATGATATGCAACATGAATGCAAATAAATGCGTTGATTCCGCTGGTAATCACCCTTTCGAACGACTTTCATGGGAATTAAAGGGTCCAGATTACAAAAAAGATCCATATTACAAAAGGAGTCCCTATTACAAAAAGAGTCTATTACAAAGTCTTAATTACAAAATAAAGTTCTACACATAATCCCTAGCTCTACCTCCTAGCTCCTCGTGACTCCGAGCAACTTGATAAACCTTGGTGCTTCTTCCATGTCCGGGGTTACGAAAGGTCGGAGAGTCGTGGCTTCGGTAGCTAAGTCATTCACACACCTTGTAGCTCGTTGTATGTCCACCATTAGGTCTCGTGTGTATACTTTGGCACTACACGCTCGTTCGACAAATTGTTACGTCGGATCATTGAGTAATCTCGACCGATGTCACGCGATTGGACCGATCTTTGTCCTTCCTAAGACACATTTTTTCCATGATGAAAGATTTTCTAATCGGGCAAACCACTTGAATCAACGCCTCTATGTAATGTGGATGCAATGATAATGCAACAAAAATATGTGTAAAAATAAAATAAAACACAAAAAGAAATGAGTTAGTCTTAGGATAAAAATAATAAATACATAAATAAAAGGACAAATTAAATAAGGTAAATAAACAAAACGACCCTATTTATCTAGTCCAAAACACCTAAGGTTATCCGCATGGCTCTAACAGGGTGGGTTTCTATGTTCTCTACATGCAGTGTTGGTGCTAGGAGGTACCCGAATTGTCCTTGTTGTCCCCTACTAAGGGTAGCAAGGCCCCCGATCATCACCCATTATAGGCTCCTTTCAACCGGGTTCAATTCAGGGGACCCATTCGCTTATGCCCGTACGAAGGAACGATATCCTTACGAAAGCATAAGGTACTCGAGCCCCGAAGGTACTTGCTAGACCCATACGGGAGAACGATATCTCCACGAAAGCATTAGCATTTTCCCCCCACTAAAAAAAAACAGGTTTATATGCCATATTTTAAATGCGTTAAAATAAACGCGCAATTATGACCGAATGTTAATTTAATAGTCACTTTAATCCGGAACTGCTAATATTAGTAAAGCGATAATTATTTTAAAAGCTTGACTCTCATTTGTTTTTTTCGAAAAAAAACAAAAAATAGTCCCCAGCTGAGTCGCCATCTGTAGCGATGTCTTTTGCTTTTTATCGCTAAAATAAAAATGAGACGGTTTTCGAAGGGTGTTTTTGAAAGGTGTTTGTGATTTTTTGGATATAAAATATTTATTCCGTAGGGTTTTAAAAAAACCGCATTTTTAAAAAAAATGGAGTCGCCACCGGCCACTTAGGTAGGCCGGACACCATAAAACCAGAGATCCAAAAAATATTGGGTTCGGGAGTCGGTTACGGATGGGGGAGGATTAGCACCCCCACACCGCCCAAAATTGGTACTTTAATAATTACCGCTTTATTAATATTGGATTTTTCGGATTAAAGTGACGATTATTTTAAAATTCGGTCATAATTGCGAATTAATTTTAAGGGTCCCGTTATCCGAGAATAAACGCCCAACCACTATCACTACGCCTGATACTGGCCCCGTTTACGCTCGAATAAAAGGGCACCCCATTAACAATTTATATCTCGATATGCAAACTTAGTGAGCAAAAAATATAAAACATGGCAAATAATTTAAATACAATGCAAATAAATATTAACATAATAAAATACTAATCTAAAACATACATAAATAAATATTAATCTAACTCATAAATAAAAACATATCTAGCATAAATAAAATACTAACATTCATAAATATTAATCTAACACATAAATAAAAACAAACTCAACATAAATAAAATACTATTCTAAAACATACATAAATAAATATTAATCTAACTCATAAATAAAAACATATCTAACATAAATAAAATATTAATATAAAACGCAAATTTAAAACATATTAAACATTAATCTAAAACATAAACATACAAAAATAAAAAATAAGACCACAATTTTAAAATAACTAATATTTCATTAAATTATAAAAATTACAACACTAATAAAAAAGGGAAGAAAATATACCTAACTAGGAGCTCATATGACAAACCCCGATTGAACCCCCACCGAGATCTACCGCGACCCCTCCAAAAATATAACTAGATCGGACCTAAAATAAGACCCCGATCGAATGTTGGATCGAACCAACTGGGGTCGAGGGCACTGCCCCCAACCCCGGCCAGCCTTGCGGCCGGCCATGCCCCACGATTGGGTGGCAATTCAATTGCCAATTTCATCCAAATTGGGCGTGGAATTGCTCTTCAATTGACAGCCTATTTATAGGCCAAAGAGGGTGACGTGGAGCACCCTGCTCCACGCAATTTTCTTCCCCTTTTTTTAATATATATTATTTTTTTTGATTTTTTATATTAATAATTTTATTATTATAATAACACTAATAACACTAAAACCCGGTCAAAAATGAGTGATTACATAGAGTATGTAAACTTTATTTTACATAAATTTTTTAATTTAGGGATTATAAATTTAATTTAGGTTTCATATTTTTAGGATTAGTATTTAAAGTTTAGACTATATGGTATAATTTTAGGGTTTAGCATTAAAATTAACATAAAACTTATACATTCACTATTTTGACACTTTTATTGACATTTTTAATCCAAAATTTATACATTCTATCAATTTTGATCCTAATTTGAAGTTTTAATAAATTTAACCCTTCATATTTATATTTTTATTTATGAATTTAGTCATATTTTTGTGATACTCTCAAACCAAATAAGTTTATCGGATCAAAACAATAGTTAGATAACTACATTTTAGCATAAAACAATAAGTTACTGTCAAACTTTTATTATACCAGAAAAATAATATAATATTTCTAAGAGCACAACAAAGAGTAAACTTATAAAATATTTAAATATAGAGAGTTAAATTATTGAATTATTTTGAATTATGATCAAATTAATAGAATGTATAAATTTTTGTATCAATTTAAGAGAAGATGTCTAGTTTAAATACAAATTTAAGAGTAAAAATTGTTTAAGCGCTAACGTGGAGGAATATGACTAATTTAAATATCGTTTAAGGGTTCGAGGAGCCCCTGAACTTTCCAAAAAAAAAACAATTAAACTCTTAAAGTTTTTTTTGCACTCAATGTCACCTTTAAACCAAAAAAATTAGCCAATCCGACCCTTTAATTAACGGATTCTGTCATTAACCAACGATTCCGTTAAATTAGATCTAATTACCCGTTTGTCATGCCACGTCAGTTGTTAGTTATCTATTCAGTCACGCGTCAAACTCCACATTCCATCGCATTGATACCATTGTTGAGAGAGAAAATTGCATTGACGTCGTGAAAAGCTTTTCGACTCTGAAAATTACGAATTTACGACGAACTACGTTAGGACTTTTCTGGAGATAAATAATAAGTTTAAGGATTCTAGATCATATCAAAGGGAACAGTTGTTGGCGTCTAAGAGGCACTGAAAGGGATTGTAAAGAAAAAAATTAATGGATCAAAAGGTTCATCCAACAATTTTGAGATTTATTAAGCTTTATTTGCCTTTAGAAATTGAGGAAAAAGGGTTGCAACATTGTGTCGAATATTTAAAGAAAGTAATCGGAATGAGATCAAGGTTAGAGTATGAGAAGTTGGTGGAACAAAATAATGGGCAAAATTAGAATAGCCAAGTAAATTGTGTTGGCAGTTTAACTAATTTGTTTAAAGATATAATTTTAGTTGTTGAGAAAAATCATATTTTAAGGAATCTTTGCGGAGAAGATGGAGTGGTGTATGCCAGTTTTAAACTGCAAGAGGAATATAGAGAAGATGAACACGAAGACAACGAAAGGTTAATTTTAACTGTTGATGTGGCATGAAAGACAGACCAATTAGATCAAATTTAATGAAACTGTTGGTAAATGACGAAATTCGTCGCTCAAAGGATTGTATTGGTTAATTTTTTCGGTTTAAGGGTGATATTGAGTATAAATTTTTAAGGGTTTAATTGATTTTTTTTAAAAGTTTAGGGGCTTTTTGAACCCTTAAACCTTAAATATCAAATTGGGTATAATTTTTTTTAGATATCAATTTAATAGAAAGTACATAATTCGGTTATTAAATGTATATTTAATTTTTTTGAGAATATTAAATACCACTCTCTGAAAATTTTAGATTTTTATATAATTTATATTTTTTTATTAATTATTTTAATTTTGCATCACCTAAATTTTTTATAATTTCGTACTTCAAAATTTCTAATATAACATCTTAAAAAATTCACACCACTTATATAAAATATTGTATTTGTCTTTGATAAGAGTAACCCTCCAAACTTAGTTTACTTTATTCAAAATACTAAAATTTGTATTCTTCATCCTGCTAGCCTAACTAATATCTTTTACATGTATTTTATGGACGAGTCTAGAGTAAATGTCATGTACCAATATATATTACTAATCATATGCACTATTAACTATTTTGATAATTTTTTTGAAATCATGAAAATCTAAAACGTGATTATTCTCATTTTAAAATAAAATATGTTAAAACACTTTCTGTACCTATTTTCATATTTTTATTTAATAATAAAATTATTAAAATAAAAAGTGAAAAAACTGAAAATTAGCACAAAAATTATTTTAATATATTTTATTTAAAATAATAATAATTACGTTTTAAGTCTCATGCTTTTTAAAATTATTAAAATAATTTATGATATATATATATATCAATTTATGGATAAATTATATAATAGACTCGGCTCGCCACGTCATCAATGGTTCCAAAAAATAAAAATCATTCATTTTATTAAATTTTTTCCTGTCATATTTTTATTAAGGGAATCTACATTTGGTAAAAAGTGATTTTTAATTTAATTTACAGTAAATCTGAGCAAAGATTCACTTGATAAAAAAATGACATGGAAAAATTTAATAAAATAAATGTTTTTTATTGGTTGAGATCATAGATGACATGGCAAGCCGAGCTTATGATATAATTTCTCCTTTAGAGTTTTCGTATTTTATAATATAAATTGAAGTAAAACTAAATTATTTTATTTGTTAAAAGGAAACTAGTATATTTGCATGTCTATATTATTCAAAAGATTATCTTTCCTTAAATAAATTTACGGGAATATTAAGAATTGACTTTTATATCATATTGGTTAGCATACTGTCACGGGGCTATACTTCTGAACCAGCCCAACGTGCGGCCTTAGTCGATGTTCTTAGACAAACGACTAAGTAAGCCTGAAATCCTTCTCCGGAAGATCGAATACTTCCAATGCACACAAACACAAGTTCGTTCCAAGAGGAACCGAACAAAAGAGAAAGGCAACAAGAACAAAAGAAAGAACGCTCAAGAATGCGAAGAACACTACAGAGTGTTTTTAGAGTAAATGCCAAGTGTATTACTCAAATGATGGATGAATACAATTGAGGTGGGGAGGCCTCTATTTATAGTTGAATCCCCATACAATGAACGGACGAGATCGAATCACACTAACGGCTCAGATAGAAAGCCACCTACCAAATCTACACTAACTAAGGAAACTCTATCACTATGAAATTCTTTCCTTAAGTTTGTGCTTACATTGAGAGATATTCTTATCCCTTGAAATATTCTCTGGTAAGATGCCATCTATTAATTTACCAGGCTCAATGTATTTGGGCTTTCTTTCAGTCTCCAATGATCGGACCAAGTCAGGTGGTCTTCTCGGCAAGCCTAGAACCTCTTGGGTTGTTGGTTTGTTTGAGTAGTTTTTGCCGACGACTATGATTCTTCGCACTGCATCGATTAAGCCACTGTTGGTCTCATTGGGAGATGGTATTCCTGGATGGCGACTTGACCCATGCATACCTTTTTGGTTAGCTCGGCGTATTCGTTTCTACAAAGTCGCTAGCCTATGGAGAGGGGTAAGATTTGAGAGTTATTGGCGGGGTTCAAGGGATCTCCGAGAGTGATAACTTTTTTGTGGCTTGTTCTAAAGGATAGGATTCTAACGAATAAAGAACGGAATCGGCGACACCTTACTGATGATATGGGATATGTGATTTACGGCTCGGTTATTGAAGACACGTTGCATGTGTTGCGTGATTGCCCTGCAGCAATGAAGGTGTGGTCGGAGCTGATATGTCAGGATCGCCTGTGTGAATTTTGCGCTTTAACTCTGCGTGAATGGATTGCATGCAACCTTAAGGACCAAAGTTACTTCCTAAAACGGCAACAGCATTGGGGACTGATGTTTGGCTATGTGGTGTGGGCTCTTTGGCTGCAACATAATAGTAGGATTTTTTATCCTACTCATTGTAGTGAGCTGGTGGTTGATAAATGTCGTCGTCTTGTGAGTGAGTTGGTGGGTGACATGGGTGGT
Source organism: Hibiscus mutabilis (assembly GCA_019671005.1). Taxonomy (NCBI): domain Eukaryota; kingdom Viridiplantae; phylum Streptophyta; class Magnoliopsida; order Malvales; family Malvaceae; genus Hibiscus; species Hibiscus mutabilis. The sequence goes on from CM033754.1 coordinate 37,426,177, forward strand.
GCTAAAGCTGGTGTAACTGCACGATTGAATCATTTCGATTACACTCGGGTAAATCGTTGGGCGGCACCATCAGAGGGTTGGATCAAAGTGAACACTGATGGTTCGTTTCGTCCTGTGTCTGGAGGAGCTACTTGTAGGGGAGTCTTTCGCAATCATACTGGGTAGTGGGTGGTTGGATTCGCTAAAAGCATCGGTTTGTGTTCAGCGATTGAAGCCGAATTGTGGGGCATCTATGAAGGCTTAAGGATAGCTTGGGATATTAGGATAAATAGGTTATGGATTGAATCGGATTGCAAGAATGCTTTGGATATTATTCAGGATCGTTCCTTTATTGTTTCTCGGCCTTCGATTGTTCAGCATATTTGGAACTTGTTGAGTATAGATTGGGAGATTCGTATGTCAGTAATTGCTAGAGAAGGTAATAGAGTTGCGGATGCGCTAGCGCAAGCTGCATGGAGAGTGACGTTTGGTTTACATGAGTATGTTGACCCACCGAGTTATGTTATTAAGTTCTTACAAAAGGATAATGTAGCCTAATTAGTGTGGCTAGTTATTTCTTTGGCTTGTACTATTACTATGAATACTATTTTTCCTCCACCTAGGTTTAGGGAGGTTTTTTAATAAGACTCATAGTAATTTCCCACTTATAATAAAAAAAAGAAAGTCGTTTAAATTAGAATCAAATTGTACTATAACATGATAAAAAATTGTGATTAAATTTGTATAGGAACTTGAAAACTCGACTCAACTCGAACTTGACTCGAATTTTATAAACTCGATTCGAAAAAAATTCAAATAAAGTTTGAGTTGTAAAATATGATGCGCCAACTCGAATAACTCAAAATTTTTTGACTTGACTCAAAAGAATTTCAAATACAGTTTGCGTTGTAAAATATGACGCTTCAACTCGAATAACTCAAAATTTTTTAATTCGACTCAATCGAACTCTCGCCTCTAATAAACATAGTATATCAAATTGATTAATATTTAAATACCGATAAACTGATCTCTTATAATTTTGTCGGCCAACCCAGTTAAATAAGTGTTTATTAAATATTACCTAAGCCCAATAGCGTAATAGGCTTGCAATTGCATTACAAAACGGCGCCGTTTGCATTCGAAAAAGGATCTGAAAGGAGGAAAAAGATCTCCCAATTAAACGGGGTTTTCCAGTTAGCTTAGTTTTACTCAGCTCCGATCGGCGAAGACCTAAACGTCTTTCATCCGTTAGATTACACCTTCCACCGACAAGAAGAAAATAAAAATCAATGGCTGCGATCTTCGCTCGTAACTCTCTCAACGCTCTCCGAGCTCGACATCTCGTAAGAACTCAATTTCCTCTCCTCACCTGAAGCTAACGAATTTTCTTATTTTTTGTTCGAATTTTTCTTTTCAGCGATGCCCTAGATTTTCATTTTTCATGAAATCGATTATCATTTCTCCATTAGAATATGTGGATCATAGAATTGTGGGACTTAAAATGTTAAATTTACATCATGTGGTAATTTAATTTAGAAATGAATTAAAGAATAGGGCAAGGCTCCGTCGGTTTTCCTCTTATATTGTTGTTAATGTGAAATTTGTTTTTCTCTGATTTTCGTTTTCTTTCAGAATTACCGTTAACCAAACAATTTTTATTAATTGAGTTTAGCAATTATTTGGTTATGCATGAATAGGCTTTGTCAGGGCAAGCGTTGCGGGGTTCACAACACTATGGGCTGCGACTCGGCGTTCACTCCTACAGCACTAATAAAGGTTGCCCTACTCTGTGTAATTCAACTTTATTATAAATATCCTTATTTTGAAAGGGGAAGTACGGAGAATTCTTTGGAATATGGATGTAAAGTTAAGAAATTTGTGATTAGTTGGAAGAGAGCGATAGATGTTTTGAGTTTTGAAACAGCCTGTGACAACCTTTTTTCAATTCATGATCACCAATCCCGGTGCTGTTTAGCTCGTTAATGTTTTCATGTATGTAAACTGCAGATGATGAAGAAAGAGAGCAGCTTGCAAAGGAGATTTCAAAGGACTGGAGTTCTGGTAATTTAGAGCACTGAAATGTTTTGAGTTCCGTTACTTGTATGTGATTTATTTTAGGGAATAAATGGTTTCTTATACTCTACTGAATTGCAGTTTTTGAGCGAAGCATAAACACATTGTTTCTAACTGAAATGGTTCGGGGTCTCAGTCTGACACTCAAATACTTCTTTGAGAAAAAAGTTACTGTAAGCATCTTTCTGATCCTTTTTTTTTTTGGTTGGGGGAGGGAGTGGATTGCATGGAGATTGAAGCGATGCATGAATTGTGATGAAAACCTGGCTTTTCTTATGCAGATTAACTATCCATTTGAGAAGGGTCCATTGAGCCCTCGTTTTCGAGGGGAGCATGCTCTCCGCCGATACCCAACCGGAGAGGAACGTTGCATTGCATGTAAACTTTGTGAAGCCGTAAGTTGAAGCTTCATCTTATTGATCCCATTATATAAATTGCTTTTCTATCGGGGGGGGGGGGGGAATGATAGCATCATGCGGTGCTTCAATATGATGACAAATATTATGACTTGGGTAGAAACCATCCACCGCACTCTGGTATCGACACCTAACTGGAAATGGCATTGCCTAGGGCTTTAACTTTTGAGTCTGAATGTTGTTTTTGGTTGAAATACTGGCACTTCAAATGGTCACTGCATTTATTCTTTTTGTATCATGCATCAAACATTTGTTTCTATGTTTTTCTTTTGTATATTGTCTCTACTCTCTATTACACTTTCTGGTTATAGAAAGGTTGTGTAGTCTGTAGTTGTTTATCTCGGAGAGAAGCAGTCTGCAAAAAATTGGACCCACTCAAACTGATCTGTTGTTAACTCTGATTAAGCTCCTTTTATCTTTATTAAATATGGATTTACCATCATGATTCTCATGAAGTGGTGGTTTATAGATATGCCCAGCACAGGCAATCACAATAGAGGCTGAAGAACGAGAGGATGGAAGTCGTCGGACAACAAGGTTGATTCTCTCTTCTTCTTATTCTATTATGTTAACGGTGTCGTCTTTGTCTAACATTAGTTCAATTTTGTAGGTATGACATTGATATGACCAAGTGTATCTACTGCGGACTTTGCCAAGAGGCATGCCCTGTCGATGCAATTGTTGAGGGACCCAACTTTGAATTTGCCACCGAGACTCATGAGGTTCATCTTCTTTTCAGTTAAATCTGCTGTCGTTTGTATGTCGAAGTAAGTTTGTTAATCGTCAATGTTATTGCAGGAACTTCTGTATGACAAAGAGAAGCTGCTCGAGAATGGTGACCGATGGGAAACTGAGATCGCAGAGAATCTCAGATCCGAAAGCCTTTATCGCTGATGTGCCCCTCTCTACTTCCCTTCTTGCTCAGACAGGAACTGCTGTTTTCCTAGTTGCTGAAAAATAAAATGATGCATGCATGTTACTTGCAATGATACCATGTTTTGTAAGCATTTACAATGCGTGAATCATCCTATGAGTTATTTCGTTTTTGCTACATTTTAAGGCAATGATAGATATAGTTTGTTCGCATATAAATTTTAAGATGCACACAATTTCTGCACTATCAATTTCAAGCACAACTCGCTTACAACCCAATCTATATACATCAAGATTTTAAAAACAGAGTAATTTACATTTTAGAAACTTCCACTTTCATTTATGTCACAAAATTTTAATTTAATCAAATTACACCATCCAACTTTTATTATTTATTGATAAAGTAACTTATATGACAACATTAAATAATTCTAATGTAAACAGCTGAAATTCACACTTGTATTTAACATCTTTTCTCCTATCATTATTAAATAATATTTAATTAATTTTTTTAATATTCTTTCTATATGAATTTTTTGAAACATTTCATTTAAATAAATTCAAAGAAAAAATATCTAAATTTCTTATAAGTTTTAACAAAAATTATTTAAAATTTTAATTAAATATTATTTATTAATAATATGTGAAAAATATGTTTAATATAAGTGTCAGTTTCAATTTTTTACATTAGAATTATTAATGTTGTCAATATAAGTGACTTAATTCATAAATAATAAAAGTTAAATGATATAATTTGATTAAATTAAAGGTTTGTGATGTCAATGAAAGTGAAGATTAAGTTTAGAGATTTGAAATGTAAATTACCCTAAAAAATAACGTATAAAGTAATTTTTAATATTTAAATTTAATTCTAAATTAAATAAAAATAGAATCTGGTTTAATTAATAACAATGTTTAAACTTGTGAATCATAAATTGTTTAAATCTGTATGTTAGGAATAATATTTTGTTTCTCGAGATTTTTCTCTTAGCTCTAATTGACACCGGTTAGTTTTCTGGGGTGTTGATTTTCGTCCTCTTGGTTAGGGTGGAGATTTAGACTTGATGGAGGCAAGAAAGATGTATTATTATTAGATAAATAATTTCACCAACAATCGGTTCCATGGCCTAGCGGTCAGGTCATTGGACGCTGAATCCAGTTACCCAAGTTCAAATCTCGGTAGAACCTTCAATTTTTATTTTTGAAAATCATGGTTGGTGGATCATTTCAATGGCATACATGTTTGTTTTTGTATGCTATATGCTATACTTTCTCAGTTCTCATTGCTTTTGGAGGATCTTTCAATGGAAAAACATGTCTATATGTTTCTTTGTTTGTTCATATTCTTTATTTATATGCTACACTTTTCCCACCAATTTCATATTGACCAAATGCAATGGAAGAGAACAAATTCCATGAAAGAGACAGTTGGCTAAAAACATATACACCATAAAATCTGTGATATCTGGACAATTACAACTTAAATCAACATCTAAATATGATATGTGCAACTTGAACTCCCACAATTCAATGCATGTATCGAGCTCGAAAACCCCCATTTACCTTGATGAGAAGAGCTTCATCAGGTGCCAACCAGCAGGCACTCGAATGGGAAGACTGCCAGTCTTATGAAGAAAAGAATTGAGAACAAAAAATGAAACCTCTCTGCTGCTACTTACAATCCCTGTCCTTCGATTTCTCGTGCTTCCTACGGCTCCGTGAATATCTCCTTCGAATGCCGCCTATGCGAGACTGAATGGTCACCTCCTCCTTTCCGAGCACTGCTTCCCGAACGTTTGAAACTGTTTCCACCTTCTGCTTTAGTCGTGTTGGTTGCTGGAATAATTGTTATATCTGAAGAGCTTTGACGCCAGCTACCGAAAAGAGCAGCATTCCAAGAACCTCTTGAGGACACTCTTCTAAGCCCTGCTGAGCCTGAATCATCCTCCCTAACAACCCTCAACGGATTTTCCAAAGCTTTGAGAATGTATTTCATTAGGGGCCGCCGAGAAGGTTTCGGATTTAGACACCGTCTAGCAACAATGGCCATGGCCCAGACTTCCTCCAATAGATCCTCGTCCACGAGAAGAGACGGATCCAAAATTTTCGTCACGAGTTCCTTATCGTATATACTGATATAGGGTAGTGTCTGCTCTAACCATTCCTTCATCCTGGTCTGACTCGATGCATCGATGTCGAGCTTACCGGTTACCAATCCGAGTAAAACCGTCCCAAAACAGTAAACATCGTACGCACATAATGCTGCAGAAGAATCTAGCCGTTCTACAAGTAAAAACGAAATTTCAGACAAAAAACTCTAAGGATATCACAGCAGTAAACATGTTGGACCTAACAGCAAACAAAATGAAGAACGAACGACGAGGAGAGAACGATTGTACACTTACCTGAAGAACCATGTTCTGATGACCTGCAGGCAACAAAGTAAAGCCAGATGAAACTCGCTATCGAGTAAAACAAGCCTAAATGCATGCAACTTGGTACATTTTGTTCGAAACAGCAAAAATCTAAAACAAGAACATAGAGATGCAGACATATGATACGCTATTTGGAAATGATTATTCGGGTTACAATTCTACCGAATACTCACTGTGGCAACCGCATTAATCTTGTAATTCTATTTGGATGACCATTGCCTTCTTGAGGGCAGACCCTGCTCAAACTCCCGAGTCGAACTTCGAACTTATCATCAAGAAGTATACTGCTAGCTTGAACATCTCTTCAACAACACAAAAAAGAACATGTCACTGCTAGTTCTTGCCTAATTATGTATTGCACAGCCGAACGAAATAAAGAAACACATGAGGCAGCCGAATTATGATGATGAGCAAATGAAAGCTGTAAACATACCTGTGGACATGTGGCGGCGTGCATTCATGATGCAAATAAGAAAGGCCTTCGGCAACTCCTATAGCGATTTTCAACCTCGTTATCCAATCTAATGACTTTAAACCATCGCCTTCCAAATTGTTTTTCCCGTACAAGGAACTTGACAAGTCCCCGTTCGGCATGGATTTATAAACTAATAATTTTTCATCCTCGTTCTCGAAGCAGTGTCCCAATAGGGAAACTACTCGTTTATGTGCAACTTTGCTGAAGAAATCCAGTTCTAAAAGGTACACTTCCTTTTTAATCAACCGCGAATCAATCCTTTTGACGACAACAGGAAGCCCGCTTTCTAAGATACCCTTGAAGAGATCACCGGAATGACCGTGCTTGATGAGGTTTGCATCAGTGAAATCAGCGGTTGCTTGAAGAAGTTGCTGATATGTAAAAGGATCGCCTAGGCTCGAAAAACTACTAGCTAAGCCGGATGAAGGTGGTGTTGCTTCAAGAGGAACTTGTCCTACACCAATCCCTCTATTATTTACTTTCCTCCGTCTTCGGACACATGGAACCAGCAATAGCAACAACGTGAGTAGCACGATAAACCCTGCTCCTCCCAGGACTGCAGCCAATATAATTCTGTTTCTGTTGCTGTTCCTACTTTCGGGTGCTGGAGGTTCTGAGGAATTCGAGCTCCCAAAATTATCGAAACTTAGGCCCCTCTCAGCATAGAACGCTACACAATCCGTCAAAGTTCTCTGGCTTGACACGTTTGTGAGACAATTAGTACTAAGAGATGCATTCTCAGACACATAGTCTGGAACCCTGCCTTCGAAGTAGTTCCCCGATAAATTCGTAGAACTAAACCTTCTGACTACGGTTGTGAGACCTCCATAGAACATGTTCCAGGAAATGTCGAGTACTGCGGCAATGGCATTATCATCATTCAAAGAAGCATTAGGCAGCCTCGCGCTGAAGTTATTGTGAGAGATGTCAAGCAGGCTCAACCCGGATATCGACCATATTACTTCAGGAACTTCACCAATGAAACTATTGTTTCTCGGGACAATAACCTGCAACAGACTCGAAGCACGGAACGAATTGACCGGCAACAACCCGCTGAGATCATTGTTTCCGAGATCAAGTTCAAGTAAGCTATCAAGGCCACCGAGCTCTGCAGGTATCGAAGACGTTAAACTATTTCTCGAAAGATTCAGGACTCGTAGCCTCGAAAGCGACCCAATGCCAGGAGGAATTAACCCTGTTAAGTTATTATAAGCAATTTCAAGACTTGTCAAATTCCTTAGAGGAACAAATGATGACGGAATCGATCCGGTAAGCGAATTCTTCGAAAGATCAAGAACCAAAAGGCTTAATACCAGTGATATTACAAGACCTGAGATCCAACACTTGCAGTGCCAACAACCTTTGTCCAAACCAACCAGGGATTGAACCAGGAAGCAAGAACCTAGAGGCATTAAAAGAGACCAAACCAGTAAAATTGGTAAGAGAATCGACAGCAAACCGTGGGTTTTGTTCACCCAGCCTTGTTCTTCTAAACCCAGAAATGTTAATCCCAGAAACACAACCGTTTTCACATCGGACACCGTTCCAATTCGAACACGGGTCGACTTTTCTAGGCCAATCCCTGCTTCTAAGACCCAAAGAGGATCTGAGTTCAAACAAAGCTGTTAACTCGCCGCTCGAACTCAGTCGCTGCTCAACTGTGGGCTCAAACAAAAGCAACAAAAAGAGACACAACAAAGCTAACACTCCCATGGTTCATAAAACACTAACACCAAATCATCTAAACATTCTCAAATTCATCTTTTTTCCTATAAAAATGAATGAAATTGTTGCTTAATACCTTAATAAAGCTCTGACCTTGATACCCAAAAGCTCAATTTTTTTTTTTTAAATTGTCTATAATTGTTGGTAAGCAATCTTTATCAAATTCTCTTCTTCTTTGTTTTCCTTTTCCCTTTAAATTATGAATTAATTCCGTTGACAAAAGAGAGTAAAACAAATCTTAAATTTGATTCTAAGTGATTAATCGATGATAAAGGTATTAGATAAATGATGGTGGGCGGTCAAATGCTGAAGTGGTAGAATTTGAACACTCTTGTCTCTTTGTCTCTTTCCTTTTTTGAGTTCTAACATATCAACTTATGGGAAAATGGAGTATATATTTTCCAGGAAAAGAAAAGAAAATCTGAACCGGTGGCTCCATGAATTTACTAATCGCTGTTGATGAACAAAGAGACCCTGATCTGAGGAATTTTACGGTTCTTCATGAGCAGGAACATCTATCTGTTCTTGCAATTTAAGCAACATATTTCACCTCTGATTTTTTGGGATGTCTTTATGATTCAGCCATTAAGGTTAAAAAATTATTGGCAAAATCCATATTTTGATATACAATGTGTAAAAAGAATTACACAATATCAATAATCAGTTGATCTTGTAAGATTAGACTTTAGATTCTTTGAGCAAGATAAGAATGTCAAATCGTTTTAAACGGAAAAAATTGAACTAAAAAGATCGTCTCATATTAAGTTTATATGAAACTCAATCCAAATTAGTCGACCAATATACTGAATAGAAGTGGTTAAACAAAAAAACTACATTATTTTTTTTATTTTAACTATAAAATCTAAATTTTAGATCTCTAACCCAAAATCCTAAAACTAAAAAAGTTTGTTTGTCAAAGTTTTTTTTTCCCCAAAATAATAAGATTAAACCTATTAATTTATAACAAAAAATAAATTTATGGCAAAAATATTCGGTACGCATGTTGTGTAGTGCAAATCTTTCTGTTTTAGGGGTTTGTGATTTAGTTTATGGCTAGTTTGTATGATTTTAATTTGAGGTTTAGAATTTGAGTTTAGAATTTATGGTTTATATTTTAGGGTTCATGATTTAGATTTTAGTTTTAAAATAATAAATACACATGTTTATATAAATTTTCACACATTACATATACAATTAATCTAATTTATTTGACCAATATGAGTATTATTCCGACTCGATATAGGTTGAATTATAAAAATCAACTACTAGAGTTTGAATTAATTTGAATCCAAACTAACTTAAATTTAAAACAATTTAAACTAGAAAAATAACAACTCTAATCTGAATTATTTGAATACAAAATATTCGATCTAAAAAAATCGAATCTTAAAATTAAATGATGCAAATTAAAATGACCAAAAAATTATTGTTCATATTAACCCATCCAAATTCAACGATTCAAACCCTCTCAATTGTTAAAAAAATCTTAGTATTCAATATATAATTATATAACAATTTTGTTAGTTGAATTCAATTTTGCCCAATTTAAATATATATTCGAAATTTCGACTAGAGTAGACAATCAATTGTTTATTTAATCTATGTAAAGTAGATAATTACGACATTCTTTCTTACTCTAATTATTTATCATTGAGATTTGTGTCGTAAAATTGGAATCTAAACACGGGTTTAATGAATTTTTTATAATCGATATTGAAATAATCGAACAATTAATCTGAATCGAATATTATAACGGTTCATTTTGAAGCGATTTTTTAATTCAGTAGTTATATTCACATCGCCAAAAACGTAAAATATCAAACTCATCGACTAATTAATCTAGACTTATTAATTATTGGTACATAAATTTGATATATGTATATATATATATATTTGTACAAGACGTAATTATTTATAAACTCATTTAAATCTTCAATGTAAAAGTGCAAAGACACATGCCTTTAAAAAATCTTCTTAAAATTTAAATGAAAGAAAAAGAATGCAACACGTCAATATCAAATTCTAAACGATTCGAGCAAATAAGCCGCGCAAAAATTAACAAAACATTACAAGACCAAATAGGCACAACCATATCCCACAATAACATTCCCTCTCCACTCCACGCTAGCAAAAGACTCCTCTTTTAATAAAATCAATGAACGTCATTTTTTTTATTGTGCTTGAGTTTAAATTAATAAAATTTTAAATTTAATGGTGTAAAACCTAACCACATGTGTATATATATTGATAGCATTTTTTTTTGCATTTTATTCGTAATTCAATCACGACCATGTGTAATATTGTGTATAATTGATTAAAATATTTAATAAATTCATGTTTTATTTTTTTATTAAGGGAAGGACAAGAAATTTGGGTGTCGTTGTCATCCTTGTCATGTTGATTTTTTATAAGTGATGGAATATATCTTAATGGTATCGTTTTCGCAATCGTTTAGCATTTTCAGACTTTTCAAATTAATTAATAGAGAAAAATAGATGAATTGATAAGACTGTAAAAATAGTAGAGAAAATTAACTGTGGATTTATTGATAGATTAATTTGAACTAAAAATTATAAAAAATTATTGTGTAAGTAATTTTCAAATTCAAATTGTTTATATACAATAAGAAAAATTCTACAACGCTCGACAAACACCGCTGAACACCACTAACGATGAACACTGGTGAACACCATTAACTTAATTTATAAAGATTAAAAATCTCAAGGACTCAATATATAATTATAAATTATTTAAAATAAATTTTCAATTAAGTTATTTTATATATATATTATATTATATATATATTTAAAATAATTGGATCAAATATCAATCTTAGTCAATTTAAAAAAATAAAAAAAACCCAAACCCTAAACTATAAATCCTAAACCCTAAATTTAAGCATTGGGTTTTGAGTTTAGGGTTGATGGTTGATGGTTTTGAGTTTATGGTTTAGAGTTTTGGGGGTTGGGTTTAAGGTTTATATTTTAGGGTTTATGGTTTAAGTTTAGGGTTTTGATATTAGGGTTTATGGTTTATAGTTTAAGGTTTTGGTTTTGGTTTAAGGTTTAGTGTTTTTTATTTTTTAAATTGACTAAGGTTGGTATTTAATTCAATTATTTAAAAAATATAATATATATGGAAAATAATTTAATTAAAATTTTATTTTAAATAATTTATAATTGTACGTTGAATCTTTTAAATTTTTAATATTTATAAATTAATATAATGATGTTCAACGGTGTTCATCGTTAGTGGTGTTCATCGATGTTCGTCGAGCGTGGTAGACTCATCCTTACAACAATAAGATTTTAATTTTTTTTATCTTGTTTAATGTGATTTAATGATTTATTTTATTAGATTAATTGATAATGGATATATTATTGGAATTTCAGAGGTTGACTAGTAAATATAAAAGTGTAACGACATTGATTTTTCATCACTTAATTATAAATGAAGAAAAAAAAGAGATTGTCTTTTCAGCCTACCATTTTAAACTGGTCAACGAATACTACTTGGTTAATATTAAAAATGGATTGAATACGACTATGGAAAATATAAAATTTGAACAATGTATTTATAATTAATAATATTTATATCTCGAAGGGTTTCATTTTGGCGGGCTTTGCTTAGGCAATTAATAAATTAGATATGGAAAAAGCTGTTAAAGAGAAGGGATAGCCATTTGCATATGTTGTATATTCCTCGACATGCTATCGTAGCATGGATGGCCGTACTTGGAATATTGCTTACGAGGGATACACTTCTCTCTTGGGGTATGAGGGTTGATGTTGAGTGTGTCCTCTGTAATGGTGCTGCTGAGAGTAGGAATCATAATTTCTTTGGTTGTGGCTACTCTAAGCAAGTGTGGAAAGAGGTTTTACATTGTTGTTGCATCTCAAGGTAGGTTTTTTCCTGGGCGATTGAGTTTGATGGGCAGTGAAGTATTTCAGAGGCAAATCTCTGATTGCTTTAGTTTTGAGGCTTGCGTGAAATGCTTTCTTTTACTTTATATGAAGTGAGCGTAATCACAAGATTTTTGGTTCGATTTTTTTTCTTTATTATGCTATTTTTTCTAGTATACGTGAGGTTGTTTATACAAGATTGTTTGGGAAAGTTTTACATTTGAGAGATAGCATTGATTTACAAATAAGTTGAAATTGGGGCTGATTGTATAGGGTGAGGGTTCGTTTGATTTTACAGATTGTTCAGTTTTGTTGTTTTTCGTAGCAGTAATAAATCTAATTATTAAAAAAGGACTTAAAATGTCAATATTTTAGTGTATAACATTTAAGACCCCATTACAAGTCCAATAACAATAAAATGCCAAACTTTGTGATGAATTCCCTATCTTTACTTTTAAATGAGAAATTATTAGATCGATTCGACTTACTATGTCATCCATGATCTATCTAATAATATTCACTCATTTAGTGTAATTTTTAAGTAATTACCCACTCCTTAGTTACATATAATAAAGAGGTGAAGATTCATCTTGAAAAAAAATGAGATGGAAAGATTTTATTGGATAAGACCATGAATGACATAGTGAGACAGACTCCTCTAATAATTTTCCTTTTAGATATAGATAATGGGTGAATATTATATAATTTCATGTATTGTCAGTAAATTAGATGATTATATTTTATCATAAGTTAATTTAAATAAATTTAGTCTTAATTTTTATGATGGGTCAATAACAGATTTACTAACAATATATAAAATTATATATTGTTAGTGCATCAAATATTAATCTCAAATAAAAATTGAAGTAAAGGACGATCTTTCGGTGGTTACAAAATACTCCAAATCTCTGCATTCTCCGCATATTTAGAATTTAGTCACTCTACTTTTATTTTGAAATTCAGTTATTATACTTTTCAAATTCAAAAATCCAAGTCTAATTGTAAATACCGGTTGATGTAACATTTTTAATGTGAACAAAGATCGGATGTGCCCCAGAATGTGAACTGATCAATGAAGATACCTCCTTGAAGAATAGGATTGATTGCGCCCGGATCCTGACTGGTGTTAAACAAAGATCGAACGTGCCCCGGAATGTGAACATTTTCATCAATGGGATCAGCTATTGTATCCGCATCTCAACTGCAGATTATGAGGACGAACGATGTTGGATAAATGAAGAGCCACCGGAATTATTCTCCGACGAGAAATTGGATGATCACAGTGATGAGGATGCGAGCTGTCTATTCGAAGACCTGGATCCAAGTCATAATGGTGCGGCGGCTGGTTTCAGTTCCGAGAAAGTTGGGAACACTAATATCCCTTTTAGCTCTGACATGATACCGCTTTGTCCCCAAACAGTATTAACACTGTCGGCTCAGACCAAAAAGCTGCATCCAACATGGAACCCGTCCAAGTAGGCTAATCCCATTTCAATCAAATCTGTCCTGTGGGCCTTGTTGAAGTTCCTATCAGTTGTGCATCTGAGACTTCCAAAATATCATCGAATTCAAGTGAGCACACGGGCCCAAAGCTGGATAAAGAAACTAGGCTCTATCGTGTGAAGCCAAGATACATCAAAAACCCAAGCGACATGAACCCTTTCTCCTTCAGATCCACGTTGGATAAATCCATAGGTGGGCCTCTTTCAGAAATACATCAGGCCTGTGTAAGTGGGGTAAACTCAAAGTCATGAATTCTGGTTCTCGATTTTCTCCCGAGTCACCCACTAAAGATTCTACCTCAAATTTCGCTCCTCCTATAGTCCACCGGATATCCCATACCAATCACGATAAACATCATCAAGGGTAGAGAAAGCATGTAAAGCCAGAAGTACACTCATGATGGGCCACAATCTTGGAGTGCGTTTTGCAGCACCTGAGCAGATGGCGTTGGCGCGACTCGAGAATTTGGAAGCTGTGGATAAGTAATCCCTTTGGCTGGTACGGCTGTTTATTTTGTGTGTAATTATTTTATTGTTTTTGATGAATTATGCTTTCTTAACATGGAATGTAAGGGGTTTGGGTAAGTTCGAGAAAGTCCGATCGGTAACCAGGACGATTTCTAAGAGTAAAGCAAATGTGGTTTTTATCCAAGAATCCAAATTGCAAATCTTGAAGCCCCAGATAGCCAAACGACTGAAGGGCTCTAATTTTGATTTGGCTTTCTCTTCGTCATATTGTGCTTTCGGAGGCCTGATTTCAATGTGGGAGCCAATTTCTTTTCGGGTTAAAAGGAATATTAATTTGGATCGGACAATTGTTCTTATTACCACACTGTCCAAGCACAAGTTGAGAGTCGCGTTAATTAACGTGTATGCACCTAATGATCAGCAAGAAAGAAGAGTATTCTTTGAGATAATTCCACGGCTAATTTCCTCGTATCAGTTACCAGTTTTGATCACTAGTGATTTTAATATAGTCAAGACAAGTGAAGAAAGAGTTGTAGCTTCAGATAATTTGAGCTCCATGATGGTTTTTTCTGAGTTCATACCTGATACCAGTCTCATTGATCTGCCTATGAATCACATGGATTCGAAGGGGAGATAACTGTGTGGGAAGTAGTCTCGACAGGTTCTTACTGTCTCTAGATCTGTTGGGTTGCTTCCCAAATTGTGTCCAAATTTAACTTTCGAGGAGCTTATCGGATTACTACCCTGTAGTGCTGAAGGAGGGTAATGCTATGAGAAGCTCAAGGCCTTTTAAGTGGTTTATCCATTCGGCAGATAATTCAAGCTATGTTAACACCGGTACGAACCGACTCAATAGGTAGTTGTTTCAAAACATGCCTCGACGATGGTCCGCCGGTGCATTGAGAGTATCATATGTTTTGCAATTTGCATGCATGGTTCGTGCCCTGTGTCACGGCATGCCCCTTTTACTCGGTTGGCAAGCCGTGCGGCACTTGAAATGAGTGTTACCCAGACAAGTCAGCCTTTTCTCATGCCCTATTGGTCCAAGGGGTTATCTCGGTCTAGCCTTCTCAGGGTCATAATGCGCTAAGACTTTAGAGTTTCGAATCCCGCATAGCTTAACGATTGCTGCACTTCAACCTCGTACTTCAGCCACGAGCGTGATATGGGGCCCTATGGCCCTAAACCGTCCCTAGGTATTTCTTCCAAGGAGACAGTGCGCCAACCACTAGGCCCCACTGCTCGCACACCTAGGCCTCACATGGGCCTAGGAGTATGTCATTTACACCAAGGAAGCTCGGTCGCTAGCCCAGGCGAGGGGGATAGTGGAGACCCGACACCAAACCACTTCCCCCTAAAGAGCTAAATAAACTTACCAGGAATGCCGTGAGTAGACGTTGCTTCGTCCCAAATGAGGACACTTTCTGAATAGGGCCTTCATCGTCTTCCCAAAGCATCTTAACTTGCATCCTTGAATTGGTCGCTCCTCAGGGATTGCGCATATCATCGCTCGGTCCACCAGTGCTCGGTCCTGAATGGGCTTGTCAAGGCAGGATCGCAATACAATAAGGGATGGTCTTGACATTCGCCCCCACTTCCTCTATCGATGACCTTATCGATATAGCCCCAGAAGGGATGGTTCTGACATTCTCTCCCACTTCCTCTATCGATGCCCTCGTCGATGTAGTCCAAGAAGGGATGGTTCTCATTGATGTTGACACCAGTTCTTCATCACTTGATGAGCCGATATGGACATCTGTGGCAGCACATCTTCGATTTGTGCTCGATTTGATACGTTTTTCTAGTCCCACCATTTGAACATTCAAGCAAATAATTCAAGCTTCGATCTTGGGTTCTTTCTATCTCTTTTTTGACTATGTTGCACATCCGTAACTGTCTAGACTGACCATGGACTCATTATGACCCAGTTCCACTTCTTTCATATTGAGTGCTAGATTCATGCTTCCTCACTTTTACTCTGATTGTGGCTCGAGCAAAAGACAAGTAACAAACCGTCGATCCGCTCGAACAGGTGCCTTGTAGTTTCTTTGTGCTCCATGATCTGCCCATTAACCTACACAAATACAAAAGTAACATACCTGGCCATGAGCAAGCGTGTTATGACTCGTCACTCAATGGCTTGCTCCTCGACGTTAAGCATATTCGCCAACTTTGCCTCATCTCAGACCGAGACCTTCAAAGTACTGAATGTGTCTCCATACATACATCATCATATTAACCCAAGTTTGCCAGTACATGCTCGCATTGCACTTGGTTGCTTAATAATGCAAAGATAATCTCTAGTTGCCAACATCGTATAGAAATTGTACTTGACTTTTGTTCTCCTCAATACATCATGTATTATAAGATATACAAGCAATTTTATCAATGATAACATATTCACACAAGTTTCGTATGATACTTGGTTGGCACACATTGTCATATGCTACCACCAATCATGGTATGCCTTTGATGTATACCTCAGGTGTTTTGCCTATTTGAGAACGCAGCCTCTACGACAAGCTAATATCATCCACTCGTGAGGTTTTTTTCTTACTCGATTATACCTGCACCATTTGCCAAGTGAATGCACACCAATGTTCTCTCGAACAACATTGCCCTTGTTCCAGTAGCAAGTAGATGGTCATATGCCCCCACTATAACTTCTCAATGGTCTCCTATGGCCCTTGTAATAGCCAATCAAGTTGCCCTCTTCTTTCGTTTCTCCTTCACTCCCTTTGTAACAGACAAAACTGCTGATTAAGCACAAAAGCACACATTTGATCTCCTAGCACACATGGCCTATACTCCATGGATAAGTTAGTTTCCCCCATCTACTGATGTCTTCCCCACTATCCACTTATTAGAAAAGTTCATCTTGTTATCACGCCAGCAAAATATACCTGTATCGGTACCCTCCACAAACATCATAGCAAGATTAGTCTCATGTTGTAGACTTCAAAATGATGTCTCACTTGTGCCCTCTACGTGTGACTTAGGTTTTCGCAGGATACCAAACTCTTCCCCATATGCCCATGACATCTAGTCAGAAAATCATTCTCATGTAGGATCAAGACCTATTTATTTTCTTATATAATCTCGAATAGAACCTGTATGCGTTAAATCCCTTAGCTTCTTCTGAGCATTATACTCTACATTTTCGGGAAAGAAGGAGCTCATTAATTCTTTCCTCAGCTCTTCCCATATCTTGACAGAACAAACACCATTAATAAACTTGGACCGCCACCACAACTTGGCGTCCCCTATTAGATACACCGAGGCCACCGAGACCTTATCTTTATCTGTTTTAGTATGCTTATACCGAAAATACTGCTCGATGTCGAACAAGAAATTTTTAAGCTCTTTAGTATCTTTGTTCCCTTCATATCACCGAGGTTCCGAAACCTTAGTCCTCGGACCCTTATCTGCTGTCATTGAATTGCCCATAGCTATCTGTATCAAGTTAACCTGAGCCTTGATCTCATCTAGTTTGAACTTCATATGACTTAATGCTTCTTTGGCTTCATTACCAAAATCTTTGATAGCTTGGGTCAACTATTGTTGTGTTTCCTCCATTGCTCAAAGTCGATCATTTGATGCTATAGCTATCATGGCAGCCACTGCGGCCTCAAGTTCCTTAAATCGATTAGGGTCTATCGACCCACCACTCTGTGTCGACATTCCAGCACCTGGGTGTATTCCCTCTCTGGGGCAGTACTCGCTCTACGTTTTTGCGTTGTCACCATTTCTGCCGACATACACAAAATCATTGTGCATGCACAAACATCATATTTTACAAACGAGTGTGATATTTGTGCCATGTCCTTCTTTGTTACATGAAGCTGACATTTATCTTTGTTGCATACGACTAGGGCTTCTGACACCTGCCAAACCTTCCAAACCATCGGGTTCTTTAATCAATTGCCCCATACCCTCAAGGAATTAATAGGAATACATGCCTTTATAACACACACAAAGAGAAAACTGACCACGACACTGGTTAGTTCAATTACATAACAATAAAATGAAATGTACCTTACAAGTTACCATGGGGTTCTCCAGTACGTCCCTCACTGCAACTCACGCTCCGTATTGCCAAACTCTAAGAGGTGCTTGTAAACTACTTGACCGCCACATTTCTCTTTTTTTTGGTAACACTGACATATCCATGGTAACCAGGTTTTGCTTCTGATCTCTCGGTCCATACATCGGTTTTGACCTAAGCCATGGCTTTATTAGCGTGCCCCGCCAAGTA
Organism: Hibiscus mutabilis; assembly: GCA_019671005.1. Lineage (NCBI taxonomy): Eukaryota > Viridiplantae > Streptophyta > Magnoliopsida > Malvales > Malvaceae > Hibiscus > Hibiscus mutabilis. The sequence continues at coordinate 37,444,280 of CM033754.1, forward strand.
GCTTGTCGGTAGTAGCACATATCACCACTTTCAATATTGGGGATTTTGTAACACTTGGATGAAATCCGAATTGTACTTGAACTATCACCACATACCCCTCGAGCTTGTTTGTCACATGCTCACTTTTTGGCTCTGCTTGTGAAGGAACTGCTGAAGAGAGCTTTTCTCAGATACACCCACATTACCAAGTTGTACCACCCTTGTGTTTCTCACCCAAACGGCTAGTTTTACAAATAGCATTCTGCCTTACCATAGCCAACATCCCCATCAAAGGAAGATTTTCGTGCCAAAGGAGTTTTCCCCCCACTATCCAGGACAAAACCACATTGACTCGCACAACTTTTGTCATCCCATATTTGCAATCTATTGCCGAAGAATCTGGTTCAAACTGCCACATCGCAACACAGTCTTTTTTACTCTAAGACCCAATGTGTCTTGAGAAAATTACCATTTACGGACAAATTATTAGCTATGAAAAGTATTCCCCTTAGGCTCCTTGATTTCATTTGACAATGTAACAGATTTTCCCTCGCGAACCCATGGTGCGTCCACCGCTAAAAGAGTCCACATCAACAGGAGTGAGCATACCAATAACTCGACACTCCCTTTTACTCAATTATGTTTCGAAAGGGGCAACTCCTTCCAACATACATCGATCGTAGTGATCCTTTGACCAATTCATTAAATAGTTCGAGGTCCTAAGAGTTTTGTCCTGCACCTTTAGATGATCACACTGTACCAAAGTACTCTCACAACAAACGAGCTTTATCATAATCCTGTGATTTTATCAATGAACGAATCTATAACCTTGAGGAACACGACTCTGCCCCATTGATCCCCCCAAACACAAAGCCATTATAGTAACTATCTCAAGTTGTCTCCATCTCTTCACTCGAGGGTTAGTCTGCGGACCCATGACTACCCATTGTAACAATCTATATCCATCTGCACGCACTTCTCTTTTCACCTGGAAAGAGATAGTTAAGCAACAACCAAGCACAAATATGTTAGATTAACAAAATAGGCACATTTTATGTTTCGGGCTGCACACGCCCTTGTGCTAACAAAAACAATCATCAATAAGCAAAGGTTACCGACACAATGCACTGTATCAAAATAAACATCACTATTACCGATAACCACCATAGGGAATGGTTCTCCTCTCGAGTGGCGCTTAAGCATCCCCATATTGCTAGAATTTGTGTCACCGTGCTACGAGGAATACACACTTCATCATGTTCCATAGACGACCATTAACGAGCCTTTAAAGCAACTAAAAATATTGCTTGTGTCACAAATCATGGACCGGCACTATTGTGCAAAGGTCAATTTCATCCACTAAAGTTCTCACGCTTCTTTACGCCTTAACTTGATCATCGTTTTGATCAGCCGACAACAATGCTACACCTGCAATGAACAAATTAGCATTATTGTGCTCTAATTGACATGCGCCACTGCGCTAGGATAATTATCGTGGTTAACGACAGGCACCACATGTACACTAACTCTACGACAATTTCACAATAAGCACCACCGGGTAAGAATCCATATACGCCACTGCACTAATGTAACACATCGGCACTACCATGCCAAAACCCACTATTAGACACATTTACGCCTTGACTAGGTATTGATCAATTATCATTATAGGGAGTCACCCTGCCTACTCCACTAGCGGAAGCGCTTGGCGTAGATTCTAGCCACTCTAACTACCCTCACAAGGCGCTTGGCATGAAACTATACCACCCTGCCTACTCCACTTATGGATGCGCTTGGCGTGACATTACACCATCCTGCCTACTCCTTGAAGAGAAGTGCTTGGCGTAGGATTCGACCACCCTGCCTACTCCCCACATGGGAGCGTTTGGCGTAGTCCCCCACCTTGCTACTCCAGTCCAAAGAGCGCTTGGTTTACTGTTATTCGACCCTGCCTACTCCATTTACCGAAGCGCTTAGCGTAGAATCTACAATCCATCACCTCTGTGCACAGAAAAAAAGTCTCATCTTTTTTTACCTATCACGATGATCCACCCCGACTACTCCACTTGTGGGAGCGCTTGACGTGAGACCAACTGATCCACAAATAGTCCAACTCTTATTTTGTTACACATCCATCTGGCGTCACCACAGCCAGTGAATAAAGCTTCACAATGTTCAATTTGGCACATGAGCACTATGGCGTTTGGTCAATAAATATGCACCACTATATCAAAAGTCATAACCAAACATCACCGTCACATGACTACATTGTCCCATCGTTTCCTCGCTCTGATACCACGTGTCACGGACATGCCCCTTTTACTCGGTTGGCAAGTCGTGGGGCACTTGAAATGGGTGTTACCCAGACAAGTCAGTCTTTCTCATGCCCCCTTGGTCCAAGGAGTTATCTCGGTCTAGCCTTCTTAGGGTCACAATGCGGTAAGGCTTTAGAGTTTTGAATCCCGCGGGGCCTAGCGATAGCTGCACTCCAACCTCGTACTTTAGCCACGAGCGCAATATGGGGCCCTATGGCCCCAAACCGTCTCTAGGTATTTCTCCCAAGGAGAAAGTGCGCCAACCACTAGGCCCCACTGCCCGCACACCTAGGCCTCACGTGGGCCTAGGAGTAGGTCACTTACACCAAGGAAGTTCGGTCGCTAGCCCAAGCGAGGGGGTGGTCGAGACCCGACACCAAACCACTTTACCTTAAAGAGCTAAATAAACTTACCAAGAATGTCGTGAGTAGACGTTGCTTCGTCCCAAATGAGGACACTTTATGGATATGGCCTTTATCGTCTTCCCAAAGCATCTTAACTTGCATCCTTGACTTGGTCGCTCCTCAGGGATTGCTCATATCATCGCTCGGTCCACCATTGCTCAGTCCTGAAGGGCTTGTCAAGGCAGAACCGCAATACAATAAGGGATGGTCTTGACACCCTGCTGGTGCATCACATTTTTTACGTCTTATATAAGCCACTTATGTATCATCAACTTTTGAGTGCTTTCATGGGAAATGGGAATCACATATCGAAAAAGGGAAATGAAATCCAATCACACCTTGAATATAATTAATTTATGATTCGAATTTAAATAACGATAGTAACGTGACATCGTAATTTGATTATGAAAACAGAAATGTATAAGTCGTATTTATACCATTATTGGCATGTCCCAATTCCCATTGTATATTCCTCCCTACGTACCCCTATAGCCTTTTGTTTTCTCAAATTAACTAATGCAACCCAATTACACAATATTCCATTGTCCGAAATCTCACTTTGTTCCAAGATTACATGGAAAAAGAAGTTTAAAATACCATCTTTATTCTTTTGCAGTTGAGTCCAAGCCATGGAAAGTTGAATTTTTCCTGATCTTGTGATATTTATTGTCACGATCCGATCTCTCTCGTGAGAATATAGTTTGGAATTGTTCAAAAAAATTGCACGCCCACGAGTCTTTAACAGTTTTGTTACTTTCATACGAACTTCTCCAAAATTGAATCTACGTCCTCAAATATAGAGGAGTGCACTTTATAGAACGGATACTGGTTTATCTAGGTTGATCTAGGGGAGAGTGTTTGGGTTTTTTTGGGTCGGTTTAATTGGTTTCAAGTTTTTTTTAGTTTGATTGGTTTTGGTTTTTGTCAGTCCGATCAATTTTTTATTGAATTAACTTAGCCGGTCATAATCTAAATCGATTGGTTTGATTTTGTCGGTTTTTCGATTATAACTAAGAAAATTACTCTCCTTGATAAATCAATTGGTGTATGTTTTGCATAGTGCACTTGTTTACACATCATATTCCAAATTCAAACTTTAAAGACACATATAACGACAGATGTTCAAACAAGATAATTTTAAATTATATTCTCACACACACTGCAAATCATTGGTGAAAGCAAAAGGCAAATTGGAAGAGAGAGAGAGAGAAGGACCACTTGGCAAAAGAAAAAGTCTTGAGAGAGGAATACAAAGATATTATTACATTCAATTGGATGGAGAGAATGATAAGGATTCCCCAAATATCATCAACAAAGTTGCATCCTGTAACTTTCAACCAATCATCACAATGAGCCCCCCATTTGCAACTTGACACTCTAACGTATATAAATCCGGCCAATGCGATCGACGTCGCGAAGATGTGAAGGAATCGTCGGAGTTGTCATCGTCCATTATAGGCTGGGGCTAACTCTATAAACTCAACTTGCAAATCTTTATCAACGGTAGCACTCCACCGTCCTATATGAATTCCTGATGCTGTTGTGGATTTTGACTTGTTATTCCAAAAAACAGATATTTGTTCCTCCGGAACCGGGTCGCTTTCGGATTCGAATTCACGTCCCACGTTCGCTAATGGATGTTTTCTTCGGATAATTCATATTAGGCACGCCGAAAACATAATCGACACGAGATCGACATGGAGTAGATCTACATGATAGACCTGAAAGTGAGATCTTCATCAATGGAGGTACAAGGATATGGTCCTATGGCCAGCCAATGATCATACTCATTTATTCATCCAAAAAAAGGGGAAAGATTTCAAATCAAATCCCCATTTTTAACAAGGAAAAAGGAAACAAATTCAGACATCAGTTTTATCTGGTACCAGCTTTTGACATGTTCTGCACATTTTAGGGACAATAATTTCACCATGTCTGTCACATTTTTTCTTTGCTTCATTTGCAGGTCTTAAACCAGTGGGTTCATTACATAAACATGATTTGCATTTTTCACATTGCCTTGTAATGAACTCATTTAACAAGAAAAAGAAAATGTAATTTTTGACATATTTGATGTTGATGCCTTAATGATTGTAACATAAAAGCAATAACTGGGGGAAAATGGGTTTTCGATTTTCTATTCAAGGAAAATTGAGAACCAGAAAGCCTCTAAATGTTCTGGCACGATTGCCTGTAAACTAAGCTAAAACACACCCCTTTTTACCAGAAAACTAAACATTCAACAAAAGAATTAATATCCGAAATTGTAAGAAAAACTAGGTAAAGTATATGTTTGTTTACCTTTCTAGCAGAAGAACACGCATGATTATGACGAAATCAACAAACCAGCTAGAAATGCTTGGACTGTGGTTTGGAAAGATAATATTAAGGGATAAATAAACTTTACTTCCTGAATTTGGTAACATTTCTCAACTTAGCCCCTTAATTTTATTTTTTTCTCCACATTTTCCCATGAACTTGGATTTTCATCATTTTGATGATATGACACTAAGAAAGTATCCGATGTGATATAATTTGAAAGGGTCACATCATGGTAAAGGACTGAAAATTGAACGTTTTGTTAAATTCAGGGACTAATAGGGGGGGGGGGGAATTCAAGGACCAAATAAAAAAAGTACCAAATGTAAGGATTAAAAGTTGATTTTATCCCTAATATAGTATAAGATTTAACAGTGAGGTGAACATGTGAAATTGTAGTACGGACATTAGATTTTAGTCTATGGTTCGAGACTGGACCCACCTAAGCATATTCAAGGACTAAAATCATAAACATGAAAAGCTCAAATGAAAAGAAAAATTAAAACTTATTTGGATAAGAGCAACATAAACAGCCGCAAAGGGCACAGAAAAATGAGAGATCCAAAATAAGATATGTTAAAGGTTTACTAGGGAAAAATAAAGGAATCATTCCGGAGTAGTAGAAAAGCTTTTTATTTCATAGATTCTAAATTTTGTTAGACTCGTTTTATTTAAAAGTCAGTCTACCATGTACACAACAAGTGAACAAAGTTTTATTTTTTTAAATTAAGGTCATATTTTAATAAATTACACGAAACGTTAAAATCTTTGAATTGTCTCTGATATCCGATTATGAATTTTATAAGATTAACACAAGTATAATAAAACTCTCTAATATATATTTAGAGATCTCACCTTCTTTGTATATCCGTAATTAGGAGTATTTTAGATAAAATGAATAATCCGAACAATATATAATTCATCCATAGGCATTACAATGCTTATATTCTAAGCTCTATGGTCGAGTGAGAATTCTTTGTTGTGGATGAAATGAATATCAGCAAATACAAAGATATTTTGCCTCAAATCAATCAGTTCATAGAACTTACACATGATCATGGAACAGAATATCTTTGACTTCAAATCACATATCCAGAAAAAAAGAATAAGTGAAAAAAAGGAAAGGATTTAAATGCAATTACGTATATAGTTACTGTTGAATACAAAAAAATTACCTTTTTTCTGCAAAAAATAAAATAAAATTGGTGCTTTGGATGTTGAAGATACTGATTCCCATAATTTCCTCTTCATCATCTTTATTTTTCTTACAACATTTTCTGTGGTTCTTAAGGAGACAAATCACTACAAATTCTGCAATGTGATGTGCTAAATTTCTAGGCCGATTGGCCTTGTGCCCCCACACGGCCCCCCCTATGGCCACTTCCTATAAAGAGCAGCCATTGCCGAGGCTTTCTGCTCATACCATCCCCTTCTTCGCAGTCTTCTCTCGAAACGGTATCGTGAAAATGGCGTCGAGCTCAATGTCATCGCACGGTTCCGGTTCATGGACTGCCAAGCAAAACAAGGACTTTGAGAGGGCTTTGGCCGTTTACGACAAGGACACACCCGACCGTTGGTACAATGTCGCCAAGGCCGTCGGAGGGAAAACAGCCGAGGAAGTGAAGAGGCACTATGAGCTGCTGGTGAATGACGTGATGAAAATCGAGTTGGGTCAAGTTCCATTCCCCAACTACAGGACCACCATTCGCAGAAACACCCGAGGTAAACACTTAATTTCACCAGTATGATAATATCTATGGGATTTGAATTCGTAAACTCGATCCTCGGTGTTCGGTAATCATAAGGATCCCGTTATTTTTCTTTTAAGGCATATTAATAATCTTCTTTTAATATGCAGGATGAAGAATCTAAAGCTGGATTAATGTAGAATGGTTCAAGCACCTACGTTAAACAAAGATGGACCTCCATTATGCTGCTATTGCTACGTACCTACTAGTATTAATGATAGTACTGATAATAATAATATTAGAATAATCACGATTAGTGATTTCATAATTTTCTCTTAGTGCTCTAAGCTAAGTTTTGATGTGCTCTTATATATGCATGCATGTCAGTATTAGTGATTTCATAATTTTCTCTTAGTGTTCTAAGCTAAGTTTTGATGTGCTCTTATATATATGCATGTCAGTAACGATATTGTATCAGGAAGAATTAATTTATAATTTCTATCAAATACTTTTGCCTGTATTGATTTTTCTTCTTCGGAGCTATATTATAATTTTATTATAGAAAAGGAACAGAATGACGACATGTGGTGGAGCTAAGATTTTTATATAGTAGGGTCAGAGTAGAATATGAGGTACGAGGATTCACATACCACTATAATATAAATATTATTGACCTCATACCCAAACAAATCAAGTGGGGTCAATTTTAATATTTCTATAAAAAAATTATATTAACTCCTTGAAAACCTCATTTAACTATTCGAAAATACCATGCTAAAATAAATCAAATAGGGTCAATTGATCCCCTAATTTACATGTGGCTCCGTCACTGATGACGACAGACACATTACAACAGCGAAAAATCACGGTACAGTTCAGAAGGATACGACCTACGTTACGAATTTCGAATATAAATTGTATAACGAAATTAGAGAAGAAAAATAAACATTGTTAATTCATCGATATAACGAACCCTCCTAAAATCAGAAGAGTAAACTATATCTAAGGTCATCTAACTATGAGTTTAATAATAAACATCTCACTTGTCTTCTAAAAGTTATAAACATGTTGCTCAATTAAAGAAATTGTTAAAAATATATCACTCAATTAACATATTCTTACAAATGCACCACTTTTCTTCTAATGCGACATTGTATAATAATATTTTTAGTCTTCAAAATTTATTTAGTCTATCAATTTGGTCTTAATTCAATAAATTTAACTTCTAATACTTAAAAAATCATTATTTTAATATTTTTTCTTCTCATAAGTTGTTTGGTCTTATCTCATAAATGTTATATTACTTTCTTGGTTTAATAACAACTTAACAGTAATTGATTACTGATTTATGGAAGAATGCAATTCGATTTAGTTGATCTGATGAGTTCGCTTGCTTTGATAATGTCACAAGAAAAACTAAATTGATGGAACTTTTAAATATGAGTGATTAAATTTAGTGAATTTGTTTTGAATTATGAAAGAATTACTAGAATGTATAAATCTGGGGCTAAGAATGTTATTATACAAAAAAAAAGTGACTTGTTTTGCAAGCGGAGTGATAGGTTTGTAACAATATGTTAATTGAGTGACTTGTTTGTAAAACAATATGTCAATTGAATGGCAAGTTTGTAACAATATATTAATTGACTGGCATATTTTATAACTTTTAGAAGAAAAAAGTGGCATGTTTATTATAAAACTTGTAATTAAGTGACATTGGGTGTAGTTTACCCACATATAAATAGCCAGAATGCGAGATGGCAATAGAACCAACGTCCAACGTACCCTTGTGCATGTCAAAAGGTACTGTTTTTTGTCAAATTTTGTTATCAGTCCCTATATTATCCATAAATTATTAATTTAATTTTTATATTTTAATTTGATCCTTTTTAGTTTTCATACTTTTTCAAATAAAATTAACCTTTCAAATATATAAAGTTTTTTTAATAGTCTAAAGGCAATTACAAGGTAGTATATGTTCATACATATTCTTAACCCTTTGACAATGCGTACACCTTGTAGATAAAGCGATTGAACTCGGTTCTCCTAATATGAACATCATTCGTTTTTTCACTAGGACTACTCATTGGGTTCTTCAAATAAATACAGGTAAATTCTACTATTTTGTTATTGTACCATGTATATATTGTAGACTTAGATTTTATTTTCAAGTTTAATATTTTTAATCACTAGAATTTAATCATATTATTCTGTTCATGATTGAATTTTCAATTTTTTAAAATTAAAAAGGAGATTTATTTGGAATTAATTAGCCGGAATGCTACATGGCCCTAGAAACATCATGCCATATATGCATGTCGATATTGATATTATTTTGTTTAGGTCTATTTCTGTTTTTATTAGTCCTTGTACTATGTTGAAAATTGAGATTTAATATCTATTTATTTTGATTTGGCTTAACTTGATCCTTTTACTTTTTATAATTAATAGCCGTGCCAGAGTCATGAATCAAGGTTAGAAGCGACAAAGTATAAATAACCATAAAAATAAGTTAGACAAAATTCAAAATGAATTGAAAATTAGGGCCCCAATTATATAAATTTTCATTATAAAATTTAGTAAAAAAATTTATAGGGGACCCACAGTCCCCTACCCTATGGGTACCTCCGTCCCTAATAATAGTACATCTAAACCGATAATACCGTTGATATAAAACACTATTATGCATTCAAATATACTCAAATTCACATCTATTATATTTTGTGACAGTAATAAAACCGATTTTGAATTAATACTTAATCATAGAATCTAACTTTTTGGATTAAGTAGAGAGTTTTTTTACGTTCTAAACAATAAATGTCAAAATCCGAACTCACACAAAATGTGTCAGTATGAACATATTTTACCACCCAATCAATTAATGGATTTCAATCATAGAATCCAACTTATATAACTATAAACATATGATTCTTCAAAAAGAAATTAATAACATATGTCATCTTATTAACTCTTCCTTAAAAAATAAAGTTGAGGTAAAATCTTGAGATTCCAACTTCGGTGGTTGTTTTAAAAATGAGTTAATTGCACCACACGTCTCCAAACTATGACACTCATTTTAAATTGATCTCTAAATTTTAAAGTATTCTAATTTCATCCTCAAACTATGACCTTCATTCTAAATTAGTCCCCAAACTTTTGAGCATTCCAGTTTCATCCTTAAATTTTGGCTCTCATTCTAAATTGGTCCTCAAACTTTTTAAACATTCTAATTTTATCCCCAAATTATCAATATATGCTAATCATATCTTTTGTTAATAAAATCGTTACAAAAATTGTTAATTGTCATGAAACACTTACGTGTATTATGTAATAATATGCTATGATATAAACGATAATTTGAGGATGAAATTAGAACATTCAAAAAGTTTGAGGATCAATTTAGAATGAGAATTATAGTTTGAGGATAAAACTGAAATGTTCAAATGTTTGGGGACCAATTTAGAATGAAGGTCATAGTTTGAGGATAAAATTGGAATGTTTTAAAGCTTAGGGACTAATTTAAAATGAGGGTCATATTTTGGGGATGTGTAGTGCAATTAACTCTTTAAAAATATCATGTTTAAATTTAGAGTTAAAAAGTGCCGTGAAATTTATTGGGAATAATTGTATTTTAAAATGTTTTTGAAAAGTTTAATTTATTTTTCTGAATATAAGTTTAATTTAATATTTAAATGTTTAACATAGTTATCAAAATATATTTTTGATAAAAAAACCATTTAAACATAATTGCGTACCAAGTTGAAAGTATTTATTTACTAATTTGGGTATTAAAAAAACTCTCCCCTTGAGATAAATTAAAGAGAAAAACTTCAATGCGCATGCTAAAGTTTACACAAGCTTTTTAGTATTAGGGGTTGAGGGTTTAGTTTAGGGTTTAGAGTTTAGGGGTTTGGGTTGTAGGTTTAAAATTTAAGGTTAGTGTTTAAAATTTAGGATTTAAGATTTAGAGTTTGGGGTTTAATTTTTTAAGGTTTAGGTTTAATTTTGATTTATAGTATAAATAAGCAGGACTGTGTAAAATTTATTTTACACAGCCCGTGTATCGAATTTAAATCCTAAATTAAAACGTTAGATGAAAAATATTTTTTTGAACAATTCCTACTTAGGGGGAGGGAAAATTTGCTCCTGATGGATCTAGAACCCACAACCTAAAGGGAGAAAAATTTGTCAACTGAGAGCTTTTAACCACTTTTTTAGAGATTGTTGACTGCATAAAAAATAACTAAAACATTACACGAGATAAAATATATATATGAATTCAATATAAATATGCAAATGTACTAAAATCTAGATGAAATGAATTATTATTGATTTATATAAATTTTATAATACTTTATAAATTTATTAAAATAACAGTACCACACACAAGTACATAACTAGGGTGTAAATGAAACATTTATGCTTACAACCTATTTGAGTTCGATTTGAAAAATAAAATAAATATGATTCGGTAATTATCGAGTCGAGCTCGAACAATTAAAGTTACTGAACAAGTTAAATTCGAGTACCATAAAATTCAACTCAAGCGATTCACGAGCCTAATCATGTTTTTCAAATTTAATATATATTATTAAATTACATTTATATCTTTACCCTATATTTTTTTAATACGATCGAGCTTAATATAAACATTTTATTAACTTTATTATTGTTTTTTTTATTTTCTCTTTCTTTTCTTACAAAATGAATTAACCTACCACAACAACAATTGCCTACCTGTCTCATAAAGTCATTATCAACACCTAAATGCTGCATATCATGCAAACCAGATACAATTTTTTTTAATAGTGTAAAGATTCTAATGATTTAGACCTGATTTAATGATTAAGGTCTTTATTATTTTTAATATACTGATTAGTATTCTAAAATTATATAATAAATTATTAGTGAGGGTTAAATTGCATATCAAAATCAAATGTTAAATTGAGATTCATTAATTAGTTGAGTGGTCAATGATGTTTATGTTGCATTATCTTGTGTGAGTTCGAATCTTGACATTTACCTTTAGAAAGTAAAATATTTCAATAAAAAAATATAATGTTAAATTGTACTAAAAATAGGGGTTAAACTGAAGTTCAATTCAAAACCATGGGTCAATTTGTAGTTTAAAGTCAAAGTTGGGAGTCACGTTGCATCTAAACAGAAGCTAGAGGCCAAAAGGGACATTGACCCATTTTAAAAAATAGAAGATATTTTTACGACACATTAACCAGACAGTTTTATTAGTAAACAAAAATAAAAACATAACATAACTTAGAAGTTTTTAGAACATTAAAAAACAACAATAATGAAAATGATAAATTTAAAAATAAAAAATAAGCGTTGCATCAGTTAGAATAGACATTTCGTCTTTGCACCAATTTTTTTTACGGTCTATTGTAGGAAGGGTCCTTGGGGAGTTGTCAAAACACGAACCAGGTGAAATCCTTAAAATTAACAGCAACCATCTTTCACGCATATTCTCAAAAATGACAATTCGCTATAAATTACATTGACAAACAACCCAAAAGGGGATCAAACTCTACATGACCACCGACAAACACGAATTAGAAACAAGTACAATGAGGATGACCGTACGAACACTAAAAATTTACAAAGTAACCATAGAAAGGTGTCATAAGGCAAAGACGTGTCATAAAGGCAAAGAAAATATGTCATACAAACAGATGAAAGCACAACAATATATGCAAAGAAAAAAACAAAACAAACAAAAGAAAATAAGAGAAATATGAATCACCAGCGGTCGACAACCAACAATAAAATTAGTGTCGCCGCCGATTAGACAAAGAACTAATAAAAAAATAAGCAGCTAGTATTCAGGAAAAACGCGGATAGGGTTTCTTTTTTAGAAGATAATTTTTTTTTCTTTTAGTATTTTTAATGTGGTATATGGATCATGGTGACATTTGATCTATTTTTAACTTTGAATTAAATTTAGGATACATCTTACGGATAATGTTATTTAAACCACTAATGTCATGAGTTTGAATTTTAATGTCGTATATGATGTAAACTGGGTTAGTTTAATTGTATCACAATAAGTCTTTATAGTATCCAATCTAGATTAATCAACCAATAAGTTGAATATCGATATTTATATAAAGAATTATTATTATTATTATTATGGAAAACAATGATAAATGGAGAAAAAAGAAAAATAAGATTAACATGAATGGGGAACCTTACTGGCACCAACATGAATGGTTCAAAGATGAAAGTATATAGTAATACTAATAAATTAAATGGTATGGATTGGCAATGAATCACAAATTATAGACAGCTAGGTAAGTGGACCTATAGTTATAACATTTCTCTAAAAATCCTGTCACCAACTTGCATTTCTAGAAATAAAATATTCATCACCTAAATCACATTAATTTTATTTAAAATTTCCAAATAAAGCACATTGATTTTTCCACCTCAAAATTGTTTCATATAAAAAATTACATAATCTTTCATATTTAAATTATAAAATCTAAAATTTAAATCTCTAACCGTAACACCCTAAATTTTAAACCATAATTCCTAAACTCTAAATTCTAACCCTAACTCTTAAATTTCAAACCCTATAACCTAACCTCTAAACCTCAACCTAAATTCTTCAATCCTATCACATAAACTAAAGTTCGCACAAGCTCATCTATCAAAGTATTTGTTATCGTTTAAAACTTCAAAATCAATGGTGATTATGCTAAAATACGTTTGAACTTATAACCTCCTCCCCCAATATGTTAACCAAACTAAGGTATTGTTTGATAAACATGAAAAATAAGTGCTAAAAGAACTAAGTACTAAAATTAAGTCTTAAAAGTATTGGAATTCTATCAATTAGGTTAACTCGCCGGCTTGAATATTAAATTATGTAGGATTTTAAATGTATGTGTCTATTACGTGAATAATTTGGATATGAATTATTAAAAAATAACCGAAATAAAATTTTTATTGCATTGTCTGTTTTTTAATACATTTGATTCAAATTATCCTTAGAGTAAATGCATACATGTGTAAAATGCGTATCATTTGTTATAAAAACACTATGTATTGAGAACTCATATCAGAATATTTTGAGGACCAATATAGAACCTATGCTATAGTTTTGGATGCCTAATGCAAATAATCCTTAAAAAAACACCCGATTTAGCCAAGGGTAAAATTTTGATATTAAGAATGGCAAAATTATATCAAAATTACCCGATCTCGACCTGATCTGACCCGGTGTGCCTCGATCTGACCCGATCGGATTTTTCTTCATAACTTTTGGGATCGGAGCGGGGTGGGCGGGTATTGAAAAACGTTAAGTTAGGGCGGGACGGGTCAAGGTATAAGATAGAAATTTCCCGCCTTGCCTTGCCCCGCCCCGGTATATTTTTATTATATTTGTAAAAATATCACTATATAAATACTTTTAGGGGTTTCAAGCTATTTTTTAGTTTGTGTTTATCGTAAATTTTTGTTAGATATTGTTCGAGTTTTAACACATCTGATTCTAAAGGTCAATGGTTCGAGTTTATTCTTTTAAATATGTACTTTTTTCATGTGAGTAATTTAATTGGTTTTATTTTATTTTTATATAGTTTTAAAGTCCTTGAAATTTATATTTTGTGAATGTGATGGTGGTTCGATCGGATCTAATATTTATCGTTGACTAAAATAAATAAGTTTTTTAATTTTTGGGTCAAGTCAGGTCGGGATCAAATTTAGGAGTTTATGTGTCGGGGCGGGTAAATTAATATTTAATTTTGGGGTCGGGCGGGGGGCAGGGTCGGGTTTAGAAGTTTTTAGATCGAGGGTGAGTTCGGGGCGGCCAAAAACCCGCCCCTCCTTGTTGCCATCCCTATTTGATACACAGATTGTGTAAAACTAATTTTACACAAGCTTGTATATTTACACTATAAAAGGCAAATCCTAAATTCTTAATCTTAACACTAAAAAACTAAACCCTAAATCTTAAACCCTATACCCTAAATTATAAATATTAACCTTAAATTTTAAATTAAAAAATCTTTGATACACAAGCCGTGTAAAATTTAGTTTGCACGTGTCTTTTAGTTTTAAGGGGTTAGATTTTTAGTTTAGGGTTTAAAGTTTAGGGATTTAAGTTATAGGGTTTAGAGTTTAAGGTTAGTATTTAAAATTTAAGGTATATGTTTAATTTTCTTGGGTTAGGGTTAGGAATTTAAGATTTGAGTTTTATAGTGTAAATATACAGGCTTGTGTAAATTTAGTTTTACGCAGTCTATATATCCAAAATTTACCCAATTTTAAACTTTACAATCTAAAACCTAAATTAAAACCCTAACCCTTAAAATTAAAATACACGTATAAATTCTTACACGACTTGTAGATCAAAGTTTTTTTTTATTGTAATTCACCAACCCTATTTCAAATCTGAATTCACATCGGAAGCCGTTAACATCATTGAAACTTCCGCTGTCCTTCATTCTGTCTCTTCCCCAAACACGCACACACACGCACCATTTTCACAAGTTGAGCAACTTCAAATTCAATGTTCAAACTTCAAACCCATTTCCCTGCTCTTGTCTTCACATTACTGGAAAAAAAAGAGAAGAAACTCCATTAATCAAATATATAAAAGGAAAAGAAAAATCCATGGTCAAAGATGGTTGCGAAAGTAAATATGAATGCTTTAATGGTGGTGTGGGAATGGCGTTGAGATCAGATCAGGAAACTCCCAACGCCCAACTCCTCACCATCTCTCCTTCTTCTCTACAAACATTTCTACTAATAGTAATCCAACCATCTCTACGTATTCTTTAATGGCAGCTGGTCGTTGCATCCACCATTTCTAAACCCCACCCAGATTTCACTATATATACCCCTTTTCAACACAAAAAGGGACACCCAATTTCCTTTTTCCAAAAACCTAAACTTTGTTTTCATCTGTTTTTGAAGGAAGAGTTTAAAAAAATCCAGTCTTTTGAGTTTCCCATCATGGTTTCTGGTGAAGAGAGTAGTTCGTCGGGGAATAATGGAGTTCAGATCCGGCAGCGTCGTAGGTTGCCGGATTTCTTACAAAATGTGAAATTGAAGTATGTTAAACTCGGTTACCATTATTTGATAACTCATCTTTTGACTCTTTGTTTGGTCCCTTTAATGGCTGTTATTGTCGTTGAAGCATCAAGGTTGAGCCTTGACGACATCCACCAACTGTGGATTCAACTCCAGTACAATCTCGTTAGTTTCGTTGTTTTCTCTGCCGTTCTCGTTTTCGGGTCAACCGTTTACATCATAACCCGACCGAGATCCGTTTACTTGGTGGATTACTCCTGTTATCTCCCTCCTTCACATCTCAAAGTCAAGTACCAACAGTTCATGGAACATTCCAAGCTGACCGGCGATTTCGACGAGTCGTCTCTCGAGTTCCAGCGCAAGATTTTGGAGAGATCGGGGCTCGGCGAGGAGACCTGCGTTCCTCAAGCAATGCATTATCTTCCACAGGTAGAGTGCAAATAATACACACACTCAAGAAATGTTGGGTATAGGGGATGACTCGTGTACATGGAATCTCTTAATTCGATACATTTGGCTAAATAAATTAAAAAGAATAAAAAAGAAACAGGAAGATAAGCTTGCAGATAGAAATTGGAAAAATGTATTGGTAAGCATTGAAAGCTTACGGATGGAATGACAACGATATTGGTAAGATTTAATCTTATCACTTTGATATACATATTTATTTATGTTAACGAGCATATAATGGTAAGGTGATCATATGCATTGTTAATCATTAATATTGATATTATGACAATTGTACTTGAATTCAAATTATTACCTCACTAAGTAAATACTTAGCGTGTAACTGTTTTACACGTAGGAAAGAAGAAATGGTTGGAGTAAGAAGCATAAATGGACATCATCAATCAATAGCAGATACATCAGTATCAGTAAGATATCTTTTGAAACTGTTTGATATTTAGTAGTTGGCATGTATATTAAAATGATATGCCTGCTCTGATAGAGTTTGTATTTTATGTGGTATCTGGATGAATTTTAAGTGAGGCAGTTTCATTAATTATATAAAGTCAAATTAAATTAATAATTTGCTGCCTGAAATTAAACTCGATTTGAAGATTAAAATATTATGTTTAAACTATATGCGATTAACTACATTTGTAAATAGAAACTAAATATATTGTAATATTTTTAGAAGAATCAAAATTTTTACCGAGTTACAAATGTAGAGGGTTTTACAAATATTTTGTGATATCTCTGACTCGTATTCAGCTATAAATACGGGAAATGAGTATTACATTTATTGGTACTAGAGCTGCGAGTTTAGCCGATTCTCGGCCTAAATGGAAGTCGTTTTATGTTAAAAAGAGTATATATGCCACTAGGATATCAATATTACTGATCTGATGTTTTTATGATCTGATTGATGTCGCTCCTTACTAATGTAAATTGGGAGGAATTATAAGAAATATTTGAGTCAAGAAAGCGTGATGAACTGATAAATTGGAAGCTTTGGAGGGAATCAAGAGTAGTAACAATAAGGTTAATGATAACCCTTCTGATAAATCAGAACAAGAAAGGGGTACTGGTACAACAAGGAGTGATTGTGCCGGATTAAGGAATTAAAAAGTTCGAGAACACCTAAACTGAAAGGAAAAAGCAAATTAAGGTCCAGTGATTGTTGATTTATAACTGAATAACCTAAGGATTACACTGGACGAATTCCATTGTTTGGATACTGAGAAATTGGATGGAGTTGTATTGCTACTCCGATGTTAAGTTAAAGCTGGGGAAACATTTGAAATTGCTACGCAGCTAGGATTGCACATGTCAGTCCGAGTTTATAACATCAAAACTGATAAAGATTGGGAGGATTCAAAAATTATAGAAGGTACATCTCATATTTTTGGATAAACCTGTATTGATGTTGATGGGTCATAGCTTTACATATTCGTATATAAGTACGAAGTTGAATAGTGAAGGAGATATCTTTTTAGAACCCATTTCAAGTAATATAGCGATCATAAATTTGTTGGGTTGTAATGTAAGGGGGAGCTGAACATTGGAATTGCTCGATAAAAATATAAGAAATAGAGTTCCCGATAAATTTAATGGAATTATCTTTCGAGGATTTTAAGATGATGGTGGGCATGAATTGGTTACCTTCCTATCAAGTCATGATGAATTGTCACATAAAGCGATTAGTATTAAAAAAACACGGAAGGTACAAAACTACTAGTAGTTGATAAAGGGGTAAATCTCTTTTCCAATGTAATTCCAGTTGTTTTATTAAAGAAATTGTTGCTATAAGGTTATTAAGTTTTCTCAGCAAATGTAGTGGATACTCGGGCTGTTGAAGTTAAATTGGAAAATAACTCGACTGTCCATAAATATCTGAATGTATTCCCATATGGGTTACTCAAAATTACCTCTAGATTGAGAGGTGGAATTCAAAATAAAGATGATACCATGCATTGATCCTAAATTAATGGCCTCGTATAAAATGGCTTTGACCGAACTTCGGGATTTAAAGGTACAATTACAAGGAATGTTAGGTCGAGGTTTTATAAAGCCTAGTGTGCCACCTTGGGGTGCACTAGCGTATTTGTGAAAAAGAAAGATTGATCTATGTGATTAAGTATAGATTTCCGTTAGCTAAATAAGGTGACGGAAAGAATAAATATCTTCTTCTGAAGATTGATGATCTTTTGATCAGTTAAAAAAAGCACAGCTATGTTTTCCAAAATAGACATTCGATCGGAATATTATCAGCTAAAGATCAAGGAAAAATAAACTCTAAAGATAGCTTTTCGGACTCGGTATGAATACTATGAGTTCGTGATGATGCCTACGGCATTTATAAGCCTAATTAACCAAGTATTCTAATTTTTCTTGGACCAATTTTTGGTAGAGTTCATTGAGGATATTTTGGTTTATTCGAAGAAAAAGGAAGAACAAGATGCTCATTTTGCATTGTTCTTCAGACCTTTCAAGAAAAGAAGCTATATGCTAATTTGTTAAAGTGTGAACTTGGTTGTCAAAAGTTGTTTTATTAGTTATGTGGATTTGGCAGAGGGGATAAGAGTATATCCCAAGAAAGCACAAACTATAGTTGAATGGAAACCTCTGAAGAATGTTTTAGAGGTTTAATTTTTTTTTGATGATCGCCTCCTCATTGACCAAGCTATTGAGGAAAGACATGACATTCAGTTGAAAAGATAAATGAAAAGAAAACTTTGAGACATTAAGAAATATCTTAATAGAAGCCACGGTACCAGTACAAACAGAATGAAAAGTAATGGTCTATGCTTGAGACAACTTATGATATATGAGAGAAATTATCTTACTTAGGATTTGGAGCTGACAATGGCTATATTTACTTTACAGATATGGCATCATTATTTATACAGTGAACGATGCTATATTTATATAGGTTATAAAAGTTTAAAGTATATGCTTACTAATGAAGAGTTGAACTTGAGGCAAAGAAGTTGGATCGAGCTTCTTAAAGATTATGATGTGGTCATTGATTATCATTCAGAAAAAGTTAATGTGGTAGATGACGCTCTCAGTCGAAAGACACTTGTTGTCTTAAGAGCTATGAATGCAAGATTTGCATTAAAAAAAGATGGTGTTTTGATTGTCAAGTTAAGAATAAAATTTACCATATTGGATTAAATAAGCTATCTTTAAAGAAATGATAAGAAATGTTGCCAAGGTTCAAACAAGTGGAAAAGAGTGAAACTGAAAACTTGGAAGTTAGGTTTGATAGATATTTGTATTATGAAGGAAGATTTCTATCTCGATGATGGAAACCATATGTTGATCCTGGAAGAAAAGATATTTAATATGAAGTTAAGGATAAAGTATTCCTTAAAAGTTTCACCATGGAAGAAGGTGTTATGGTTTAGACAAAAAAGAAAGTTAAGTTTAAGATTTATTGGGCTATAAGAAACCGGGAAATGAGTTAGTCTGATATTTAAGCTTAATAGCTATCTTTATCTTTGGAAATGGACAAGATTCATAATGATATATGCTCAGGAAATATTGATTAGACTCTCACATGTTGTTACTCCGGAGAAAATAGAGATTCAGCCGGATTTAAGCTATAAAAAAGAACTAGTAAAGATCCTAGCACATGGAGTCAAAGAACTAAGAAAACAAGACAATCTCGTTTGTTAAAGTTCTTTGAAAAAAAAATCATAAGGTTAAAGAAACGACTTGAGAGAAATAAGAAGAAAATATAAGAAAATAGTTTCCTCACCTTTTGGAACCAAATACGTATTGAAAATTCGATGACGAATTTTCTTAAGGGGGAGATAATTGTAATACCCTAAAATTTACTAAGTTGATTAAGGTTCATTTAGTACTAAGATAATAGCTTAAAAGCTAACTTAGTGATTAAAATGACAAAAATGCAAAAGTTAGAATTTCTTTAATTATGGGTTTTGGAAAGGAAATTTCTAAGGTTTAAAGGTATCACGTGGTAGATAGTGAATTGAATAAGGTATTCCTAAAGTTTGGTTGAATTTCAAGGAAAATTGGAATGGGAATTGAAGTTTAAAATGCTAGTGACCAAAATGTAAATTCTAAAAAGTTTATGGCTAAAGTATAAAGTTTGGAAAAGTTTAGGGACTAAAGTTGTAACTTCCTAAAAGTTAAGGGTTTTTATTTCATAAATAAATATATCACCTAAGTGTGTGGATCGAATGTGAAGATATTGGTTCGATCTGATATTTTGATTATTGGGAAAATCGCAATTAAAGTTTAAGTGGAATTCGGATACCCGGATCGAACTGGAAAATTTTAAAATTTTTCCATATGATAGAGAAAGGTTATAAAAGTCATTTCCAAGTGTTGGAAATGTTTTTAGTTTGATTCAAGATGAATCCTACAGTTTATTTATGAGTAAATGATTACTTATCGGTATATTAGATCGAATGGAAATTTTGGAGACTAATTCAAAAGATATGGAAAAGTCATAAAATGTTATTTTATGAATATTTTATTATGGTTGGTTGAATTCTAACTAGATTTAGTTAAATTTTAATGGAATGGCAATTTGGAAACAAACTAGTAAATAAAGACTAGTTGAAGGGCAAATTGGTCATTTGGCCCCAATGGCAATTTTGAAATATTTAAAAAGTTATTACGGCAATTTTGGAAAGAGGAAATGGAAGATTAAATCTTGGCCCTTGATTGATGATAAAATCAATCTCAACCATTGGATAAAAATGGCAAAATTGTAATTTCACTATTAAATCAATTTAATATTCATTTAATAGATATTTGTTTAAAATAATGGTGAAAAGATGAATAAATTCATCTTTTCTAGCCTTGAAACGTGGAGAAAGAGGGGAAAGAAGAAAAAAATTTCCAAGCTCGATTTAAGCCCCGAAACTCGGTTTTCAGGTAATCTCTCCAACTACAAAGTTGTTCTACTCTTCAAGCTCTATCTTTTGATATCAATAATTCATGGAATACATGCTTGGTTGATGAGAATTTTCATGAGAAAGAAATTAGGGTTATGGATCAAATTGGGGCTTTTGAGATTTTATGATTCCATGATTGAATTCAAGTTAGAATTAAGCTAGTATGATGTTAAAATCATGATATTTAGTTGGGATTTAAGTTTTACATGTTTTGATTTTTATAAAGATGATTAGGGTTTATGGATTAAAGTTTAATTTAGTGTTTGTAATGTTGAAATAATGATCTAGTAAGCTTGAATTGTTGTTTGGAAGCAAAACCCTAAGTTAAATTGTGTATGGACCATTTCGGCAAATTGAAAAGTTGAAGGACCAAATCTGAATTTTTAGAATTTGGAGTGTATTTATGTTATTAATGATGTTAGAGACAAGAAAATAAAGTTAGAATGCTAAATTGATGTTGAATTGAATTAGTGACCATTTTGACAATTTGTCAAAGTTAAGAGACCAAATCAAAATTGAAGTTTTGTATGGGGGCTAAATCTGATTTTTAGTTGTAATGATGGAATTAAGGTAGTAATGTTGAATTGAGGACTAATTTGCAAAGTTAAGAAGCTTGAATCCTTATCTTTGCATTTTAGTGACTATTTCGATAAAGAAGGAAAATTAAGGTGAATTATTGTGAATAATTATTTGATGAAGAAGGCCATAAGGTGGTGGGTTAAAGCAAGTAATTGGACTAAATTGAAAAGTAGAGAAGTAAGGAGAAGTTAGTATAAAAGTTGAAGTTGTTTATGGAAGCTGTGTAGAAAAACTGGTTTATTGCAGTAACTTTGAAATTTCACCATAAATTCTAAAAAAATGGTTAGATAGTGAATTTTATACTGATGTAAAGATTTGTTCGTCTAGTTTCGTGTCCAACAAAGGGAATCTGATTTTAAGTTTCGAGTCAAAAGATATGAATTTTTAAGTGACGAAAGGTCAGAAAACAGAACACCGGTCTGTTCTGAATTTCAACACTATAACTGACTTTGAAAATTCGCCATAAATCGTACAAGTTGAATTTAGGATATTAATTTATATGGTTGAAAATCTTATCGAATCTAGTTTCTTTCAGAACAAACGGAGTCGAATTCTGAGTTATAGATTATTTTATAGAAATATTTCTTTGAAGGTACTGCAAACTGCCAGAAAATGAGAATTGATACATTTTGTATCTAAGGTTGATTAGTAAGCTTGAAAGGGGTTAATGGAAGTTCAAAGTGGTCACTAAGGACCATAATGAATTTTTGAACAATACAAGGAAGAAAGGAAAACGTTTGGAGATTTTGTATTCGAATGATTATTTTGGACAACATGTCTAAGATATTGTTAGATTGGGATCTAACAAACATTTTACTTATTTGAATTATGAAGTTAAGTTCGAATCAAGGGAGGTTCGAGGTACAATGAAGGAAATGATCAATGAGGACTTAGTGAGGCATACTAATAAATAGCCCAAGTGAGTGCAATGCATAGATAACATTATACATCGATGTTTCATACATCACCGGTAAGACTTGCGATAAGTCTACCTGGTTTATATATTGTCATGATATTTATGTCATTGATCATATATTTGTCATATTGTAAATATGTCAAAGGTTGAAAATAAATGCATTGATCACTAGTTATTGATGATGGTATAATATGAATGTTATTTCAGCTATGAACTGTTAAATGTTGATATATATTGATATATGTTGCCATTGATGACTTAAATGATGAAATAAAGCCCAATATATGATATAGAGGTTTGATGGTATAGTTGGATATCCATAGGGTCATAAACAGCTGTATAAATATTCTAAGCACTTCAGGTAAAGTGCAAATATTATAAATACTCATTGAGGAGTATACTTATGCATGGTTTGAGTATACGGACTTACTACGGGTGCTAAACACTTCGGTGTAATTTCATAAAAACTCAATGAGGGATATATTGTATACTCCGGTAAGCATACAGAAGCACTTCAGTGCTAAGCACTCCTGGTAGAGTGCAAATAATACACATACTCAAGAAAGGTTGGGTATGGGGTGATGACTCGTGTACATAGAATCTCTTAATTCGACACCTTTGGCTAAATAAATTAAAAATAATAAAAAAGAAACAGGAAGATAAGCTTGAAAGCTTGCATATAGAAATTGGAAAATTGTATTGGTAAGCATTGAAAGCTTACGGATGGAATAACAACGGTATTTGTAAGATCTAATCTTATCACTTTGATATACATATTTATTTATGTTAACGAGCATATAATGTAATGTGATCATATGCATTGTTAATCATTAATATTGATATTATGACAATTGCACTTGAATTCGAATTATTGTCTCACTAAGTAAATACTTAGCATGTAACTGTTTTACACGTAGGAAAGAAGAAATGGTTGGAGTACGAAGCATAAACGGAAATCACCAATCAATAACAGGTACATCAGTATCAGTAAGATATCTTTTGACACTGTTTGATATTTACTAGTTGACATGTATATTAAAATGATATGTTTGCTCTGATAGAATTTGTATTTTATGTGGTATCTGGATGAATTTTAAGTCAGACAGTTTTAAGCAATTTCATTCATTATATAAAGTCAAATTAAATTAATAAGTTGTTGCTTGAAATAAACTCGATTTTAATATTAAAATATTATGTTTAAACTATACGCGATTAACTACATTTGTAAATAGAAACTAAATATATTGTAATATTTTTAGAAGAATCAAATTTTTTATCGAGTTACAAATGTAGAGGACTTTACAAATGTTTTGTGATATCTCTGACTCGTATTCAGCTATGAATACGAGAAAGGGGTATTACAAAAATTATCTCTTACCGATTATAAATTAAGAGCCCCATTTTAATAAATTGCACAAGGCCCCCAAAATCTTTGAACCGCCCCTACTATTCAATAACATTTTACATAAAGTCGATAAAAACTAAAGATATTGAATAATATTTATATTAAAAGATATTATCTTTTATTTTTTTAATAACATGAATATATTTATTTGATATACTCGATTTGTATCCCTTCGATGGACACATTACTACAACTCACAGTCGCCGGCGACAACGTTACCCAGATGCTTTCATCTTCGTCGGCTTCCAAATCTTTCAACAGTTCCGAAACTCCCAGTTTAAGCTTCATCTTCTTCTTCATGGCGTCGCCGCCACCGGGGATGTGCGCGAAGGTGCCGGCGAATTCCCTGAACTTCGGATTCATTTTCGTTTCGTTGCTTAAGTTTACGTACACATCGAACTTCACATAATCGTTTCCTTTCACTTCAATGCCGTACACAACAATGGTCTCTTCTTCTTCCTCTTTGCTCTCCCTCTTCATCGACCTGGGAACTTTCACCGTGAATCTACCGTCCAAAACTCGACCACCAGGCCTGAAATCGGATCCAAAAACTGGGTTTTCGTTTTCTCTAAGTTTTAACATCTGACGAGCTTGTTTCGGCGGAACCGACGGCGGAGGACGGTGGTTCAGCCATGGATGGTCGACTTCCTCGTATGAATAACCGAGTTTCGTGATATCGAGAACATCACGAACTTTAATCTTTACAAACTTTAAATTCTCGTCGTAGAAGAAAAAGAAAGAGTCGAGCCAATCGGGACCGGTGATATCTAACCGGTGATTATTAATTTCCCTCCAAACTTCCCAGATCCGGTCGATGTTCGAATGATGAGCGTAGAAAACCGGGTCTTTTGCCGCCGAGTAAAACATCCCCATGTCTTCTCTTCCGGGGTTGAAGCTTCTTCCGATCCATGTGTGCACAGTGTTGTGCGGCGCTTCCTCGACGGTGCCCGCCGTATCACAGTAGCCGTCGTTTGCTTTATATGTACATCCCATGAACAACTCGGTTTTTCTGGCGCCGGAGACCATTTGCGTATACATAAACTTCAAGTTCACATCGATTTGTTCGTCGTTGCTCACATGGGGATGGTTTTGATCGGTGCTGTAAGCTAAATCCGCCACCCGCGGTGGAAAGTGCGAGAAATCGCGCTGCGTATGAAAGAAAGACGAGTTCTCGTTGACGTAATAATCCGGCATCGGCATTGCTTCGGGGATGTCCCAAGCCCAAAACGGCAAAGAAAACGAGTCGTCGCCGATGAGGCTACCGAGGATCCATTCGTGGAAGTATATCATCATGCGGTGCCAGGGGAAGAACGTCCACGTACGGTGGATGTTCACGGGGGTGTCGGAGTAGTTCAGTTGCTCGTAAGCGCGGGTGCAGAACTGGCAGTGTAACTCGGCTTGACGGGCGAAGCTCCGAGGGTCGTCGTACGGCAGCGACTTCATTATCGATAACGCCCTGTTGTATTTCTCGATGAAGCTCTCGTTCAAAAGATGTGCCATACCGGCGACCGAGGATCAGGGAACTCGAAATCGACAAAGGGTACCGGTTTCTCAAATCCCGGCGGACAACAGTAAACCAAAAGATCCGGTCTGCCATACGAGTGGTGGCAAGCTGTCTTGTTCGGTCCAATAGCTCTACTCTCTACAGTTTTCTTGTCCCCACCATTGTTGAACGTTTCCCAGAACAGAAGCTTGTCGAATATCATCCCCGTTAGTTCCCTGAACAATAAAAAACAGATCAAAATCCGAATTTAACGTGATTTTCAGACATCGAAAGAGACAGGAAGACAGTACCCCATGTTTAAGTGCTGAGAATCCATGATTCGAGAACTCAAAAGAGACATCACCATGATGAAAGCTAACGAAACTATAAGAATCCATCTCTTTTCCGCCCTGGCTGAAACCTGAAACCTCGATGAACAAACTGAATCAACGGCCGAGTTTTGATTCAGTTTGTTTAGTGAGATTTCTTGGTTTTGAGGAGATTTAAAGAGTAGTGGAAGAAGATGGGACAAAGAGCTGAGTATTCAATGGCAGCCCTCGTGGTTTACAGCCCTCGTGTTCTAGAGAAATTATTATACCGTCCCGACTCAACACGATATTTATGGTCTTATCTAACAAGATTTATTCATTTAATGATATATAGAAAAAAGATGAAGATTCACCTTTGTCGTAACATGAATTTTTTCCTCTACAAAAAATATTATAAAAAAAGGTTTTTTGTACGATATCAAAAGAGACGTCACCCGGAGACCGAGAAGACGCTTTCAGCAGAATACCGTAATAAACAAATGTGGAAAATGGAAATTTTGAAAAATAGAAAAAAAAATTGAAAATGAAGGTAGAAATTAAAAAAATGAATGGAAAATAGATAGAATCGCCACCGGCTACTTTAGTAGACCGGAAACCATATAAAGGTAATAAGAGATTTAAAATTTTGAGTTCGGAAATCGGTTATACGTGAGAAAGGATTAGCACCCACAACGCCCAAAATTAGTACCGCGTTGATCGATAATAAAACATTTGATCACTTTTCAAAAAAAAAAATGGACCACGTTTTCAGAATTTATAATTATATTGAAAATTGCTCTGGTTAGGTATAGTTTTTTCTTTAATATTAGAGATATAGGGTATGTTATTATTTATTAAGTTAGAATCTTTGCTATAGTGAAGAAAAAATATTTTAAGAAACTCGTCAGACACATATAATTAGGGATGGCAAAATTATCCGTCCTTGACTCGGTGTGCCTCAATCTAAGCCGATCGGGTTTTTCTTATAATTTTCGGGGATTGGGGCGGGTATTTAAAAATATAAAGTCGGGGCGGGGCGGGGCGGGTATGATATGAAAATTCCCCACCCCACACCGACCCAGTATTTTTTATTATTTTTATTTATTTTTATTATATTTATAAAAATATCACTATATATAAATATTTTTAGGAGTTTCAAGCTATTTTTTTAGCTTGTGTTTATCGTAAATTTTTGTTAGATATTGTTCGAATTTTCACATATCTGGTTCTAAAAGTTAATGGTCGAGTTTATTTTTTAAAATATGTATTTTTTCTTCATATGAGTAATTTAATTGGTTTTATTTTATTTTTTATATAGTTTAAAGTCTGTGAAATTTATATTTTGTAAATATAATGATCGTTCGATCGAATCTAACATTTATCGTCGACGAAATTTAATATATTTTTTTACATTTTTGGGTCGGGTTAGGTTGGGTCGGTTTAGAGTTTATAAATCGGGGCGAGGCGAGTAAATTATTATTTTATTTTTAGGGCGGGGCGGGATCGGGATCGGGTTTTGGAATTAATATATCGGGGCAGGTTCGGGGCGGCCAAAAACCCGCTCCGCCCCGTTGCCATCCCTACATATAATGAAGTTTTTTTTTCATTGTAGCAAATAGGAGTGTTAAAAAAATATTTCACCAGTAGACCAGCTACAAAAAGAGCATGTTTTTTTATTTAAAAAAAATATGGATCGGATATTCGATTCGTTAAATTTTAATGGTTCGCAGGTCGGACTTGTGTCGCAATTTTTGGATTGAACGAGTATCCAACCATGATTTCTGTTTTTTTTTATTATATTATTAATAAAATTTTATTTAGTTAAAACTTTAAAATTAAAATATCTTCATCTAAACATTTTAACCTCTTTTGATGCATATATTGTATGTCATTAACCCATCATTTAATTTTAAATTAAAAATAGATGCATGAAGAAAATAATATAAAATATCTTTTATTTATCCTTTGAAAACTGCAAACATGTAAGTGAGTATTATATTAATTCTTTTTTGATATTATATGTTATTGTTTCTCTTTTGATAGAAAGTGTTATAATGTTGAAATATAAATAAGTAATAATTTAATATTTTACTACAACATTTTACAGCATATATATAATATATATTTACATTTAATAATTCATTGAATGGTAAAGTACTATGCTAAAATTTAAAAGCCAACTAAAATTTGTCTTTTTGAATTACTCTATATTGTACGATTTGAAAAATAAAATAAAGTATTATATGACCCGAAATTATAGGTACCTGATATTCACGAACATGATCACAAGCAATTAATTTTAATACCCAAAAATTCAGATATCCAAAATTTCAGAGATTTAAAATTATCGTATCCGATTTTGAATATCCTAATAGAAAATGTCGTATTTTATTAAATAAGGCTTTGTCTAACCCATGCATACATGCACATGTTAAGGGTTATCTAAGAGTTTGGATTAAATACATGATTTTATTAAAAAAATTCAATCATTCAATGTATTACAAAACCAAAAAAGATTCTATAAAAAAAAACTCTCATTCAATGTATTACTAAATCCTAAACCCTAAACCTTAAACCCTCAAACCTTAAACTCTAAACTCATAAACCCTAAAATACAAAACCCTAAAACCATAAACTCCAATACATTAAATGGAAATTTTTTTCAATAGAATATTTTAGAGTTTTGTAATACATTGAATGATAGAGTTTTTTTCAATAGAATTGTATTTAATCCAAGCTCTTAAATGACCCTTAACCTATGCATACATGCATAGGTTAGACAAAACCTTAAAAGTAATCTTATATTTCGTGAACCAAACACACCCTTAAATTTTAAGGTAAATATTAGAAAAGATTTTTTTCTCTAACCTGAAATTTATTTAAATAATTTTAAAATGATTTTATTTTAAATTATAAATATTAATAAAAATTAGATTTTTAATATTTTATTATTTTAAAACAGTAAAATAAATAATTTGAGTAAGTCCGGCCAGACATGACTTGCCTATTATATTTCGAAAATATTTTATTTTATTTTATTTCAATTAGTAATAATAATTCATATAATTTCATGTACCAAAAAAATCATATAATTCCTAATTCGGCTATTATATAAAGTAAAAGGGTTTGGGCCTTTGGGCAAATTGCTCCATCTGCGCCCCAACCCTAAAAATTTTCGCCATTTTCTCTCGGTCCAAAGGATTTTTATTATTTTATTTATTTTTTCTTATTTTAATAATTTAAAGGTGTATAAAATAGTATCTGTTATAGATATTTTTAACCCTTTAAAAATACGCATAACCTTGTAAATAAAATAATTTGAATTCGTGTCTCTTAATATTAAGATCATCTGCTTTTTCTAATTTCTACCAGAATACTTGTTGGGTTCAAATTTTTAATTTAAATTTAAACGCGTTTGACTTAAATAGATACAATGATCCATGCGAACACCAGAACCAGCACTAAACCCCCTATCTATCCAATAACCCCAATTCCATCTTGTTTTCTCCATTTGCTCTCCATAAATCCACCCATTAGTCCCTCCATTAAAATTAATTTCACCTCGAGCCACATCGTTTACCATGTCATCAATTCGGTCCTCTCGTTGTCTATCCATCAACACTGCCATGTCAAGGAAAATATGTTGCAGTTCTCTTAAAATTGTCAGTCTCTAAGATTTTACCGTTCGGTTCTTCGTCGACCACGGTCTTTTCCCTCAACAATTGAAAATCAATCATCATTTTGTTCAACTTAACTCTCAATTCGATCATTGTCGAGGTGTTCCGATGCGACTCCAGCCTGATTCTGATGTTCTTGGTTGTTGCAACAATGATGGCCATATCGGAGTTTATTTTCGCTCTAATCGAATTTAGAAGTCTTTCATTGTGATGAGCAGTCTTTGCCTCTTGTTGAAGATTGGTGATCTCTTCGATGCAACCGTAGACTAATGTGATATCTTCAATGGATTTGGAGAGGCTTTGTTCTTCATCTGTTTGATCCGATTGGGTCATTTTGTACCCCATGCAACACTTGATCTTGAAGTCATTCATGGTTGAAATATTAAAATAAATCTCACCTATACAATAAAAACGAAATACGATAACAAATCATTCATTAAATAGAATTGTTGGTAAAACTCGAACTTTACTACTTATGAAGATGTTAATCACTATCAATATATGCATAATCTATAGTAAGATACTAAAAGAATTAAAAAAAAATGGAACCTTGATCTTTCTCCTGGAAATGGCACTTTCATGGATTCAGAAAAATGAGGGTTTTTTTGCAAACTCTGGAAATCAATGTTCTTACTTTCTCATCCAAAGGTATAGTTTTTAAAAGGAAAGATTGCCAATTTTAAAGGGTCATAAAGATAACCTCTATCTTTCTTTCAAAAACTTGAAATTTGAAACTTTTAAAACCCCAACAACCAAATTATTAAAGATTTGTTTTTTCCCTAATAAAAAGGATTACCCTTCCCCCCCCTCTAGTGTATAACCAATGGAGGGGAAAAGTAAAGTCTTGATAATAGGAGCAACTGGAAGATTAGGTTACCATTTAGCTCAATTTAGCCTCCAATTTGGTCACCCTACTTTTATTCTCATCAGAGGCTCCTCTCTTAATGACCCCAACAAAGATGAAAAGCTCAACTTCCTCTCCACCGCTGGGGCCATTCCCATCAAGGTCTCTTCTTTTTAGTTTTTTCTACCTTTTTTAATTATTTGTTGGTACCCAAAGGACTGGTTTTTTAGTTTTGTTTTCTCAAATTGGATTTATAGGGTTCACTTGATGATGAGAAGAGTCTAATTGAAGTAGTGAAGCAAGTGGATGTAGTTATCTGTTCAATCCCATCTAAACAAGCTCTTGATCAGAAACTACTCATTAAGGTCATTAAAGAATCTGGGTGCATTAAGGTTTGTAGCACTTTATTCATCTTGGTTTTGCCTTTGAGGGTTGCCCCTCTTTTTTTCTGGTTAAAAGGATTTTAGGACAGCTGAATTGAACCCAGTTTTCCGTTGGTTTTAGACTTTTGAAAGGTTTAGTAATGCCATTGGAATTTGTGAATCTCTTGGATTAGCTAATAGTAAAATATCAATCGTTGCCCATGCATAGCTTAGTGGCAAGGAGGAGACCCTGAGAACTTTGAGTTCAAGGTTTATATTAGGGATGGACCGAGGGCTGCCTGAGACAGTCGTACCCCCTAACATGTCCCTGGTTCAGATCCCACCAAGTGTAGGTTTAATTTGCATTAATTTTAGTCTGTTGGTTTGAGTTGAAGTATTATTCAGTTTAGTGCTTGTAATAGTTGATTCATTTTCGAATTGTTGATATAGTTATAAGTCTTAACTTCAACCCTTAAGTTCATATTTTTTGGATGATAAACTCAGTACTGTGATTTGAACTCGATAATTGCAATGGCATTGGCAACAGAAGTTCATTCCATCCGAATTCGGTGTGGATCCTGATAAAGTTCAGATAACAGAGTTGGATAATCTGTTCTATTCTCGAAAGGCCGAGATTAGGCGCCTTATAGAAGCCGAAGGCATTCCTTATACTTACATTTGCTGCAACCTGTTCATGAGTTATTTACTTCCATGGCTAGCTCAACCTGGTCTAAAGGCTCCACCAAGGGACAAGGTCACCATTTTCGGAGATGGAAACACTAAAGGTTTGCTAATGACCTGAGAGGGCCAATATGTTTATATTTCAATATGGAGATTAGGACATCTATGAAGCAATGTGCTTTTTGGTCTGTTTTTTCTTGCAGCTGTCTTCGTTAAGGATGTCGATGTTGCAGCATGCACCGTTAGTGCCATAGACGATCCTCGAACACTTAATAAGACTTTGTATCTGAGACCCCCGGGGAATGCATGCTCCATGAATGAGCTGGTAGCAATGTGGGAGGATAAAATCGGTAAGAAACTCGAGAAGATTTATGTACAAGAAGAGGAACTTCTTCGGAAAATCAAAGGTATGCATAATGCACCGTTATCGGGAAAGATTATCGAGAACTATTGCTTGGTATAGCTTTACATGGTTTTGTTTTCGAGATTGTGGTAGTTTGGTTCTTGTTTTTGGAATATACTAAAGTTTTCGGTTTCAGAATTTGCAGAAAGTTCATATCCGGAGAACATGGAGATGACTTTCATATATTCCGCGTTTGTAAAGGGGGATCATACTTACTTCGATATCCAAACTTGTGGAGTTGATGGGACACTGCTCTATCCACACTTGAAATTCACTACAGTTAGTGAGCATTTAGACACCTTAGTGTGAACTCATTTGATGCTTTTAGTAAGCTCTCGAAAACCAACTCAATTTTGGATATAATCGAGATCCATTTTTGAACATCCATGTGAGTAGAGATAACAAAACTCGACTAGACTAAAAGGTTCGAATTAGACTCAAATTGTAATTTTATAAACTCAAAGTAAATATTCGAATAATTTAATTATTCAAAATTTTCAGTACTGGACCGACTTTTAAGTTTGAGTCAAATTCTTCGACTCTTCTTATATATATATATATATATATCATTGTTTAAATTGTAATTAATTAATATTTTTTTTGGATAAATGTTGTTTTATTCATCCAAATAAACCACTACAAAATCATCCAATACAACCAACTAACCCCTATACAAACAATTAACTAATTAATTACAAATCAATCCCCATCTATCTACCAAAATCGAAGAACAATTTACAAGTTTGGTATGCTCATCCAATCTCATACTGACATTCTTTTTGATTCGTAAAAATAGAACCTCAGCTGTTTTGGGGCTTTCCCATGCAACCTTGAGTTTCTTTCTTGCCAAATCAGATAGTTACAACAGCACCATACAAGCCTTATGATAAAGGCCATTAAGACTTTACTCGTACCCCTCAACTTCAGCCAAATCAGATAGTCAGCCCAACAGCTATAGCTGTGTTGAACTCTACAATGCAACAGAATCATCCCAATTAGTTGCCTTGAGTAAACATATGATCTTTCGACTCCAATCTTTCTCCACACAGGGATCAACATCACACCCCCAAACAAGTATTTTGCATTTAGTTAACAATCTATCTAGAATCACCAAGTGATAAAAGAAAATCTAAAAATAGGAGACCGTCCCCCAACCTTGGCCCGGGACACCTTCTCTTGTTTATGCCTGAGTTCATCTCACATCAGCCTATCCTCAAAATTTCCCTGCACTTTCACATTCATCTGCAATCATAATAATCTCAATTTTAAGAGTTTTTTTTCAGGCTCTATGATGACTTTTGGCTTGGACCTCTCAAATTGAACAACCCTTTAACACTGGACCTCTCAAATTGGACAACCCTTCAACTTATAAGTGGTTATAATTAGATTTAAACAAAAACTCAGAATAACCTAACTTTACTTAAGTTTCATAAATTCAATTCGTAAAAATTTTAAATAAAATATAAATTATAAAATAAAATTTGTCAGAGTATTGGAGCTCTTTAAGCTTCTATGAAAGTATTGGATACAAGACAAAATTGAGTACAAAAAGGATAACAGCAAGGCAATTAGACTTCTAAATCAACAACACTCAAAAGCATTGTACTTAATTTTAATGAATCAACTGCAATAAAAAGAAAGTCCTAATATTTGTATTAATTGTTTAATTTCATCTAAAAACGTATCTTTCAAAACTTAAGTTGATTCAGTCATGCATGCGCCCGCCTTTGTTTTTGTTTCCCTTTCCCCCTGAAGCCTTGGCAGATCTTTTACCTTTCCCAGCTTTTCCGTTATTTCCCTTCTTCGAACCACCTCTTCCTGGCTTACCAGTGCCCCGTGCCCGGGCATCCTTTTTCATTCGCCGATCAACAAGGACTTTCCCCTTGCCGGCCCTAACTTGAACCCCTTTCTTCGCGACCACATATTCCCTTTGGGGCTTTTTGGGCGTAGCCTTCTTGTAGAGTTGTTCAATTTGCTTCCTCTTTGATCGTTCGGAGATGTCGGCTTGGTCTGATATGCTGTTTGCTTTCTGGCGCACCTTCTCGAGCTTTTTCATTGCAATCCTCTTCTTTCGAGCCTTTGCCTCTGCAACTTTCTTAGCCGGTCTAGCATTGATCTCTTTGAATTGCGCTCGCATTGCAGCAATCTCTTCCTTTGTAACAGGCTTAATCGGATGACAATGCCTCTTCTCCTCATCTAAGAACCAGTTGGGCAAACCATCATCATCAAACATATATTTATTATAAGCATCGTCGAGAATTTGATTCCTTTGCTTTTTCCTCAGCATCTTCTTAGCACAAGCTAATATCTCAGCTTTCGTTTCAACATCATCATCATCCGAGTCATCTGAGGACGAGTCATCACTGGAATCAGTAGCTGGAGCTGGGACAATCTCAAAATCGTCCTCTGCCTTGGAAGCCTGGAGTTTGGTGTTTTTAGGGCCTGCAGCATTGTTTGCTTTATTTTCCTTGGCCTTTTCCGGACCATTAGTTTTTTCATCATCCTTTTTCTTTACTTTGGACCTCTTGGGAATAGCTGGCCTTTCCTCTCGGTTATCAACCTCCATTTCTCCATCACTGCCATACTTCCCTAAATCCCCTTGCTCTACGGCTTCAGCAAAAATATCCTGACCGAACCACCTGTTTGTAATCTCCTCCTGAGTTGGTCCTTCCCCATCATCTAGTGGTACCATAAGAGGATTTGCTTCAGGATCAACTTCTTCCACATCCGAATCTTGATCAGACAAAATAATATCATCACTGTCACCACCCTGAACAGCCACAAATGGAAAATTCAATAAATGATACTTTTGTTAGCTTACTTTTATAAACAGCCATAGATTTCTATGAACAAAAGCAGAAGCACAAGGGAGAAAAGGTCGTACTTCATGCAGAAGAGAAAAGACGGTATGTTACTCTTGTTAGTTAAAGTTGCGAGAAAGATACAAAATTTTTTAGTTCTAATACACTTGAAGAGCTTCATACCTCCAACTGTTCATAGGCTTGTTTTGCACGCTTCCTCTGCTTTGTACTTCCATCCTTTTTGGACACATACTCTTCATACGCATGATCAAGGATCTCTTCTATTTTTTCATCATATCTGGCATTAAAATTATAAAGTTAACATACAGAGAATGTTAGAAACTATATATATATATATATATATATATCGGTCGTGTGAAGCAGACACTAGCCTTCTGCGTTCTTCATCAGAATCGATATCACTGGATGACTCATCTTCAGTGTTCTCTTCTCGGTTTGGTTCATCTTCGCTACCCCTTAGGTCAACATTGCCATCATCATACTCGGTGGAATCAACTGCCGCAAGATCTTTCTTACCCTAAAGGTAGTAATTGACTAGCATCAATAAAAGTTTCAACCAAAGTAGAAAGCATGCCCTAGCATCGTTTCAGTTAACAAAGTGTAAGTAAATGGAATTGATGTTAAGATTAAAACTTGTCTCGGTTAAGAAACAGCAGATTAATTATCAATAAGATTAAACATCAACTACGCCCCTGGTTCAGATGACATAACTGCAGCCTTGTGTTCGGTATCAATTTAGTTGTCTTTTACAGTTGCAGTAATAAACTGTATTTTTACTAGTAGCAAACATTATTGGAGTTATCTGGTTTGAAGCTAGTAAAACGAACCTTCATGGAAGAAAGTGAGAACAACTCGTGATCGACGTAACCATCTTCCAGGGCATCTATTTGCAATCCTGTTGCCTTCCGTGATTTGTCCTGCAAAACAGCAAGGCAAGAAATCGACAAAAAGACAAGTGTGCATGGAAACATCCTACAACGAAGTGGAACGCCATAAACATTCATTGCCTCTATAAGATGGAAGCTTAACTCTTTCAAAAAGAAAATCAGGCATCATTTAACAACAATATTGTAGATACATAATCATTTGTATAATCGCAAAATTCTTTCCATTTATGGTTTCTGTCGCATGGCAACGTGCACTAAGACATAAATATAGGGATCAGTCTTTTAATAAGGCAACAAACCTTGGCTCGTCTTTTTGCAAGAAGCTTCTTTTCTCTTTTCTTTTTACGCTCCATGGCACATGTGAGCTCCTCCATCTCATCGAGTAATTTATCATCTTCGTTCTGCTCATCCCCTTCATCAGCATCTTTAGCAGTGGTAGGTGCTGGAGGAGTAGCCTTTTCTGAAGGAGACAAAGCTTTTCTCAATTGCATCCGCCACCTAAATCAAGGTAATCAAATCATGTAATACACGTCACATTCATGCACATAAATCTAACATTTTTCATCTGATGAATAGTAGTGCACTGATTATACCTTTACTTTCACATATTATCACAAACTGTTTGACTTAAAAAACTCAAGGGAAAAACAGAAAAGAACCATGTTTCTTACTTCAAAAGATACTTGAAATCCTGCTTTCCTAGAACTTGCAAATCATCGCAAAGAGCTTTGACCTTTCAAGACAGCAGCAAAGTAAATAATGACAAGTTAAGGCAGTTAAAGATTATCAATACTGAAAAAGATAATCACCTCTTCTGTGGTAGAACTGTGATCCTTAATAGGCAATGAAGCTGGATCCTCAAAGGTTATGGTAGTAACCGAACCGAGGATTTCGAGAGGAGAATCAGACCAAATGAAATCAGCAGCAGTGGACATCTTCTTTGAGATTGTCTCCCCATCTTCATAACTGTAATTGGCATGTAATTAGAAACAAAAAGTAACACAAAACCTTGAAACCACATACAAGAGGAAACAATTAAATAACAATGTTCAATAATTATCAACAAAGAAGTAACATTGTTGTTTTGTAGAGGGAAAGCTTACCCATCACGGTGTCTCTTCTGTTTTGTTACCCGTAGTACATCAATCACCTACATCAAGTGTGTGGCAGAAAGAACAATAATGAGCAGAGATACAATCAATAGAAGAAAAAAAAAGTAGTCTTTTATGATATTTTCAAACATAAAATGAAATTAAAAACCTTCTTTTGTGGTTCTATTGATCCCTGAAACAGATGTTTGAAATCAAGAAGACGTGGATCAATCTTTGCTGGGGCTTTATACCTTAGCCCCAAAACATAAATTTCAGCCGATGCTGAGCGACTAGCAGCTGGTTTATCAACTTCAACCTTCTCAAACAACTGCAAAGCAAACCGAACACGTGTCAAAGGATTAAAAAAGAACATTACAGAGACATAATCTATATGGTTTTGTTTATCACCTGCTTGAGACAATAGAGAACGGAACTATAGTCTTGGGACCTAAAAACCTTGGTCACAAAGGTGCCTTTTGGGGCTAAGAACTGGGTAGCCAACTTAACAGAATCAATAACCAAAGCATTTTGGCTCATTGCTTCTTGAGCCCAAGCTCCACCAACATTAGGGGACCCATCGTGCAAAACAACATCGAAAGCCATAACCCTGTGCTCTTCCATGACCCGTTTAACCTTGGACTTACATTCGGATTTGGTTATGTCTTGTCGTAGAGCGACGGCACCTCGTATAGGAGCGATGGGAACAAGATCGAGACCGAGTACGAGGCTGCCAACAGGTGCACGCTGCACGGCCACTTGCATCCAACCACCGGGTGCGGCACAAAGGTCGAGGACGGCATGCGCTGATTTTAGGAAGGAGAACTTGGAATCCAGTTGGACTAACTTCCATGATGCTCTGGAACGGTAGCCATGTTCTTTGGCTAACTGATAGTACTTATCTAACCTATGCTTCCCTTTCACTTTACCCATAACCCCTCTTCAATCGAATCCAAATCAAATGCCAAACAGCTGGTGGAGAAGAAGAAAAAGGAAAATATGGAACGTTAAAATGTTTTTTTTTTAATATTCTAAACCCTAAACCAAAATAGCTAAACATGTCGCTTCTTCAAAAACATAATCTCCCTCTCAACGAAGGAAAATAAACAGAGGAAAACAGAGCAACCAGCAGTAGCATCGAAAACAGAAAATCAAATATAAAAGTGTAATGCATGAACAGGGGCATGAATCAATCTCCAATTTAAATTTAGGGTTTCAAATCTCACCTCGTCCGTAAGGAACCTGAAGGCAAAAGAGGGTTCGTGCCAGAAGCAGAATACGAGCCTGTGACAAGGGTGGCGGTGGAGAGGTTTCTTTGGCGGCGGAGGATTAGTGAGAAATATATACTATATGATAAGAGGGTAGGTCTTTTGAAGAAAATTTTATAAAAACATTTTTTATATATAAATTTATTTAATTAGTATTTAAATAGTTATTATATTAAATACTACCTTATGCTTTTATAATGTATTTTTATTTGTTCTTTTATTATCTCTTAAGGCTTAATTCACTTTTTGCTCCCCTAAATTTTACCTTTTTTAATTTGGTACTTAATTTTTTCGAGATGAAATATTCTTATCGTTTTCGACATTACCCATTTCACCCTAAAAACTAGTATCGTTAAAAAAATTCATAATGATCAATTAGAACATGCCACATCACTTAGGTTAATATAAATATAATATAATATTAATAAAAGTATTCAAT
This sequence comes from Hibiscus mutabilis, assembly GCA_019671005.1. NCBI lineage: Eukaryota > Viridiplantae > Streptophyta > Magnoliopsida > Malvales > Malvaceae > Hibiscus > Hibiscus mutabilis. Next base: position 37,482,573 of record CM033754.1, read on the forward strand.
AAACCCATCTTTCTCAACCTCATTTCCTATTTTTCTTCCCCTTTCTTCTTCCCCATTTCTTGATTGAAGTTTAAAGATTTTTCAATTTCATGAAATATTTATCGATTTTGATCCATAAATTTTATTTTTTTAGTTTTTACCGATTTTTCAAGCTCCTGTTTTCTTAAATGATATTTTTATAAAAGCTTCTGCAAATCGAAGCTTTACATTTTTTGCTTTTGATGAGAATTTCATCAATTAAAGCTTTAATTTTTTCAAGCCCCCATTTTCTTAGTTGAAACTAAAAAAAAATATTAAATAGGAAGATAATTGATGATCATGGTCCTCTGATTTTGTGGCTTATATTTTTATCTAATACGTTCTATTTTCTCAGTCACCCTCTAATAAAGAGAAAAAGACTGCAAAACTTGTTCAGTTATAAAACAAAATAATCAGTAGCTTTCGGGAGGAAGAAAGCATAGTTTAGGGAAAATTGAGGGAAAAAATGGTGGGGTAACTTTTATTGGTCATAGTAATTTTGATCTATAACTTTTATTAGTGGGGTAACATACATTATTTTATTTTAAAATTTAAAAATAAAAAAATGATGTGGCAAGCTTTTATTGGTCATAGTAATTTTTTAAACGGAATTACTTTTTAGGGTGAAATGAGTATCGTTAAAAAATTTAGGGAGCATTTTGTTTCAAAAAAGTTTAAGTACCAAACTGAGAGAAGGGTATAGTTTAGGGGGCAAAATGTGAATTACGCCTTTTTTTAATAGAATTGATTTGTATTTGTGTGCAATTTAATAATAATGGGAAATGTGTTACCTTTTAACACGTATATATTTATTGTCGATTTTTATTTTATCAGAAATAAATTAGGTTGAAATGATAATTTTAGAGTCTTTATGGTATTCGATATAAATTATTTATATATTAAATTAAATTATACTCCAGTTAAAAATTTTAGGTTTGAATTTAAAAAAAAAACGTTGACAACGTACTGCATATAAATTCTAAAACAAATATGAAAGATACTCAAAAACAAAAATTTTAAAGTATTTATAATATTATGTGATTATTTTTCAATAAATCTTAGTACATATTATAATATTTTGTGAAAATATATATAAAACAAAGAGTAGATTTTTTATATGCATGCTGCGTAAAATAATAATATATGTAGACTTAAGTAAACCCTACAAACTAGACTCGTAAGCCCTAAATTCTAAAACCTCAATCCTAAATCTTAAATTGTAACATAAAAATTATAAACCCCATAAACTAAACTCATAAATCCTAAATCTAAACTAAACACTTGAGACTCTAAATTTGACAAATTTGTGTAAACCTTAATTTGCACAATTTATCAAAATTTTTAGTACTATACTGGAGATCTTAAAAGCACAAGTATCACATTTGGCATTTTGACAAACCACATGTACCTAATAGAATATTTTAAAAATACAGATTCCATATTAGATATTTTGTCCAAAAAGAAAAAATCTCTTATCACTAACAATTAGCTACTAATTTATAAGAGCAAAGTAGTGAAACAATTGCTTGATGTATACATGACTGGCCAATAATTAAATCTTGGCAATGTGTAAAAACAATAAAGTTTCAGTTCTGGGATGTCACCATCTTCTTCACAAGGACAACTGAACTTATGTTTGTCCTAACTGCATACTAAAACAATTCCATAAATGCATCTTCTCCAAAGGTGAAAAGCTACGATAACGAATCATTGCTCGAATGCCACTATTCCCTTGCTACCCCAGTGAAACGGCCGAGCTTCAATCATCACGGAAACCACTGCTACTTGCGGAAGCTCTCTTACCAGTATACTTCTGTCACAGAAACAAGGACGGATATTAGACTTTCCTGTTTCCACTAGTAACTAAAAGCAGAAGGTGCTCATCGATAGACTTGCAAATATCGAAGTAGAAATAATTATTTGGTTCACAAGCTGACCTGCTTTCCAACGTTGAACGGGATATACTTGTATTTGATCATGTGCCCAATCTGACGCCTCATTGTAAGAACGAAGAGAACGACCCAATAACAAAGCAATATGGGCCAGAAGACGGGAACGTCAAATACGGAAAAGAAAGTCATGAGAAATGCTATGCAGAATGCCTTTGTCATGGAGTACCTGGAAATAAGTCATAAAACATAAGTAATATATTCATACTTAAATACACATTCATTTAGCACCAATCCAAGATTATGAAATATGATAGATTACTACCACATGGCATATGTCCACTAAAAACGAGGAGTATCGCATTGGCTAAAATAATAGAAAAAGCTCATTCTCCTAAATTAATAGCAAAAGATTTCAAGCACATTCTCCTAAATTTCCAGAATCAGAAAGTTGGAGTAGAACACCGGATAGAATGACAAAGGACAGAAACTAAGAGACAAGTTTACGTCCGAGAAACTTCCAAGCTATGTTACATTGCAATGAACCGAATAAGTCAAAACAATAAAGAAAGTTACCACCCAATGCTTTATTTATACTTTTCTTAGCTCCGTTAAGATATTTAAAAAGACAAACAATCAATAACGATAAACGAGATCCAACTTTCAATAGAATACAAGCTACAATAATCATACCCACCATAAAGCAAGCTGTTTAAGACTTTAAGTTAAAATCTTAAACAATCATAAAATGACCTAAATGGCCACACCATATAACCTGGAAGCACATGTTTCTACACATCTCTTTTCAGTAAACAATAAAGGGTACGTTTCCATCTATCTCAAAAATCGAAGCTGCTTTTGAGTTGGCCTAAATAGATCAATAAACCTCGAGTACAATGTTCTCTTAATAAACTATATCGGCAAAAGGTTTAGGCACAGAACAAATAAAGGAACAAGTACCACATCATTACTGGTGAGAAGTGAGATAAAATTTTCAATTACCAGAATTTAAACTCGGGTAGCCTACGAATAAACGGCTTGAATTCATCTGAACCTTTCGTCGGCAATACAGGTCCATCAGAACCCTCAAGTTCAGGATCAACGAGTGGAGACAAAAAACCAATTAGCAAATTCAGCAGGTAGATCCCTAGGCCATACGAGACGATGTAAAACCCTTGAACATAATAGACCCGTAAACAGTAGATAGCTAGTACAACAAGGGTTCCAATCCACCTATAAGTTGAATGCGGAGTTGACTTATCCAGATAATACTGATACATCCTCCAAGCATTGTGCCCCCATTGAGGCAACGGCGATGCCACCGATGCACCATCTCCTCCGATTCCCTCCATCAAGTATTAGCCTCAAATGCTATAAGAGAAGAATCCAATCAACTTAAGCACAAAGAACCATCAAGTTCCGAAAAACATCATAGTACGATTAAGCAAATCTAGCTGTGCAAATCATCAGATATAAGCATCACAACGTATGAACATAGACCAACAAAAGACAAAGCAAACTAGCTAGTCATTTTCAATTAATGAATCCAATGTAGAGAAAACCCTAATGCTATGTTTGTTCACAAGGAATATGTATAAAAATCTAGAACTTAATGTTTTAAAAAAGCCCATCAACTAAAACGCCACCAAAAACCAATTACGCATCGCCAGAAACCCAAAGTTACCTATAAAACATGAGATCCCAAAAACTTTCTCACCAACCAAACAACAGAACCTAGTGTGTTCGAAAGGAAACAACCAAGCTTCAAAAACCCAGATCCAGAAAACAACAAAAGCCCTATATTTACATAGCATAAAATCGTTGGATAGAAAAAAAAAATTAAAAGAACAATGATTGAATGCTTAAAAAAGTTTAGATCTTTATGAACAATCAATATAAAACTTAAAAAAAGAGAGAGAGAGAGAGAGAGAAGCTTTAAACTATAAAAATACAGAAATAAATAAAGGGTAACCTCAAAAGGACTCTCCGTTGTTAAGCTTTGGACTCTCAGAGAAATTCTTTTTGTTCTCCGATAAACGAGCAGATCTATTCGGAGATGGCTATCTTTGTTTTTCTTCTCATTCTTTTAAAGCTTTGATTTTTAAGATTTTTACCCTTTTTATTGTTACCGCGTTGATTTTTGGTTTTACAGACGGTGGCACAGTCGTTGCAAGATCGGGGAAGGATTCAGAATATCCCCCTTTTTTAGCCTTCTGTCGATGCGTTGCGTTTGTCTTGTTTTGTTAGTTTTCAAGGGTAAAACACATAAATGGTCACCAAATTAAGTAAACACACTTTATTGACCATTAGAATTATGTAAATAACAAAATAAATAAATTTATTAAATTACTATAAAATAATCAATTAACTTCATTAAACTATTACGAAACAATCATTATATACTATCAAAATACACCACAATTTTATAATGTCTAGTGACCATTTTAAAATAGTTGAACATTTTATAATTTTTGAAACTCCAATGGTAAAAAAATCATTTTTGTTTATTTTAGTTATTATTTGCATATTTTATCGGTTCTGGTTTTATCAGTTTTACTTGGCGGTAACCCCATCATCTATATTCTTATCCAATAAAATTTTTCACATTATTTTGAGTGACTAGTTACTTAAAAGTTACACTAAAATGAATAAATATCATTAAATGAACCATAGATGACGCGCACAGTCGGAAAATAAAAGATAAAGATCCAAAGGAGAAGCATCCTTCCCACAGAGAAAAAACGTTCCTGCATCTCAAACAGAACTTTGAACCGATCTTGAACCAGGCAAACTATATATGCTATTTATTTGTTTAAGGTCTCAAATTTTCGGGAGAAATTATTAAAAAACATAATAAAACACAAAACCACGTACCAAAATTTCATTTAGAGAATAAATTAGGAAATCTAGTAGACAAAACCATGCAAAATAAATCTGAAAAAAAGTATCCATTAAAACATAACAATAACAACTGTAGCTCGCACATTATAGAAATATCCCACCTGAGAGAGTTCTTTAGTAAAATAAGTAACAATTTATAGCAGTCACGCTCAGGAAAAGGAAATACTACATAGAACTAAATAAGCAATAACAGAACGTCTAAGTGTTTGTTGCCCTAGTGTAAATCTGCTGGCTCGAATGAGCAGACACCAACCGAATCAATCCTTTCGCCATCAATTCCCTTATGGCCTTCCTTGCAAGTGATCCGTTGATCTGTGAGGCATATGCAAAACCACATTAAACACAATAACAGAATACTGGTTTTCATTTAATGAAGTTCACTCAAACATATACAGACACACCTATATAAAAACCTGCAAACTTAATTGTCTTAAAACTGCACTAACATATTAGCCGGACAAGATCGCTATTTTATTCCCGGAATGCACCCGGCTAAGAACAAACACAAGTTGACAAGGGAAAGGGAGCACAAGCCCTAGACTAAGCCCATGCGGGTAACATCCAAACTCTACGAAAAATGCATAAATATACATACATTAATCAGGCAGCAACATGTTTATGAAAGCCTCTCCTATTTGTGTGTATATCACTTTAAATTTGGTTAAATCACACTGCACTCGCTCTATTTAAAGAGAATACAATACCCATTCTAGAAAAGTTCAATATAAATTCACCGACGAAAGGGTACCCTAAATCATCCATCCATAGATATATACCTCAACACAATCGACAACCACACATAGATAGCACATGTCCTAGACTAAGCCCTTGCGGGTAACATCCCAACTCCACGACAAATGCATAAATATACATACATTAATCAGACAGCAACAAGTTCATGAAATCCTCTCCTATTTGTGTGCATATCACTTTAAATTTGGTTAAATCACATAGCACTGGATACAATACCCATTGTAGTAAAGTTCGATATAAATTCACCGGAGAATAAAAAAAACACATGGATAAATCCCTGAAATAGAAACCCTATCATCAAGTTCCAAAAATGTACCAAAAATCATCTATCCAAAGATCTCTACCACCAGACAATTGACAACAACACAGAGATAATCAAACTAAAACCATATACAATCACAAATCCAGCAAAAAAACTACAATCAATCAAAAGTGAAAATAAATACATAACCAAAACAAATGATAAAACATTAAAAAAGAGATTAAAAGGAAAACAAAAAGTACCCTCAAACGATCAGACAAAATGGAGGGAGTGATGAGCTTGTATTTAGGAGCCTCAGAGAGAAGCTTATCATAGGTAGCCTGGTCAAACAGCACCATGTTGTTCACCTTCTCCTTTTGCTTTCCCTTGCTCCACTTCTGTTAATCCACAAAAAAGAAGAAAAAAAAAGGGGGACCCCATTTCTCATCTAACTCTAAAATGCATAAAAACCAACTCAAATTGAACAAATGTTAAAGAAACTGACCTTCTTCTTCTGCTTGCCGCCTCCAGACTTTGCAGGCTTAGAAGAAGGAGGAGGGGCTTTGTCTTTCTTTGGTGCCTGCAAAAAAAAAGGTGGAACACAAAAAATTAAAAAAATGGGTTTGGATTGAATGAAGAAGAGACAAAGATGGCCAGATAAACATACCATCCGATCTGCTCAAGCTTCAAAGCGAAGAGAAAATGGGGAAACAGCGGAGGCGCAGTTCTAGGGTTTGGGTTTTTGGGTGTGGTGAGAGCTTTTAACGATAGGGTTTGGTTGTTGTTGCCCTAGATATGGCCACGGCGTCGTTTTGTTTTAGTTTCTACTTTCTTTCAACCTGTATCAGTTTTGGGCCTCTATCGGCCGAAATTAAATATCTCCTTGAAAGCCCATATTTAATCACTCCTTTGATAAATAATTATAGATGGAGTAACAATGTTTTTCATATATTAATTTATTAACTTTGCGTTCGAATATAAAATGATATTTTTTAGGGTAAATTACACCAAATACCATCAAACTTTTAGGCGTGTATCGATTATACTATTAAACTAAAAAGCGATACTATTTTACCATTTAACTTCAGTTTAGGCTTCAATTATACCACTGAGACGTTAAAATCCCTCTACGTCATCGCAAAATAGACCATTAAGATCTTTCCACATCATCGATTTTAAAGATCTAATGGTATAATTGAAGTCCAAATTAAAGTTCAGGGCTAAAATAGTATCGATTACTAAAGTTTAGTGTTATAATAATATAATTTTATAGTTCAGTGGTATTTTTTATACATATATTAAAATTAAGTGGTATTTCGTGTAGTTTACTCTATTTTTTAACTATTTATTGGGTTTGAAAGAAGTGGAATGATAGACGTTTCAACAATCTAATAAAATATGAGTAAAACATGTATAGGTAACCGATTAACAAAATTAAATTAATGACGTGATAATTAGAAAATAAAGTCAATTGGTAAAGTTATTTTTTAAAAATAATGTTTGATTAAATAAATGATATTGTACGTATCAACTACTAATGAAAATTTAGTTTATTTTTATTTATATAATATATATATATATTTAAAAATGAGTGTACCATGGAGTTTAAACTAGTTAAAAATTATGTCAAACATTTAACTTAATTATGAACATATTTAAGTACCAATTGCTGATTAAAAACGCTTATTGTTGTACCTCTAAAATAATCCTAATAAAAAAGAAGACGTTGTTATCTTAAAAAATTCGAGTTAAATAATTTACATGTAAGATGTGTGTTCTATCAAACATGAATACATTCTTCGATTTAAAAATAAAAAAAAGTTTGCATAATTTAAACAATATATCGAAAAAAATTCTCAATTATAAATAAAACAGAAATAATACATATTAATTCATCTTGTGTGTAGCTTTTTAGCATGTCGGTAAATAAAAGTGAATAAAATTAGTGGGATTCCAACTCAATAATCTAGGAATCCAACGTATGTTTGATTTGAGAGTGATGACGTGGCATGTAACATAAACCAAAAGGATAAATTATATCATAGGTCATTTTTGTCACATTATTCATCGGACTAACCAGTCAAATATATTTATTTTATTAATTTTTGTATCTCATCTTTTTACCAAGTGAATCTTCACTAATATTTACTGTAAATTAAATTTAAAAACAGTAAGATGAGATGAAAAAATTAATAAAATTAATATATTTAATTAGTTGGTCTCATAGATAACGTGACGAAAATAACCCATGATATAATTTCTCAACAAAAAAAAAGGCATATTTCTCCTCATTCTTGCTCTCGTGATATTGACTCAGCTCCAACTTCATTTATTTTTATTTTTATTTTTATTTTTATTTTTATTTTTATTTTAATTATAACCCTACTCCCTATAGTCTTCAAACTTTTAAAATTAATCCCTTTAGACCCTTTTTTTGGTCCAATTACTTTGCAGGCCCTCTTAGTTTTAAAACTAAGAACATTAAGATATGACCTCTCATCTTACCGGTTTAAATACTTCTTAATAGTTTTCCTAAATAATATATACAGTAAAATATCTATAAATTAATACTTGATAAATTAATATCATCTCTAAAATAATATATTTTTTTTGTTCTTGGACCCAAGGTCTAAACTAATAAGATAATAATCTTTCGGAAGACCCTTATATAAATTTACGGTCCCTTCAATATTATAAGTTAACAATTCTATAAAATTACAAATATAATTATGACAACTTAGTAAAATATGATTCTATTGTTGTTTGCTTCTTCTTAAAATTTAAACCTAGCTTTATTTCATATTTAACTTTCCTTACTGCATCCAAAAGTTCTGGTGGTTGATTTGCTTACCATACATGAACTTGCATTAAGTTTTAACTAGTACTACGTACTACAATAAACTTTGTTTTTTAGGGGTATGTATTATATTTAATTAGTTACATTGTGCACAAACATCATTCAATTAGTCAATACAATGTATATGTTTTATTCATGAAGAATAATGTAGGTTCGTTGAATCGAAAAAAAATATCTTTAAATTAATAAATTATTAATTTATCATTTAATTAATACCGCTTTACATTAATAAAATTATGTAGTCCCAACATTATTAAATTATAAAGATTTTACTGTATAATGATCCATTTTAACCTCATTAATTACCATAACAATAAATCAACGACTCTTTGTCCAATCAAAAAGAAAGAAGTGCGAACTGACCAATCATTCACCATTAGTTTCTTTAATCATCACAAACCATAATCTCTTTTTGTTGGTCATCGACATAATATTAAAGTTTAAAGAAAAAAGTTCATATTTTGTTAAATCCCTAATATAATTATTATTGTTATTATTATTATATGTATAATTATAACGAAATTTTGAAAGAAAAATTAAATGTTTTTTACATTGTATAAAAATTAAATTAAAATACTAAATTGGGAGGTAGTGTTTTCATGTTTTCGGAAATGTAACAAATTAGCCAACGGAGTGACTAAGTTAGCTTTGCTTATAGTTTTAAACAAGGACGTACCTAAGGGGTGATGAGGAGCAGTCGCACCCCCTAAAAATTTAAAATTTTTTATATTTTATATATTTCATTTACATTTTATATTGATAATTTAATTTTGCACTCTCTAAACTCTTGTAATTTTGCACCCTTACATTTTTAATATAGTTTCCTGATAATTTGCACCTCCTTACGTGAATTCCGTCCCTGGTTTTAAATTTCCTTTTTTTTTCATATTTCACTCTATATAGTTTTAGCTATTTTACATGATGAATATTATAATTTTAAATTAGAGTTTTTTTTGTTATCTTCTTGGTTCATCAGGGTTTTGTTCAGAATAATTCAGACTGATCTGCTTCGCACACCTAGCTTTTGTGGTAAGTCTTCTTGCAAAATTTTTTGCATATACAAAGCCTCAAACTTAATACTGACTTAAACGACACCAAACTGCTTATCACTTGGACCGATCCATAGGTTGCATCATTAAGATATTTAAAAGGTTAAGAAATAAAGGAAAATATAAAATAATGGTTACGTGGCATTGGCTTAGTGAGGAAGTAATTGATATTGGAATCTTAATATCTTATTTTATGGGATAATTGTCTCTTGAAATTTTCATTAGAAAAACATCGTAAAAGACAATCACTTAATATTTATTAATCTGATTTTTCAATCTTAAAATTACATTATCCTTTAAATAAAAAATAAAAATATAACAATTTAAATTAATTACTTTCATCATTAATTAGGATATTGTTAGACTCTTTTTATATTAAACACTTACTTTTCGGTATATACAAAATAATTTTTATAAATTAAATTTAGTACCTATAGAATTCTTCATTAAAAATTTTAATATTTATTTGGCTTAAATAAAAAATAGGTGCCTAAAGTATACATTTTTTGAACTTTAGGTGCCTAAGGTATTTTTTTATAAAAATAGGTGCTTAAAGTTTCAAAAGTTATAATTTTAGGTGCCTGAAAGTTAATGAGTGTTAATTTTTTTTAACCAATCAATGCTTGACATGTGTCATATTTAATTTTTTTAAATTAAAAAATAAAAAACTTTCAGTTTTTCAAAAAATCATAAAACTTAAAAAAATTTACAAAACATTCTCAAAATTCCTAAAATTACCCAAACCCAAATCCCCAAATCGCCGCCGCTTTCGCCGTCGTTCGACGTTCAACGTTCGGCTGGCATGCCGTTTGCCGTTTCAGACAATACCGTTTTGGGAGAAATGACCGGCTTGGTCCGGCGACCAAACCAGTGTGCTTAGGGGCGGCAATTGGCGGCGGAAGCGGAGGCGATTTGGGGATTTGGATTTGAGTAATTTTAGGGATTTTTGGACTGTTTTGAAAAAATTTCAAAGTTTTGGGATTTTTTAAAAAACTGAAAGTTTTGGGTATTTTTCTTAAAAAAAATATGCCACGTGTCAAGCATTGATTGGTTACATTTTTTTAACACCCATTAACTGTCAGGCACCTAAAATTATAACTTTTGAAATTTTGAGCACCTATTTTTACAAAAAAAAATACTTTAGGCACCTAAAGTTCAAAAAAGACATATTTTGGGCACCTATTTTTCATTTAAGCCTATTTATTTTTTCAAAGTATCCACCAGGTGATTTATAATTTTTAAACTATCAAATAAAAAAGAGTTAATTGCACCATACATCTTCACATATTTTAGTTTTTATTCTCAAACTATGACCATCATTTTAGATTGCTCCTAAACTTTTCAGTATTTCAATTTCATCCTCAAACTATGAATCTAGTTCTAAATTAACCCCCAAACTTTTGAATATTCTAATTTCATTCACAAATTACCAGTATATGTTAATCATATCTCATGTTAATAAAATTGTTATACAAATTACTAAATGCCATGTAAACACATGCATAAACGATAATTTAAGAATGAAATCGGAATGTTCAAAGTTTAGAGACTAATTTAAAATGAGGGTCATAATTTGGAAATAAAACCGGAATATTAAAAAATTAAAGCACAAATTTAAAATGAATGTTATATAATTTAGGGACATGTGATGCAATTAACTCTAAAAAAACCCAATAAAAAACCAAGTAATGCATAATAAGGCCATGGCACTATAAGTCTATATAACCATATGGAATATAATTTGTAAAAATAAAAAGATGGAATATAATTTTTTTTTTTAAAAAGTTCATATTCCTCATCTCCTCATATATATAAATGTAGCACAACAATACATAATTGAAGCATATATTGAAGAATACATAGGAACAAACTGGAGAATAGAATTTAATCCATTAACAACAGGGAGCACCATACCATATCCTCTGTTTTGTTAAAGAATCCACAGTTTCATATCTCCTCTTCCACTTGCTTCTCCAAATTCTTCTCAGCATCTATGGTTAGCTCACTCCATTTCTGTACTTAAAGGGACACTCTTCCTATTCTATTTCCCACTTTTTCTCTTCGATCTTCCATCGATTTTCTTCGCCTTTTCTTGTTTCGATTCGTAAATGGATGCGTTCGATATGAGACTCGAGAAGAAAAAGGCGATGTCGAAGCAACACCAATTGTGCAAGGTAGCAAACTTGTTGAGGTTCCTTGAAGTTTGTATTCTTTTGGTGTTGGTCTCCAAGTTTACAGCTCATCTTCCCGTTGCCGTCAAAAACTCCGGCGAGTATTTCCGTGGGTTATCGGTTGTTTTAGTCAACCCTCGTTTCGTGTTCGTGGTCGGTAACGTTATAATCATAACTCTCTTCGCAAAGGCTGGGCAGTTTTCGACTTCGAGAACCGATCTTTACGAAGAGTTCGTTGAGAAGAGTGAGAAGATTCCCGCAATTAGTCGGTACGAAACCAAGAGAAAAAGTGTAGCATCGACCGAAGAGAAGAGAATAGTTAGTCTCGACGTAAATGCTTCGGAGGGAACAAAGAATTTCCGAAGAACGAAATCAGAGAATATGAAATTGACAAAAAGTGATAAACAATATTGTAACCAACTTCGGAGGTCGGGGTCTGAAAAATATGTCAAACATGGTGATCTAAAAGAGGAATCGGTTAAGAGTCCGTGTTCTGAAGACGGAATGAGCAACGAGCAGTTTCGGAACACGGTCGAGGCTTTCATTGCCAGGCAGAAGAAGCTACTAAGGGAGGAAGAATACTACATGATTTTGAAAGATTTAGAGTGAAAAAAGAAGCAACAATTGTATGATTTGTATGTTCATAATACTGCTATCATGTACATGGTTTAATTAATCATATGATATTCGGTCCGATTACGAGTTTTAAAATATTATTATTTGATACACCAACGATCGAATTTTTTAAACAGTAATTTAAACTATATGCTCATGTTCTATCGAATCTAAAGTGATGCAAAAAGGAACCAAATTATTCTTGTTTTAGATTTTACAGATATTGTGGTGCTGAAAGTTGGATTTGATTCGGATAATAGGGATTTTTCCAAGTGGAATACCATTTTTACCCTTCATTATATGCTGACACGGCATCATGGTTTCGGAATATATTCCTAATTTTGTTCTTTGGAAAATTGTATCATCTTAGATGTTGAAGTCTCGATGTTAGTTTCAATTTGAGTCAATATGATCAAATTAAATTGAGTTTTGAGTATTTTAGTTTATATTTGTTTCGTGTTTGAATTTTTTTAGAATTAGATAAATATTAATTTTAAATTAGTTTAAGTTTGGGTCATGTCAAGTTCAGTTTGTTTTGGTAAGGTTCATTTAAGTTTTATGACTTAAGTTTTCAAGAATATACTATTATGAGTTCGAATCATTTTGAGTTTTACTCATTTTCGTGTCATTTGAAGTTTGAATTATTCGTAGATATATGTTATTTTATGTTCAGATTAGTTTAAATTAACATCAATTCAAATTAACTTTTTTCGTTTTCAAATTAGCTAGATTTGATAATCGAATTCGAGTTAAAATTAACATGTTACAAAGAATGTGTCCACCAAAAAAAACTTTACATTTATTCTAATTCTAAATTACATATAAAAATTTGAATTTAATTCAATTAATTCATACTATTATTCTTAAAACGAGAAATTCAACCTGAAGTTTTGAACCTCCTACCCACAATTTGCTGTTTCAGCTTCCTTTATACAAAAAAATAAAAAAATAAAAAATAAAACAGAAAGAATAGGTGGCCAGCTGGGTTTAACTCACTCAAGTGTTGGGTTTAGGCATAATTCTAATTCCAACAACCCATAATTGTTTTTTTTAATTTGTTTTTTGGGGAGGTTTTGGATAATCTTGGATTAGATTTGTGCCCATCAGCTCTTGTCCGAATTAGAATATAGGCAATTGGCATGCATGTCTTGTTCGGTTTGCTGTTGGATAAGTAGCTGTACCCTATTATTCAATAGATCAACTAAATTACTCGATTAAGTATTAGTTTAATCAGAATTATCATTGTATTTTAAGGATTATAAATTCGAATGTATTTAAGTATACGACTATATTTGGTATTTCTGCACTCGAAAATAATTCTCGGTACTTTCACGCTTAGTAACTTTGAAGGTGGCCCCGATCAGATGTCTACACAGTCTTAGGAACAAACACTATCACTATCAAGTACTATAACACTTTATCCATATGACCGAATTGCAAAGTTTGATACTTGAAAGTTGAGTCTATCTGTATCGACCCGTCTATAGGTTATCACTAGGCCTGATACCATTAAATTACCGACAATTTTAAAGGTTACAAATACGCATGCAATCGAGGAAAAAAGTAAGCCAACCCAAAAGGACAATACCTCTCTTCCTTCTCTTCTTCCCGACTCTGATTATCATATTCTAAGCGACTCTTTTTGTCACGTTTACATGAATAAATCGCTTGAATCAGTCTTCAACCCCATAATATTTCTCTTTACCTTTTTTATTTAAAATCTGACATTTAGACATCCACATATATAATATTTTTTGATATAAAAATTGTAATAATCGACGATCCATAAACACTCTTTTCTGTTTGTTTACGAATTCTACTATTTATCGCCTATCCCCGCAACCGAAAAAATAAAAGAGAAAAAAAGTTCAGTCTCTTCATGACATTATAAAGTGCAAAAAAAACAAAAGGGGACAGCTTATGGTCACCTTACGTTCCTTCGCTTGTTATTTTCTTCATTGATTATATTGTTTTGAAGCCCAACTAACACCGATATGAGTTTCGACATAAAATAATTTTAAAATTTGTAATAAATAATTATTTTTTATATATGAACTAATAAAAGATAAATGATTAATCATTGAGTTCATTTTAGTAAATATATTGAAAATTTAAAAAATAGTCTATATTTATATTACTTTTCTCAACAACAATGTCGACTCCAAGATTTAAGGGGCTTTGTGCAATTTATCACAATGATCCCCTCAATTTATTATGACTTTAATGTCGTTTGCTAGTAAACACGATCACTTTATTAGTTGATTTTTTTACGAATGTAGAGTTAGATTTATTGAATAATATCGAAATAATAGAATGTATACGTCTCAATGACTAAAAATATTATTATGCTAAGTTGTTCGTTTCAATTTTAACGACAAAGTAAACATGTTTATAATAAAATTTTAATTAAGCGACTAAATTATTAGTTTTAGTAAAAAAAGGACAAATTTATTATTAAACTTATAATTAAGTGTCATTTACTCTTTTAGATCTAAGAGATTAAGATACCATCATCACGTGAGTAATCTAGGGTTTCTCGTACTTTAACCCTTTGATTGAGCGTTAATACATGCCTGGTCCCCCAGGATCCATGGTTTCACAATTTATATTTATAAACACATGTACTTCTTTAGCACCATGCTGGAAGAGAAAGGAGCAATTCCATAAATTCTAAGCAATGTAATAATTTAGCCTTTCAAATCTCATGGAATTGTCGGCCATTCTTTATGAAGACCAAGAACATGGAGATTCATCCCATCATGAGTTTACGAAAACACAATCTAATTATGAATTTCATCCTTTTATTTTACGAAAATTAATAACTTCATTCATATACTTTAATTCAATTAATCTAATAATCAAAATAATATATTATGCAAGTGGTTTATAATCCATATATATTACAAATGTTTTTTTCCGCCAATAATTATTTTTTTTGAGATTTTTACCTAGATAATGATGTGAGATTTTTTATTTCACGATCTGAGATGAGTTTGCTTTTATTTCGTGAAACAGAGATATTTGAATTGTATAGAAAAACTCGTCGCAAAGTGTAATCGACTTTAAAAAAGACGCCGTGAAGTGTTGACGATTTTGGACAAAATTATTTTAATGAAGAGGTGAAGACGAAAAATGGACGAGCCAAAAATATACTAAAGTCGTCTGAATTTCCTGACAACTCCAAAAAGACGTCAATACTTTCGACGAGTTTTAAAATTAATGTAGTAACATCTCTATAAAAAATAAAAACAAATCCACATAAGATTATGAAATAAAAATCACCACGTCATTTTATGGGTAAAAAATCTTTTATTTTTCTGAAAAAAATTTTGATACACAGGCCGTGTAAACTTTAATTTATACTTGTTTTTTAGTTTTATGGGTTAAGGTTTTAGTTTAGGGTTAAGGTTGTAGGGTTTAAAATTTAAGGTAAGTGATAATAATTTAGGGTGTAGGGTTTAAAATTTAGGGTTTAGTTTTTTAGGGTTAAGTTAAGAATTTAAGATTTAAGTTTTTATAGTGTAAATACGCTGATTTGTGTAAAATTAATTTTACGCCTGTGTATCAAAGTTTTACCATTATTTTTTCTTGTACTTTGAGTTTTTTTCCCCTCACAAATTCACATGATTACATGAGCTTTAAGGAACTCAAGATCGAATGAAAGAACAAATAATAAATAGGTGGTTTCTTGAGCTTGAATGGACACCCTTTCGAGCATGGAGATGGAACAAGTTCTTCACATGAACGGAGGAGATGGCAAAACCAGTTATGCCAAGAACTCTACGATTCAGGCTCGTTCCTCTTTTACTTTTCTCGATTATATAATTTGTCCGATTTCAGACATTTCTTGATTCTTTTTCTTGAATTGTAATAGAAACAGGGAATGCACAAGGCAAAACCGATATTGGAAGACAGCATAAAAACGTTGTGCTGCAACAATAACTTCCCTCAATGCTTGAAGATTGCAGATTTTGGGTGTTCTTCGGGACCGAACACCCTTTCCCTTGTCCGAGAAATCGTCGACGTCGTCGACGAGACGTGCCGGTGTTCGAATCGGAAGGCACCCGTGTTTCAAGTTTTCCTCAATGATCTACCCGGTAATGATTTCAATGCCGTTTTCAGGTCACTGCCGAGCTTCACCGTGAGTTTGATGGAAGAGAAAGGAAGCAATTTCGGGCCGTGTTTTGTCGCGGCGGTGCCCGGAAGTTTCTACGGGAGGCTGTTTCCGAACAGTTTTCTTCACTTCGTTCACTCTTCGTACAGCCTTCACTGGCGATCTCGGGTTCCGGAAAGTCTCGTGAGTAAATCGGCGGACGGAGCTGCGCTGAACAAGGGGAACATTTGCATGGCGAAGACGAGTCCCCATGACGTGCACAAAGCTTACTTCGACGTGTTCAAGAGGGACTTCAAGCTGTTTCTCCGGTCACGGTTCCAAGAGATGGTTCCCGGCGACCATATGGTGTTAACCGTCGTCGGCTCCGATATCAGAACTCCGTCTTCCAAGACTTGCACCGTTTGGGAGTTGATGGGGATGACGTTATATGATATGGTACTCCAGGTGAATGATGCTGCACCATTGTTTCTCTTTTTATATATGCTTAGCTAGCAATTGGGTTAATAACATTAAATGTCCTCAAACTATCGCCTAGATTTTAAATTAGTCCTTTAACTTCAAATCTCTCTGATTAATTGAGTCTCTAAAATACTAGTATTGTGACAATTTAACGTTTATTTGTTCATCTAATTTGACTGTAAACCTATCACATGGATCGAAATATAAACACATGGTTTATCTATCTTATATAGTGACTAAACTGCATAGAGATGAAGCAGGCCCTAAGCCTAAAAAAACTATTTTGTCAAATAATATTTTTAGATCCTGTTAATTTCAATATTTGTCAAATTAATCTTTGGTCCCGTCAATCTTTAGGTTTAACTACTTATTAAGCCTTTGTTAACTTTGAAGTTAAGGAACTTAATCCCTTCAACGGTTAATCGAGTTTCATCCCTAACCACATAGATACCTTGGATATGCTTTTTATAAATAAAAGACAATATCGATTGAATATGGATAGCCGACGGCAGGACTTGATTGATACAACACTAAAACTTTAAGTAATGTTTTTTTTTTAATTTTAGAGGTTAATTTAGAATCCTAAGCGTAGTTTGAGGACGTCTGGTACAACTAACCCCTTGCAATTTTCTCATGTTAAACTTTTGTATGACCTAATGATCTCCAGGGACTGGTTGAAGAGGAAAAACTGGACGGATTCAATCTCCCTTACTATGCACAAACTCCTGAAGAAGTGAAGCATGTAATTCAGACCGAAGAGTCGTTTAAAATCCGGCGATTCGAAACATACAAGATCGATTGGGATGCTAACAGCAAGAATGGAATGAGAGGGGAAATGTGGCAAGAAATATAAGAGCAGTTGCAGAATCAATTCTGGGAAATCATTTTACCAACTTGAACATGGATGATTTATTTGAAAGATTTGCGAAGAAGATAACCGAGTACTTGGAGAAGGAAAGAGGCCAATGTACCACCATTGCACTTTCATTGATCAAGGCTTGATCACCCTCCACAAACCCTGAAATTTTTGCGAATTCAAATAACGGGTTAATTGCCCAGATGTTCTTAAACTATGGATCGAATTTTACGTTAGTGTTAAACTACAAAGTGTTCCGGTTGCACTTTATTTGAATGGTATTTTAGTTTAAGGATTTAATTAAAATGTTTTGAAATTTAAGGACTGAATTAGACGTTTACCACTAGTCTGGGGATATCTTTTAAATTAATCCAATCATTAGGTGGTTTAATTTCAGGGTTTAGTGTAAAATTTATTTTACACAAACCTGTCTATTTCTACTATAAATCAAAATTAAACCTAAACCCTAAAAAACTAAACCCCAAACCCTAAATTCTAAACATTAACCTTAGATTCTAAACCCTATAATCCAAACCCCTAAACTTTAAACCCTAAACTAAACCCTAACTCCTAAAATTAAAAGGTCAGTGTAAACTAAAATTTACACAGACTGTGTATTGAAGTTTTTCTCTTAATTTCGAAACTAAAAAATGTTAAGGTTGAATTATGACTTCAATCCTTCTATCATACTCAAATTTGAGATTCAATCTTTATAATTTTAACATAATTTGCTATACCATATAAAGAAAAATGTCAAATTTTATCATTAGCCCATGTACCATGCATAAATTGCACTTCTCAAATCTTGAGATTTCAGTCCTTACCCATATGGTAAGAGTAATAACAGAACTTAACTTTACAGGTTTAATGACTACTATTTAGATTAGGACTATAATTTTGAATTACAAAAAGTATGAGGGATTAAAATTGAACAAATTAAAGTACAAGGACTAATTCAAAACATATGCACCAAAGAAAGCACTTTCACTGAAAAAACTTGGTTCTTCCAAATCTATTTCAAAGTGAATGATTCATGTAAACATGAAACCCCAAAGAAATGATAAAAAGGATACGATAATATTATTTTAGAAAAAAAAAAAACAGAGATTTTCAACAAATAAATCACATAATTTTCCATAGAGAGTTCACAGCTTAAAGAAATTAAAATCAAAACAAAGAAAAATGATCTATAATTCGCACCTATACCAAACATTCCACTCTTTAAAAAAGATGGTAACTTTTCTTTTTAGACTGAACATTCATGGAACCAGGCAAAATCAAACCAGCTATTAGAACTAGTTTAAGAAACATTATAATCAAAATTTAAAAAATAAAACTTTTTTCCCAGGGAGAGAAATGCGAATGAAATTACCGACCGATCTGAAGCAGAAACACAAAATCTTCAATCAGCAACCGCGAAAACAAAAACCAGAGAAATTAGGGTTTCTTTTTTGGGGGAAATGGAGGAAGTTGAGAGGAGAATCAGTATTTAGTACGTAGAGGAAAGAGTATTTTGAAATTTTGAAGGAAAAAACAAAATCCAAAATGCATTTGTTGACGCGACGCGGAGTGCCGCCAAGGTAATTTTTAATTACTGCAACTATTATCACTAATAAATATTTAATCATTATATATATATATATATCTAAGTCTGCTCTTAGTCCATTTACTTTTCGTGCATTTGAATTTTTTTCTTCTATTTATCAATTTTATAAATTTAACCACACTATTCTTTTCATTTAATAATTAATGTTCGATTGATAGTATTGTTAAATCAAATAACGCGACTTTAAAAAAATTGCTCACATTACTTATATTGTACCGCGTGAATGTTATGTAAACAAAGATAAATATCACGTCTGGTAAGAAACAGGGACAATAATCCTATATAAAAAAGGAAGTCTTTAGATATATATGCGGTGGCGCTGTACATTTTATCAGACATGTCTTTTAGGAAGAAGATAATGGCATCGTGACATAAAGTATCAACTTTCGCTCTACTTTCTTTGAACAATGATGAACCCGGATTTTGAATACGGCTATAACGTCCCTCTACTTTATATTTTTCATTTATCTCTCTATTTTATTTAATAAGATATGAATTTTTATTTGTGTCGGGTTGGGTTGGAGTTAGGTATTATTTCAATATTTGGCTCGGTGATACATTGTCGATTGTCGAATCTGGTCAAACTCAGGTGAAGAATTTCAATTTTTGAGTTGATCAAAAACTCGACCCTACTTAACCAGTGTCCATCCCTAAGCTTAACTTTTGGTATTCATCGAGAGTTACGTTTATGATATTCGAGTATATATACGAATATCGGAAATATATTCATGATACTCGAGTATGTATTCGATATGAACATATCTTTAAACAAAACTCGAATTAAGAAACGAAGAGCATAGGAAAAAGAGATAAGTTGATAAAGTTGGTTAAAAGGATAACAAGGAGTATCTCTCAATATGTTTGAATGGTGTGCCATGCAAATAGGCCAAAAATTTCATAAAAAAACAAGAATTTGTGCTTTATTTGGACATGGTCAATATTAGTAAGAACGTTTTAAAAAAAACAAAATCCTTCTCGAGAAACAGCTAAATATGTCGAAAATCAACCCATTGTTTGTGTCTTTATAAACACATTTTTCAATAAGAGAATCATCCGGTGATATATATATACACCTTTCCCTCTCTCTATTAGCTTAGCTCTCAGCCTCCTTTCATATGGTATGAATCTCTTTCTTCTTCCATTCATTTCCGTGGCTCAAAGTTTTCATCTTTTTGATCCTCCATAGACATTGTTTATGATCATGTTGATATTTACATGTGCAGGAAGATTATGTTGTGTCTTTGATATCAATGGTTTGTGTTTTTTGCAGATGTTTTGATGTGGTTATATAGGTATAGAACCTAATTGGTCAGGTGATAGACATCTTTTGCACGGGTTATGTTTGATCCAGGAGCTGAACGACATTGAAAGAACTGTAACTATGGCTGAAACTTCTAAAATGGACGAGTCCTCGAAAAATCGAAAATCGAAAATGCATATCATGAAGTTCTGGCTATGGTTGATGTCTAGATGTAACAGAACATGAAAGAACCTTGATTTTGAATACGGCATTCATTGGTTGTAGATGGTTGGATTGTGCAAAATCTCAGACTTATGGTGTTTTGAATGTGTCTTGTTTACAGGTCTCGAAAGATCGGATGTAGAGAACTCTGAGGATGAGATCAGGAGAACGAGGCTCGGTTCTCTTAAGAAGAAGGCAATTAGTGCTTCGAGCAAGTTTAGGCATTCCATTACAAGGAAGTCGAGGAGACACAGTCGAGTTATGTCCATAGTTAGCATAGAAGATAACCTCGATGCCGAAGAGTTACAGGCCGTCGATGCGTTCCGCCAAGCGCTAGTATTAGATGAACTACTACCTGCTAAACACGATGATCATCATATGATGCTACGGTGACCATCTCTTTTTCGTTTCGCTAATCCTTACAAAAGATCAAAAGGCTTTAGATGATGATGCTGATAATGATGATACAGGTTTCTAAGGGCCAGGAAATTCGATATTGAGAAATCAAAGCAAATGTGGGCTGATATGCTTCAATGGGGGAAGGATTTCGGAGCAGACACAATCATGGAGGACTTTGATTTCAAGGAATATGGTGAAGTGGTTAAGTACTATCCACAAGGTTATCATGGAGTCGATAAAGACGGACGACCGGTTTATATCGAATGACTGGGTCAAGTAGATGCTAACAAGCTAACTCAAGTGACCACAACTGACCGATATCTGAAGTACGATGTAAAGGAGTTTGAGAAGACCTTTGCCATCAAGTTTCCTGCTGCATCAATTGTAGCAAAAAAGCACATTGATCAAAGCACCACCATATTGGTTGTTGAAGGAGTGGTATGTGATATTTGTTACGGTTTTGCTTTTCCTTTTACCGGACCGAAACTCGATTCATTGCAGTTCTAATATCCGTATCATAAACGAACTTCCAGGGTCTTAAAAGCTTCAACAAGGCTGCAAGGGAGCTCCTACAACGACTTCAGAAGATTGACAGTGATAATTACGCCGAGGTAGTTGTTGCTCCATAAGATCAATTAATGTGCCCTGAGATTGTTGGTCCATTTCTAGCATGATGAAGCTAATCGAATCGAATGCTTTTAATAATGTCTGCAGACTCTGAACAGGATGTTTATCATCAATGCTGGCTCTGGATTTAGGCTCTTATGGGGCACAGTTAAATCTTTCCTTGACCCAAAGACCACTGCAAAATTCCATGTAACCATATGAATCACCAGGTTTACCTTAAAACCGGATTCGGTTTTTGATTACATAATGTTGCTAAACAACTTAATGGTATTTTCTTACCAGGTTTTGGGTAACAAATACCAGAGCAAATTGCTTGAAGTAATTGATGCTAAGTGAGTTTTTAAAAGCATTAAGAGTTTCTCTTAGTATGTTGTTTAGACATATATATATATATATATATATATGTATTTATGTGTGTGTGTGTAAACATTTTTTTGTGGCTTTTCAACAGTGAACTACCAGAGTTTTTGGGTGGGAGCTGTACTTGTTCGGATAGAGGCGGTTGCATGCTGTCCGACTAGGGTCCATGGGACGATCCAGAAATATTGAAGGTAAATTAGCCTATACATCGGATATAAGTATTAAATACGGATACTTTATGATAATTGGTACAATAAAATGGAGTACTTTCGTTTCATGAGCAGAGGGTTCAAAATGGTGAGTCCAAGTGCACAATGAGAAATATGTCAACATTTGAGGACAAAGCATGTATAGAGGTATGCTTTTCTTTGCCATTTTTCAACATTCACAAATCATTCTTCAAATTGAATGCCTAACCTTTTTTCTCTTTGATGTTCCGAACAAGAAGGCGAGCCATTCCTTCGACGCAGAAAAAACGGCTAAGGGCACCGCTGAAAGGCTTGCAGACAATGCTCCTTTATCTCCTGTTTTTGAAGTAAGATTGACTTATTATTATGCCAATGTCATGAATGGCAACTAATCAAATACTTCGTATTTCGTATTTTGGTTTTCGTGTTTCATGTTCGTTTATGTCGGTCTATATCTGTTTTGTATATTGCAGTCTCCCATCAATAAAGAGTGCTTGGGTTCCGTTGCTTATGACAAGGCTATTCCAATGGTTGACAAGGCCATGTATGTTGCAGATGAAAGTTTTGCCATTTCCAAAGGTAGAGTTTTTTTTGGTAACCTGGAACTTTCCGATGCTATACCAAATTACCATCCATTTAGCCGCTGGTTTTACTTTTCATCCCCCCCAAAACGTGCAGATATTTACCATATGAAGGATGATGGGAAGGTTACCAAAAGAATGAGCAACCAAGTTTTCGGAGGAATCATGGCATTCGTCACGGGAATCATGACCATTATTCGCTTGTCCCGCAACTTGACAAAGAAACTAATTGGAGCAAACAAGTATGATGGTCAAGTGTACTATAATGCTGATCCAAAGACCATCACCAGTGCCGACTACTTTTCCATGATGGAACGCATGGCTGACCTGGAAGACAAGGTGGGCGTTCTCATGGGGAAACCGGCAACCATGCCACCCAAGAAAGAGGAGTTGCTGAATGCTGCTTTAAGCAGGGTCGGCACCCTTGAAGATGAAATATCTGCAACTAGGAAGGTACATACATACATATAGCAGCAAATGTATTTGTCACTCTCTCCGAATTCGCATCATCCGTTTCCCCCATGTCTTTTGCTTATGCAGGCACTTGAAGAAGTGCTTTGTAAGCAGCAGGAACTTCAAACCTATGTTGATAGAAAGGCCAAGAGGAAGAAGCTTGTAAGTTATCAAAGTTTTTTAGTGCTTCAACTGCTTGAGATCATGCAAACTTTAGTTATACCTTGAAGTTTTCGTTTTTCTTGTTTCATTTCCCTAGGCTGTGATTTGTCACGAGGCCATTACCCTCTTCCCAAAAGACATGTCTGATAGGATGTACAGCGCCACCGTATTTATATATCAATACCTCTTTTTTTCTTTCCGATGTGGGATTAATGAAACCTCGTGAGGCCCTCGTCACTAAAGACCCTCGTCACAAGCTTCCGCTCTCGTGATGGGCCATCTTGTCACAGTTGTCCAACCTGCCTACCCTACTCATGGGCGCTCGGCGTGAAATCGGACAGTCAAAGGGTCGCTTTGATACCACTTGTCACGGGGTCATTACCCTCTTCCTAAAAGACATGTCTGATAAGATGTGCAGCGTCATCGTATTTATATCTCAAGACCTCACTTTTTCTTTCCGATGTGGGACTAATGACCCCACCTCTTCTCAGGCGTGACAGATTGCAGAACCCATTCCGCTGGTAAGCTGACCGAGTCATTGGTGGCGTGGTTATATTCAGCCCCACAGATGAATTCTCCTGGTATATTATCTTGTATCGTAAACTACTGGGTTCCGAGACTACAAACCTTGGAGATTTGGCATTCTTCTTGCATGGTTGTTTATATTTTTTTTTACAACTATTGCCTCAGAACTTAGAGAAATGGTCTTGGTCAGTCCTAGTTTGTAATGTTCTGCAAAATGTTTTATACACATACATATATGTGGTAATAAGAGAGAAGAAAAAAAAAGGTAGTAATTATACCCCAACACCAACAGGATTGCCATGAAAGGCGTTTCTGCTTGAAGTAGAAAAAGTTTGTAAATATATAATCCGAAAATGCAGTTCATTTATTGAGCACCATTTCCTTTTCCTTTCAATTCTTTGTTTCTATCAACGTCTCTTGCTTAAAATAGTCTGGTCAATCTGAACTGAATCATTTCTTTCGATTCGAATCATTTTAAGTTATGTGTTCAGACTATTTTAGGTTCTTGTTTTGAGCTGACCAATTCGGATTGAAAAGGGTTTAGTATTAGAATCAAATCGATCGAGTTGAGTTTTTAGATTGGTATAATTGATCGGTCTAAGCTAGCATGTATGCATTAGGAAGATCAAAGTTTATTTAACTCAGCAAACCAAACTTCTGGCAACAAAGTTCAAAAAGCAACATATATTTGAACATATGTGTAGTTAAGAAGTGCAGCAAATCAAACATTGCATTGAAAAAGAGAAGGGAATTTAAAAGAGTAAACAGAAAGAGGGTTCGCTTACAGTTCTCGAGCATTTCTGTGCAGAAGGGTTTGTATTCGGACAGACGAATACATTGTCGTTTAAGACGTATAACCTCCACGAGATCGACATAAGTGGTTGTATGTTCTCAGTAAAACGGAAACGGAGTTGTAATAGGAAAGAGGTTTTCGTAGGTTCTACCATCAGCAAAAGAATATCACCAGCAAAACTTCTTTTTCTGAAAAAGAGGGATATAATCGTAAGTCAAACATCGTAATATGATAAAGAACATCAGCTGTAAATCATCAAAAGTGCATAAAACAATAGGAAGTTGGACGAAATGGTGTACCCGCAGTTTGGCTTCCTCTTGACTGTCGATGTAAGAAAGCAGTTCTTCTTGCCTCATCAAAGCATCATGAAGAGCCTATTCAATAGAATGTAAGTGCAAAAAAAATGAAACTTTCAGAAAATGAAAGCAAGAAAGACCATAAACTCAAGAATCGAAAGCCTTGAAGGCAAGAAAGCATGCAAAATAAGTGACCAATTAGTTGACCACAAATATTCCTCGATAGATATTGTGATTTCTGGAAATATGTGCAGCCTGGAGAGTCGGTAGAGCCTAAATACACCATGAACATCTAAAATTGTCGTGCTTGAATCTATATGCCTCTTTGCAACAATTGTACATGCAGGAAACTTCACAGTGAAGGCCTTCTCAAACTCCCGGACATGGTATTTTACATACCGGTCTATAGTTGTAACTTGCATGAGTTTGTTGGGATCAACTTTTCCCAACCTTTCAATATACACAGGTCTTCCCTCCTTATCAACACCATGATGACCATGAGGGTAATACCTTAGAACCTCATCCAACTCATTGAACTCGAAATCCTGAAACATAAAATGCTAAATTAAGTAAAAAAACATGGATTACAAAATATACTACACTCGGGCAAATTATTAACCATAATTACCCCCGTGATAGTGTCAGCCCCGAACTCCTTCCTCCATTGGAGCATATCTGCCCACATGTGCTTAGCTTTCTCTATATCAAACTTCCTTGCTTTCAAGAACCTGCACAAGAATAAGGTAGATTATTACTTGTCATGGTACTTGAAGTTGGCAAGTAATCAAGAGGAAGGGACCAGAATGATGCAAAGGCTTCAAACACTAAGAAAAGGAGATATCACATCAACAAGCACAAAACAAATACATGTGTTTGAGAAACAAAACATAGAGCACTAATAGTATAATCAAAACTTTTCTTACTGTTTTCCCAACCAAATTAAATTAAATTTACATAATGATTTTAACAACCATAATGCATACCGTTCACAATTCATTATGGAAATAACTATACATTGCAGATTGAATGTTCAGAACTAGGCTGTCAACTGTCAACTAGACAAGGGAACTGCAGTTTCCCGAACCTTAACACTGCTATTTTGAGAATAGGAAATAAAATTAAGAGGAGAGCACCTCAACATCATGTGATAGTCATCGTGTCTTTCTGGAAGAAGTTCATCCATAATCAGCGCTTGTCGAAATTGATCAACAGCTTGTAGCTCTTCAACACTAAGTTGCACGGATACGGGGACGAGTACGGGGACAGGAAACGGCAATTTCCAAAATTATAGGGTACGAGTTCGGCCAGGATTGTGTCGGGCATGTAGGGGAGCAATTGGTGGCTCGTCATCATCATCGTCGTTGTCATCATCAATTCATGTTCTGCGTCCAACAGTACCACTCGTTCCAACTGGCCCACCGGTGAAGAAAAGGGACTGCGATGGCGTTTTATGGACAAACCCAGTTCCAAAGTAGGTCGCCACCGGTGAAAACTGCATCAAGAGAAGGTACGCTGGAGGAACGCTCGACGGCCCACTAATCATCGCCGAAAATGGACCATAGGAGTCCGCCACAACAGGCGTGAAAAAACCTTAGGTCGGACTCGACGGCAGATGAAATGATGAGTGCATCGAGTGGTTGAAAGTTGGCGGGGTGGCCTGTGATGGACTCGGTGTCGAGGAAGAAGGAGAATGCCTTCTCGTCGATGATGACGCACCGCCAGAGGAGTTTTGTGATCCCTACTATGATGAGTCTGTGGGCGGTTACGCTGATGGACGATGGCTCGTTCCTCTGGAGCAAGAATAAATGGTTTCTCATTCATCAAAAACCACACCTCGTAACCCGGGCTCACCATCATCTCGAACATGCGATAGTTACGGTAGGGTTGATGTCGAGGCTCCGCCCTGTCCCTCTATTGAGCAATATAATATATGTGCCTCAACGCCCAATCAACCTATCACATAATAAAAAAAGTTATCTATTTTTAGATATCAATTACGTTTAAATTCATAAAAGTTTTAATCAAATAAAAAAAAATACCTCAGGCTTCCCTTGTCGAGTTAGCGTATGTAACTGTAACTCGTCCAAATCTGGAGGCGCCACCGGAATTCGCTGGACACAACCATACTGCCTTAGGACGCGGTCGCTAGGATTCCACTCAACTATTGTGTAGCAAATTAGTGGTACAGTAGCCGTCCAAACAAGCCTCGTGTCCTCTGAAAATTTCGAAAGGCTCTCGTGGACTTTCAGATCCGCGTACGGTGTCCATAAAAACTGTACAATATACAAGTATAACTATGTATCATTTTTAATTTAAATAAATGCACCAAATTTAATAACAAATAAAATTGAAATGGTTACCTGATTTCCGGATTCATTCTCAATATCATGTCTGATATCGCTGAGACCCTTGGGAAGACCAACATGACTTAAATGACCGCTCCACCTACAAAACAAGAAGATAATTTTAATATTAAAAATATAATAAAAATTAGATTGTTTTATTACCTTCTGCAGAGAGAAAAAATATATGGAGTAGGCTGGCTAAACTGAGGGCGTAGAAACGACATTCTCCACCAAGCCCACGACTGAAGCAACAATAAACAACTCCAATGTTGTACTTTTGAGGATCGGTGTTCTTGCACAACTCCTTAAACAGTTATGCCAAAACCGCCGATCCCTAGCTCAATTTATCGGAATCTTTAAAATCACGTAAATATCGCAACCACAACGTGTGAACTTTGTTGCGGGATTTGTTAGGTATCAATATCCCGCCGATTATTTGTAAAATATGAGCATGAGCATATGCCTACAAATGTAAAAAATATATTAGCATATGTAAATTAAAGTAAATTATTAAAATTATCACAACATATGGTTTATTTGTACCTTCTTAACGTCTTCGTTCGCGTCCTTCGGTAAATCCTTAAAAGTATCCCACAACCACATTAATTTAACACGACCACCGTTCAGCGACTCTAGCGTTGCCCCGAGCAAATCCAAACATAGGTCGTACCAATCACCGCTACTATGACCGGTGATAACATCTCCATCAACTGGCAAACCGAAGAGATGAGATACGTCATCAAGAGTAATCGGCGCCTCGCCGCACGGAAAGGTGGAATGTATGTCTCTGGTCTCCACCTCTCTAGAAGAACGTTGATCAAATCAACGTCCAATTTCGCACCTCTAACAATTCTGGATACGTGGAGAAACCCAGCCTCCTCGAGATATGATTCTAGCGCCGAGTGGAGTCCATTCGACATCCGAGTGTAAGCAACTTCCAGACGCCATTCTATCCCATTCTAAAAATAGTAAACAAATAAAAAATTAAACAACCTTTAATTATAATATATATAATAAATTAATAAAATAAATATAAAAATTAAAATAGATAAAACTCACATTCCTACGATGATAATAAAAAACGTGTTTGTGATCCAACCATATTAATCTCGCCATTATATCAACAAATAGCAAATAAAAAAAATAGACCGAGAGTAAAATTGAGAGGGATTGATTTTTGGTTTGGGGTAAAAATAAGGAGGGGTCCTTTTATAGGCAAATTCGCACCGGTTCGGTTGCGAGTAATTAAGAGAACTCGCATCTTGTCAAATGCGAGTTCAGAAACTCGCGGTTTACCAAATGCGAGTTACTCGAAAATTAAACGCAATAATTAATTTTTTCAACCGTTCAAAATGGAATACGCAAAACTCGCGTTCAGTCCTATCCGGATAACGCTATAAGTTCGAGCCGTTTCATATCAAATTATAGCCAAACTCGCATTCTACTAAATGCCAGTTATTTAATCAAATTAAATTAATCGGC
This sequence comes from Hibiscus mutabilis, assembly GCA_019671005.1. Lineage (NCBI taxonomy): Eukaryota > Viridiplantae > Streptophyta > Magnoliopsida > Malvales > Malvaceae > Hibiscus > Hibiscus mutabilis. The sequence goes on from CM033754.1 coordinate 37,511,775, forward strand.
CAAAAGATAAGCGACTTCATATCAGCCTGAAACTCGCATTTAAGGAAACGCGAGTTCGTAAATCGCGGTTCATCGAACGCGAGTTTTACCGACGTTGGCTGAATGAGATATTTTTTAAATATTCTACTAAGAGGGTGAATTTCCAATATTTATCCCAAAAGGAAATATTTAAACAATAAAGCCAAAGAAATCAGTAGTGAAAAGAAAAGATAACTTTTCTAGAAAGAGGAAAATTAAATGAAATAATTTGCGGGATATATAAAGGCTCGTTTGGGTATAGTGGGTCCAGGAACCAAATGGTTGACACGTGGCAATAGGATGGGGCTTGAAACGTTGAGTTGAGCGAAAGTTTTGAGTTGATAAGTTTTATTTTATAATTTAAATTTTATTTTTTAAAAATTAAGTTGTTTGAGTTTTTATTTAAATTTAATTATAAATATTTTATTATTTTATAATATTAATTGATTTTAATTTAAACGGTTTTTTATAACCATATAAGATATATATATATATATTTGTTTATGATTTTCATGTGTAATATACCTATATCATGCACATTTAAGGCACTCTATTCGAATTTAAAAATCGATGTACTAATTACTAATGTTTTGAGTTATTGAGATCTATTAATTGGCCGAGTGACCAAATATGCTCATGTTGTCTCATCTTATATAGGTTCGAATCTCGGCAGTTGCCTTGTACTCAATACAAAAGTTTCAAGTAATTCGAAGTTTTATTTTATAACTCAAACATTATTTGAAAATTTCTAGTCAAGTTTGTGAAACTACAATTCGAGACAAGTCGAATCGAGTTTATTCGTATCGAGTTGAATAATTTTTTTTGAAATTTTACCAATAATGGTTGGGTGCAATGGCAATGATTGCTCTCTCAAGGAGAAAACTCGGGCTCAAATCTAACTTTATCAAAATAAAAAATAATTTTATTTTCAAATCGAGACAACTTTTATTCACTACTAATAACTGTCATACATATGTGTGACATTAATAATACATAAAAAATTGAAGATTTGTTAATATAAAAATGATGATATTATTCATCTTAGGCTAAAGGGCTTATTTTGTCCTCGAGTTTGACCCCAATTAGCAATGTTGTCCCTTGAGCAAAAACGCGTTCAATTAGGTTCTCAAGTTCGTACATTGAAGCAAATTAGCCTTTTAACTAACGGAATAGTTAAACTGACTGTTACTCCGTTAACGCGTTAGCCTCTGCGCCACATGGTATATCATGTCAGCGTTGGAAAGTCAAAATGCTGACATGACTTATTACTAGCGTGACATATGATAAAAAATATTTTTTTATTATTTTTTTCTCTCTGTATAAATCGGATCCTATCACAAGCTTCCATCTGCATTGTTTCTTCTTCTTCCGCAATTGAGGTCTTTAGCGGCGGCGGACTGCACCGTTATCCCGAAATAGCTGCGGCGACATTTCTATTTCACTGCTGTTTGAAACGCTGGCAGGCAGTGGCAGGTAGGTGGAGGAGTTGCTGCCGGAAGCAAACCACCGAAATGAGAAAGAAAAACGAAAAGAAAAGATATTCTGAAAAGCGAAATACGTTCGACCACCTCGTCCCCATCGCCTCCCCTACTCCTCTTGCTAATCCATCCCTTAACTCAGTAAGGTTTTTTTTTTTCTTTAGTTGCACTATATTTTCATTCTAATAAAAAATGAATGTCGGGTTGCAGGTGTTGCTGTATGATTGGTGGTTGTGCACGGCGGAGCCCCGAGGTTTAGCCGTTGGAGGGTTTGAATGCGGAGGGCACACTCTCCCTTCAATTTTTTCTTCTTTTCTATAAATGTGCATATACAAATATCAATAGACAAGCATTCTAGTATTAGACAAGGAGACAAGGTCAAAGAGTGTTGTGCTCGGCAGCCATCGTCAAAAGACACGATGCCACCACTCTGGAAACTGCCGATGGCGTCACGATTGCTATCAACGGTCAGTCCCTCATATTGAACCTCTGCAAAACTCGATCTAAATTAGTCGGTTAATAAATAAAATACTGATGATTAAAAAAACCCAAACAATTATAATCAAGTGTTGGGTAGCCCTTTATGCGGTTACAGCCCAATGAGAGCTTTTTGAGAAAAACTAGAAGTGGACCTTTTGTGGATTGCCCCAATGGGTTCACCAATTACAAAGAAGCAATGGACCTAAAATAACAGCTTATTGCGGGTAGGTCCTAACTTACAAGTATGATCTATTGTTTGTTGATACGAGATTTGATGATGGAGTTTGGCGACGGTTTACACCAATATATTGAAAGTCGATGATGATCGAGTGGTCAGAACATTCTCATGACCATTCGATTAGGGTGTAAACGAGCCGAGTCAAGTTCGAGTAGTGCTGAGCTCGTTAAGATTTTGAGTCGAATTCGAGTAATTTTTAACGAACTCGAAAAATCTGAGCTCGAGTCGAGTTTGAGCTTGATTCAAGCCTAATTGAGTTAAGTGTTGACCGATCTTTGACCGTGTCGGACTCGAGTAGCTCGCAATTTGTCACGTCTCATTTAAAGCCCTATTAGGAAAAAAACTTTGATACACAAGTTGTGTAAAATCAAGCTAGTTAATTTAGGGTGTTAGTTTAGGGTTTATGACTTATATTTAGGGTTTATGTTTTAGGATTTTAGGTTTAGGAATTTAGATTTTAAATTTTAAAAAATAAAAAATATAATATATTATATTTTTGAGTAGCTCGCGAGCTTTTCGAGTCGGGTATCAAGTAGCTCGACTCAGCTCGTTAAGAACTCGAGCTGAGTTTGAGTTCGGGTTGAGTCCAATCGAGTCGAGCTTTGACTAAGCTTTGACCGAGTCGAACTCGAATAGCACGCGATCTGCCTCGTCTCATTTACATCCCTACGCTCGACCAACTGTTCCTTCTCCCTTTACATATTGGATTTTTGTCTCAACAGGAGTATCTCTTAAATCCTGGGTAATATACTCAGCAGGATCCCCTGTTAAAAAATGTTTAGGGGTGAAATAAAAAGTTTTCAGGTAAGTTTAGGGGAATTGTATGTTGTCTTTCTAAATTTTTGAAAATATAAGCTCTCATTTAAGTTGATATTCTGGCTCTTCCCAGTCAGAGTTAATAAAGTCATCCGTAACATATTAAAGGTATAAATTTTAACTGGAATTTCATTAAGTAGAATCCCAAGACATGCAGATGAAGTTATCATAAAATCAACCTCCATAGTCCTTTGCGAATGATGATTATCCATGATTCCCATTTTTATATTATAATCTAGTTCGATCACTTACTAGATGATCAATTATTAACATGCTAAAGTCAGAAATCTTACATAAGTCAAGGGATGATATTCCCCAACCCTCACTTTAATTGGAAATTAATATTTTTTTAGTGCACCATTTATATATAATTTATTGGTCGATTAATCTAGTCCGGTTACTGCAAAGACTCATTATGACCACGACACTCTCAGTCCAGTTGTATCATTCACAACGTTAGGATTCGAATCACTAACCTTATTTAAAGAATATAGCGGTCCATCTTGCTAAGCCAATTAATTGTTGGTGGAAAACAAAGAAATTAATACTGTAATTTTCTTAAAAAAGTAAATAATATAAAATCTCACATTGCATGCTTTTCCTCTTTCTCTTTATTCCCCACCACTGTCCGTTTTAGTTGTATTTGGTGCGTTTTCGTTGTCGTTAAGGATAATTGAAAGCACTAATGTTCCATAAAACCTTATTTTAAAGCACACTTAATTAGCCCTTTTGGTATGGTCCTTAGGGTTAGACCATGAAAAACTCCCCTAATGCCCAAACATGTTTATATTATATGTTCCCATATTTAGCCCTAGGAAGATAGTTGATATCAAATTATCAACAAATAGGGTAAAAGTATTTTACAGGTTCCTGTACTATACATCGGATTCCATTTTGGTCCCATGCTTTTAAAACTTGTAGAAAAAAGGTTAATCCAGGTCAAAAACACGAACACAGATTAGGTTAATCTAGGTCAAAAGCACCAACACAAATTATCAATTTTGTCACAATCGAATAAATCTAAAAAGTTTATGAGATGGACTTAAATAAATGTTTTGACATTAATTTAAAATATGATATGGCATTTTTAAGTAGCGTAGCATATTCACTGACCCGCTATAACTTAAAAAGTCATATAGTTGCATTTAACTTAATCCAATTCAATGCCAATTCATCAAATAAATGCAAATGTTTAACTTTTTAAGCTAGGTCAGGAGAGAGAAATTATATCATGGATCATTTCCACCACGTTATTTATGGAACCAACCAATAAAATGCATCAATTTTATTAATTTTTTCATATCATTTTTTTATTGGGTGAATCTTCGCTTGGTAAAAATTGTTTTTAAATTTGAATTGTTATAATGAGTATTTTTCTTTTCTCATTTTAAAGTATAAGGACCAAAAAAGCAACCCGTACGATAATACAAGGACATGTACAATAGTTTTCCCAACAATTAGGTAAGAAAAATCAAGGGTATTTCGATAATTTCAACTGGGTGTCACACTCAATACTATTGTTTGTTTAATTAACTATATAATCCACTAATTCATTAGACCAAGTGCCCCAACAAAAGGAAAAGTGGTCTCTTTAACCCTTTTCTTTTAGCTTTTGAATTTTAAACATAAAAAATACAATAAGATTACATTCTTCACAATAAAATAAAACCCATTTGTTGGTTCATCTCCAAGGCTATAGCCCCTAGCAAATATAATGTTGATACACTAATACAAATATCCCCCTTGCAATTTGCTTCATATATTCTAAGTTGAATGAGAAGAAGAAAACCAGAAAGATAGTTAAAATAACTGGTTAAACATGCATAATCTCAAGAAGATTGCTCTACTTTTGTTCTTGGTTTCAGCTTTGCTTTTATCAACTTCGATGGCTGGGGGTTTTTTCAATGTCTTTTTGCTGCAGCTTTTGGTCTATCTGGTGCATCATGCCATGCACGCTTTGTCGATGAACATGTTAAAGTTTTATCAAAGTAAAAAGTAATATATATATATATATATATATATATATATATATATATATAATATCAAGCTGCTGCTGAAACCAGATTCAACCTTGAGTTTGTAGTGTGTTTTTTAACATGTTTTGCTGCATAGAATAATGGGTTTTGAAGATGGCAATACGAAGTGTTTTTGCATGTTGAATATGTAGGGCATTTAGGTTTCAATATTTAGATGATGGGATTGGTTTTTACAGGTCAACGATCCAAGTTCGTGAATAGGTTGGCTGAGGAAGTTGATGATGCAGCGTTTGAGGTTCGTATTGCATTTTGATCGATCTGTCCTTTTTTTTTTTGGTGTCTGAAAGCACTACAAGAGTTCCGATTAAGTTTAGAGCAGAGTCGGGTCCGATTCCATTTCCGGGGACGAGCTCTCTCGGTGTTATTTGTTTCCATCTACTTGACTCGAGCTTAAGATCATACTTGGGGCAACGAGCTCTTTATTGCTCAACCCAACATGCATCGGTTTGGTTTTGTGTGTGTCTATATGGCATGGTAGCCACCTCTACATTCTTAGTTTTTTTTTTCTTTTCCTAATATATATATATATATATATATAAGTCTTGTGAATGAAGAAAACATTGCAGATGAAGCTCTTTCTCCGTTTTCGATCTGAACTCTAAATACATCCGAGACTCATGTGACTACTTGACATAGTGGGGTTCGAGACCAAATATGTACATGGTAAATATTTTTTTTCTTCTTTTAATGTGAGTGCAGGAGGATGACAAAGGGGAAACAATCCATGAAAGGCTGCTCAGAGTAAACACCAAAGACTATGGGAAATATGATCCAACTCCAGCTCTTGTCAAGCCTCCCTTCAAGCTCATACCTAATTAACCAATCCATCATGTAGCAATTGGAGTAAAAAGCTATGACTTCTACTTCATCACTGTACTTTGAAGAAAATGAAGCAATATATTATTACATATAATTAATATAATAACTAGTAATAAAACTAGCTCTCTATATACATATATATTATTTTATGTCATATATATATATGTATTATAATACTAGGTTTAGAAGGCTTAATGCTTTGTTTCAAAGTACAGTGAGAGAGTTATGGACTGAATCTTACTAGGTATTATGTGCGATATATAATAAATATGTCCTACTAAGTACCAATGTGTCATAATCATGCAATGTTAAATATCTACTTATGTAAAATGTGTGTGGATATGTTGTTGAACTTTCTTCTTCTTTTTTAACCTAGATTTTATTTTCTTTTGCATGATTTCTATTCACGTACCCAAAATCATATATATATATATATATGATTATTTTCGGAATTAGATTTGGTTGAAACTGATTGAATTAATAATTAATGATTCAATCAGTGACATATAAAGACGGAGTCAGACTATAAGAATGGGGGGCAAAACATAAAGTATGAAAAGTAAGGATAAATTCATAATTAATCTATTTTTATGATTTTTTATTTAATCATTGTTGAAATTGAAGCAATTAAATTGAAAATTAGTGGTATATTTGGTTTAATTTATTTTTAAATATATATGTATATATGTAAAGTCAAGTTCAAATACCTAATTAGACTAAAAAGTTTAGGTACCAAATTGAACCTTGAAGTCAAATTCAAGTACCTATTTGAAAAAAAAATAGATATCAAATTAAACTTTGAATCCAACTTCAAATACAAAAATGTATATTAACCCTATATAAAATATAAAAATATCAATGCATTAAATATTTATATAAATCCAAAACTTTTAAAAGAGAAATGGGTGGTTTGGTCTAGAATCAAAGAGAAGAGCCCATCAATGTCTAAAATTTTAGCTTGGGCTCAAAAGAGTCTAACCCGGACTATATTGTGTTTCTACGGTCCAACTTAACTCTAGCTATATTTTATAAAGCTTTTTTTTTATAACTAATAAAGACAAAAAAATAAAAAAAATATTTAATAGACCAATTTGTAAAATTTATAATATACAATACTGTCTATCTTAATCATAAATTTTAAATCATAAATTTAAAAATTGAATTCTAAACGGAAACACCACAACTTAAAATCTTAAACTCTAGATAGGACATATAACATTAAAATAGATAAGGTTCTGTAATCTAAATTTTATAGAGTTTATGCCTAAAATAAATTTATAGAAAATATTATATAAGTATTTTTATTTTAAATGAAACTAGAGGTTTGTTTAATGGTATATTTAAATTTTAAGGACTATTTTCTTATATAAATAAAGTTTAAAAAACTTATTTAGTCTTAAATTTATAACGTATAAAAAGTTTTTTTTTTTGCTATTTTAGTTTATTTTCTCATAAAAGATTACGAATTACTAATTTTGGATTAGAAATTTGTTCAATGGAGTCACCCAATAAAACATTGAAATGAATTATGTCTTAGTTCACCAAACATCTCTTCCCAATTCTTTAAAAATGGAAAATTTTGTTTTACCTAATATCACTTGATTTTGATGTTTTAATAACTTAAAAAATAATAATACCCAAAAGCAAAAGCAAAAGAAAAGATGATGATGATTAGGCATCTATGCATGAAGTTTAAACACCACAAGCAACCTTTTTTTATATAGTTTAATGCATTCGAAATAATTCGAACCCAACGAGCGACGGATGATGTTCATCTTAGGACATCCGGGTTCGGACACTTGTGTGTAAGGTTTGTGTGCCTTGTCAAAGAGTTAAAAAAAGTATAAACAAATACTATCGTGTAATCACACATGTATATTTCAAAAAAATTAACCGTCTTGTTGGTTTAGTGGGATAAGACACTAGATTATTTTAGCAAGGACACGAGTTTGAATCCTAACGTTATGAATAGAGCAAATTAAATTGGGACGTTCACTCCCATAATAGACTTTTACAACATCCGATCCAGATTAATTAATTAATAAATTAGATATTAATGATTATAAATATATATATATATATATATATATATATATATATATATATATATATATATATATATATATAAACACTCAATGCATTATTTGACAGATTGAGAGGAAATGTTTGGTACCACAAGCATCAACCCACCAAACAAAAAAATGTCCATAACAAAGTTTGACATTTGTGCTTACACGTCCTACATGCACGTTTGACCTAATTGTAATTTATTAATCATTAGGCAATAGGCCACATCGTAGTCTAACCCTACCAACTCCTCTTTTACTTAGAAATACATCAATTTTTTAACACATTAAATATTATATGCATTCATCATGCAATCTAAGATATTACTATGACATGAAAAATAATTTAAATATATTATGTAACGAAAAATATAAAACTGATACGAATATATGATACAAATATCTAAATATATCATGATTTATATAATAAATGTTATATGGAAATAGTTTTTTTAGTATATATATGAAAATAGTTCGATTTTAGTTTTGGCTTATTTACTATGATAGAATTTGAGATTAAATTTCTCTAATTTAATTTGTTTTTTTCATGATCTATCTGAATTTGTTATCAACTAAGATTGTTAATTATTGAATATAGTTGATTAGTGCAATTCAAATTTTATGATTGAATAATAATAAAAAATAACATCTCTATGAAACCTTCAAGTGGTCTCGGTAAAAAAAAATGTTGTTATCCTAACGATATTTGAGTTCAAACAATTTGTTTGTAAGATGTGTGTTATTAAATGACTAAGAATATGTATGAACATATACTACCTTGTAATCACCTTTAGACTATTTAAAAAATATGATTGTCAGAACCAAAGTGGTTGAACTAAGAATCGGCAGTTTTAACTTCTCATTTTGAACCGTTTATGTAGTAAACCATTAAAAACTCGAGAATCGACATCAATTGGACTAGTTATAAATCGGAACAATAAGTTCGTACGTTTTATTAATATTTAGAATTTTTTATTAATAACTAGTTGGTCTAGCGGGATGAGGCTCTAAATCCTTTAAACAAGATCAAATGTTCAAGCTTAGCGTTGTGAATTGAAAAAATTAGATTGAGAGGATCGTCCATACTGAATCTCTATAAAATTCGATCCAGATAAAAAAAACACTTGGAATTTGTTGTCTTTTGTTTCTCAAAATAAATCTTGTCCAGATTGATATTGATATTAGCCTAGTGGTTAAGATGCTCATATTATATTTTGTATGGGTTTAAATTCCGAATATAATATCTATTTAATCAAAAATTGAAAATTATAATTTAAATATTATAATAAAACTTAATTATCAAAATTTGAAAACTGAGTACGGTCATCATTCAAGTATCGCTCTCGGCTCGGCACAAAATACGTGGAAGGAAATTAACGGCCGATGGAGGAGTTTCAAGTAAAGCAGATTCTAACGACGTTACTAAAACCGTCTAAAACGACCTCACACTCATCCGTTTCCTCAAACAGAAAGATAAAGAGAAAAGCAAAGAAGAAACAAAGCAAAGCAGCCTCTTCGTCTCCCCCTCTTTTTGCATTTTTTCCTTTATATGAAACCGCCGATATTTCTATCACAGTCACGGCGTCGTCTTCGGAGCTCCGGCGGGAAAGGTCCGGTTGCGTCAGGTTCTGATTCTACTTGCAGTAACTTATCGAAAGTACTTGAAAATCATGAAAAATTGTAGTGATTTATCAGTATTTTTTTATTTCACCTTCTGTTTTTGCATCTCGTAATATATGTTTATTTATGATTTTGCTTTGATTGTTTTTATTGTATTTATTTTGGGGAAAAGTTGTGAAAAACGTTCAGAGATGATCCTTCCACGCTATCTCGATGATGAATTGCCGCTATTAACTTATTTAGGTTTTTATTTTTGGATCTTAATTTGACTTTTATAGTGATTTAGATTTTGTTCGTTTTACTATATATATGTTTATTCGGTTAATTTTCCACTGTTTTTGCCTTCTCTTGAGTTTTGAGTGAGCCAGTGTGGATACCGTGTGGATACCGATTCTGAGCCTACAAACTTTGTCACAACTTTGTCTCTTTTTGTTTTTTATTTTCTTAAACTGATTAAAGTTTATCTTTCTATCAATAATGATGATAATTTCTTTCTAATTTTAGGAATCATTATTATTTGGTTATTTTTAACCTTTATTTGTTTGTGCTCTGTTCAATTTCTGTTGTTTAACGTCTAATTTAGATTTGATTTAGTAAGAATTAGAGTTGGGTTTTAAAGGTAAGTGCAGTGATTTTACTAATATTTTATTTTTAGCGTCTAAAATTATGAATAAGCTTATTGATTATTTTCTTTTTATGTCAATTGGCAATTCTCCCACTAGAGTGATGCTGAGGATGATATTCCTCGAGCTCATTTTCCAGTAATGTGAATGATGGTTGTTTAAATGTGGTTATAGCACCGGTTTGAGTTGTGGTGGATCATGGGGGCTGCTTGTTGTGTTGCTGCTAGAGACAACGCTATAGTAAATGGATCAGGCAGTGAGGTTTTACATAGGAGTATAAGGTGTTCGCCAACATGGAGTTTTCATTGGGATAACCATGGGCGTGTGGCGGGTGAAGACACTTCTATAAGTTGGTTTCCGGATGTGATTAGTCGGAATGATAGATCAGCGATCAAATATGAATCTGCTTGTGTTTCGCAGGATGGAAGTCTGTCTGGGAGTTTTCAGTCTCGTACATGGCAAAAGTCCCCAACTTCAGAAGGAGCTGCTGGACAATTGAGAACTCCCGCTTCAGGTAATCTCCTTGGATGTTGGCGTAAGTGTGAATCATGCCGCATTCAGTAATGTTGGAGATACTTTTGAACGTTAAGCTTATTTTCCTGCTATTACTGTATCATATGGGAGCGTAGCTGAAATAGATAGATAATGGCTGGAGTAGATATAGAAAAGTGTTTCTGATCCAATATCAGAAAACAGATGGGCTCAATAGTCAAGCCCTTATAAGTGCCGAAAGGGAACAGTAATGTATTGTTTAGTTAAAGGTGAAAGTTTTATGTCTTTCTTTTTGAAGATGTGAACTGTTATATCTCGTAATTTTCTTGGCTTACATATTTATTAATCTCTTGAAAATATTGTTTAATAAAGCAGTTGCGTGCATAGTAGGATTAGCCTTGGCCTATTGGTTAGACCTTCTGGCCTTTTCTGCTTTTCTTAGAGCAGTGTTTTACTTCTTGAATAATCCTACTGTATCTTGTTTATGTTCCATACAGTGAGAGTAATGCATGAATGCTTTTATATTTAGTTTGTGTTTGTCATGCAGAGTTTTGTAAAGAATGAAATACAATATTTATGGTGTATAAAGTGTTGATTTTGGATGGGTTTGGGGTGGGGGTGGTTCTGATTCTGGTTCGGCATGAGATTTGCGTCACTTGTCTCTTTGCTTGAGTTAATCTCTTGGTAGAAGAAACAAGTCCTCTATTAAATGTTAGTCATGTCATTCTATCATTTTGTTGGTTTTCCAATCTTTAGATGCGAGAATGATACTCTTAACAAGATTAAAAGGATGCCAGAAAGGTTCTTTTGCACTTGTTATTTCTAATGATGTTTTACATATATTATGCAGATCAATCTATTTCAAGAAATATCTCTGTTGATGTGAACTTAGAGCAGCAGGTAATGCTATTTCCTGTAGGTGCAGTTTCATGCCCGCTTCCAACTCTGTGATAATCCTTTAAGAAATCTGGATTGTGTTTCAGGTGAGGGAGTCGATAGAAGCCCCAACAGCCTCATGTCCTTCTCCTCCAAAGTTATCACTTTCTTTGCCATCAGCTTCCTCCTTAGCTACATCCCCTTTGTCATCCCATAGTCATGTGCATCCTACCAGTGCAACGGCTACAAGGTGGCCTCTGGAATTGAAATCACCGAATAGGTATTCAGTTCGCGAGGAAAGGCCAGTGATGCCTTCATGGAGTAATGAATCAACCGGTGGCTCTCGTAGTTGTTCTTCAGATAGTTGGTCTATGCATGCCTTTTCTGAACTTATGGCTACATCTCGTCGGGAAAGGTGGTCTTTTGATAATGACATATGGGGTTCTCATCGTGAGAAGATTAGCACGTCCAGTGGCCGAATCTCAGCATCTCCGTCTGTTGACATGCAAACATGTGGTGTTTGCTCAAAGCTACCTTCAGAAAAATCTTTGTGGAGCAGCCAGAAGATTGTTATTAGCAATGAGCTTCCTGTCATTGCTGTTCTAACATGTGGGCATGTTTACCATGCTGAATGTTTGGAACATATGACCCCTGAAATCGACAAGTACGATCCAGCTTGCCCAATATGTACACTGGGGGAGAAGACAACACATAAATTATCCGAGAAAGCATTTAAAGCAGAAATGGGTTTTAAGGCTAAAATCAACAAAAGATCAAGGAACCGAGTTCTTGACGGTGATATTGACGATGATCCTGCTGTATTCAATCGTCCAAAAAACAATGGATTCGAAGGGAAGGCCTCCAGTTCGAACATGAAAAGCTCAAGCAGGCCTATCCTGTGGAAGCACTTTTCTTTTGGATCAAAGGAAAACAGGTCCCCTTCGGAGAATCACTCTTCCCGGAAAAAAGGTCTTTTCTGGACCAAATCTGGCAAGACATGATGTTTGTGTCTGCTTTGTGGAGGTTAGTACCTCATTTTGACCAATGTACTATTCTTTTTCCATTCAGGCCCGAGCTACCTTTCTTATAGCTTCAATGTCACAGTTATGCATTTCTTTTCAGTTCTGTCGGATGTTGGTATCGCGCATAGGGTGCAAGGGAAGGGTCATTTTGAAGAAGTTTTAACATCATTCTGAAGAACTGGCACTTGTAAAGAAGATATTGGTAATCTACAGGTGAAGAGAATAGGTGAATACATTGAAGAAAAAATACAGACATTACAGTAGTGTGATCTTATTCTTAGTTTGTACAGATTGATCTGTTCCATGCTTCGGATATTCATACACGAATCGATTCATATGAATTTTATGTATGGCTAATTGGTTCTGGATGTTCTTCCCAGAAAAGCAATTATGTGTTTAGCTTACTCGTTTCGCTGTTACTCTGGATTTAATCATCCATATCAACAAACAGAGCACTTGTCTTCAATCTCTGCAAGGGCATTGGACTCGAGAATTTTTCAGTAGAAAGAATTGAAGAAGAAGAATTTCTAGACCTTCTTCACAGAGGAGTTAATCAGTTCTCGAATCGGCTAAAACTGAGTGGCCCTAAACGAGCTAGAGTCCTTGCAAGGAAAGAACTGATCAATGTTTCCAAATCCAACAACCGAGCTCCTGTCAAAGCTTAAGATTGCAATTACTGGATTTGGAAACTTTGGTCAGATCCTTTGCAAGACTATGTTTTACTTGTTAATGCAGGGTTTTCACTTATATGCTTTCATCGCACGTTATCTCCATGACATAACCAACCAATTCCTAATTCCCACAATTGTGCGACAAAACTAATTATCAACCAAAAGCATAAATTGTGTGATATTTAGCATAAATAAATAATTAGTTAACATAATAAAATTATACTGTGTAGAAGATATTTTAGGGTATATATTTTGTGATATTTAGCAAAAGTGCATATATATATATATATATATCACAACTGTTATTCTTTACAAAAAAAAATTTGGGTGATAACAATACATAATAAGATATTTTAGGGTGATGCATCGCATATATTCTGTATTTTATTATCAAGTTTTTAATCGACACTTAGGACGAAGTTAGCTTTTTTTCCAAAATTTTGGTACAATAATATTTTAAGTCATTTTTATTTTAAATATTAATTGTTGGGATATTAATTTTGATATGACTTAAATGAAAAATATTTTTGGACTTAAACTAATTTGTAATAAAAGTCCATTAACTTGCAAAATATGTTTGAAAGGTTTTTCAAAGATTTTTTGACATGCTTAAATATTTTCAAAATAATCCGAGTGTCAAAAACTAGTTGTGAGTACTGGTACTGATCTCCTAGTACCTATACCGAAGAACTTGTACCAGTACGATTGCCCGTGTACCGATACGCCCTTTTATTCCTCAGGAATTTTAAAATTTTCAGTAGCCAAACGTCGTATTTATACGGCCAGGTACGTACCGATACGCTTGGTCCCGTACCGATACTCATGTATTGCACCTTTCAAAAATGTTGTAACAACTCTTTCTGTTTTAAGGTAGGTACCAATACCGAGATCTTCGGACCTATACCCAAGGTTGCATATCTGCATTTAATGCTAAAAATTAAGTCCCTAACGTCTCCAAACAACCTCAACGGCTAGTAATGGCCACAAACTCATTAGAGGGTTTAAAAGACCTCTTCAAGCAGCCATTGAACAACAAGAAACATCATTGCCAACATTCATGTATAGAGAAAGTGTTTTTGAGCTTTAATTGTTATTTTTATTGTAGAACACACTTGTGAGTTTAATTGTTATATTTACTCAAGTTGGGCTTTAGGTGAGAGCTTAAATTTGTAACACATTTGCCTTGTGAGGTTTTTCATTGTTTGTTAAATTTGCATTATCTTAGTGAGAAGTGTCTCGAAGCTTTAGGGTATAAGCTTTGAGGGGTTGTAAAGGTTATCTCCTTGAGCCTAGAAAAAGGAAAGACAAATTTAGTGGATTTGTAGAAAATCCTTAGTGTAGATAGCTAAGGTAGTGGAGGTAGACTTAGTTGAGAAGTCGAACTACTATAAATTATTGTGTCAAATTTTAAAATTTTCTATTGCTTTTACCAATTTCACTAAAAAGTCAATTCACTCACGTTTTCGATTAATCGTTCGAGCCCAACATTAATCAAATAAGCCTTTTATTTCTCTCAATTCTTAAATTTAAAGGTTTAATAAAGTCTTGTCCCCCTAATATTTAATCTTAGTTTCGTCCATATTGATATCTCTCAATTTCGGATGTCAATACATATATAAAAATCTGTTGGAAAAACATGATAAATTGGAAAGTTTGAGTCATATTTTCTATAGGTAAAGATGGAGATTCGAATGATGAATCTATGGACTCATATTCTACTCCGTGAGATCTTTACAACGGTATCTCATATGCTCAAAATGGTTGAGTGATGAATGATAAATTGATGCTCAAAGTAAGGTACTTATGAATTTGTGTAAGGAAAAAAAATGAAGAACTCATATTCCACATTGATAGGATATCAAGTATGAAATGTGTTTATATACACTAACCCACTTATTTGTCAATGAATAACTTGAGTTGAAATTGTCCTCACATGCAAGCATAAGGGGTGCAAATATAAGCTTGTTGAATTCATTTGGGTTGGGGTATACCCGCATAGCGTGGGTGACGTTGAATTCATTTGGGTTGGGCTATACCCGCATAGCGTGGGTGACGTGAATGTTTGAACTAATTAAGCCTTTGTGGCCTGCCCCTTTTTGGTGCCTATATAAGGTTTAAGGCCAGACTTTATGATTAGAGTTTAGTGAATTTAGGGTAGGGTATATTTTTTAGATATTGTGGTTAAAGCTTATAATTTAATTTTGTGATGTTGGGCATAAAAATAGATACAGAAAAAGACATAAATTTTGTCGTAAATACACGTCACTTGACAATTGTCACCACCTCAATTCTCTGACGTGGCTACACTTGAATGTATCATTTGCAAACGCAACGCCTCGCCACGCCACCTGTTGGACGAAAACTGCACTGGTCATCTCCACCGTCTTATCAAATAAGTATATCAATTTGATCGCCCGAATACACGCACATATGGTTCATACAAAGATGTCGGATTTGAGAGATGTGCACGGCAACCCGGTTCAACTCACCGATGAGCACGGTGTTGTGGCCATCCCCTCACATGGTGTTACAACCGAGTTCCGGGGCCACAACCGAGTCACTTCTACCATGCCCCATTTTCAAGCACATCAATGTTTTAGGAAGAAGAGTCTTTGTTTTCAATTATTTCTTTAGTTAGAAAAAAATGTCCTCGTTTCAAACAATAGAATGTTTACTCGGGTCATTTCTATTATGTTTTTTTCACATATATGTAGGGGGTGGACAGTCGGCAGAGTTTGGGCTGATCCACTGGTAAAGGTATGTATCCTACACACCATCGAGGCAGCCCCTACCGCCCAAGTCGATGGTGTGGGTGAGTTTTCTAATGTAACCGATATTTCTTTTTTTTATAATAAAATAAAAACCGTTCTTTTTTCCTACGGGGAAGCTGGGGGTCGACTGTGTGCATCCGCTATGCCCCACGGTTTCGCCAATGGCTTGAAGAATGGTTTTGTGGCGCGAGACTAATGTGTTGCTTGCTTATTTTGAGCAGATCAATCGAGGGAAAAGGCTGACTTGATCGGGAAGAGTCCTTTTCAAGTGCCGCACGGCTTAGCGACCGAGTGAACTAAAGGCTAAGGCCGTGACACGTGGTATCCGAGCAAGGTTGTAGCACTCAATTTCGGGTGGTGTTGCCTGTTCATTGCGGTGAAAAGCACAGAGGTGCGTAATCAATAGCACAAAGGTGCTTTTTAATTGTGGCACAGTGGTGCTCAAATTTTTTTTATTCAAGCACAGTGGTGCTTTCTTGTTGTTAGTGCACAGCGGTGCCTAGTTTTTATTGGGAAAGCACAGTGGTGCTTATTCCCTCTTGATGCACAGTGGTGCTCTCTTGCTTCTTGTGCACAATGGTGCCGAGTTTTTTTTTTGAGTGGGAAAGCACAGTGGTGCTTACTCCCTCTTGAAGCACAGTGGTGCTGAGTTATTAATAGGCATTGTGGTGCTTATTATTCTTCCTGTGCAGGAACTAGTGTGGTGGAAGTCAACCCAAGGATGGTGACTACGCGTAAGAATCGGGGCCAAGAGCCGCCCCGAGAAGCGAGGTGCCGGTGGGCGCGGTACTTGGCGCAACATGGTGCTAGAGTGCCTGCACAAGGGGTAGGACCATAGACCCCGATAGGTATGAGGAGCTAGAAGTCGCGGTAGCGGCCCGGAGGGCTCATGTGGTGACCAAAGTGAACGAGTTCGAGCAATTGAAGTTTCTCATCGAGTTGGCTCACATGGTGAAACACCTCACCGATGAGGCAAAGGAGGCAATGAGTACTCAAGTTTGAGATAGAGGAGCTTAAGGCTCAAATTAATTTGATTGAAGTGGGTGTGGAAAATTGGTGACCATGGAAAGGGGCAGGAGGAATAGGGTCCCCAGAGCCTCAGCGGTATGAGGGGAACAGGGGATGCCAAAGAGCTTGAAAATTTCCTATTTGATATTGAACAATACTTTCGGGCTACTCGCACCTCTATAGAAGAAGACAAGGTCTCGATGGCTTCTATGTACTTGTCAGGGGATGCCAAATTGTGGTGGAGGTCCAAGTTCACAAATGGCGTGTGTTTCATTAAAAGTTGGGACGAGTTGAAACAAGAATTAATAGCTACCTTCTTTCCGGAGAATGTGGAGTATAATGCTCGGAAGAAGTTGAGGGATTTGACCCATACGGGGACTATTCGTGATTATGTGAGAGAGTTTGCGGCATTGATGCTGGATATTAATGACATGTCGGAGAAAGATAAGATGTTTGCTTTCCTTGAGGGCCTAAAGCCATGGGCTAGAACTGAGATTCAAAGACAACGAGTGTAGGATGTAGTTGCTGCCATGGCCGCTGCCGAGCGGCTTAACGATTACAATGATGGCTCAAACAAACGCAAGGCCCCAACTAGTGGGAGCAATAACCATGCAGGTAATGGGAGTAAGATGGCTAGAGGGGAGGCCGATAACTGGGGGAGCGGGAGAGGACTTCCAAACAAGGAGCCATTGCAGAATAGGGGGAATGGTGGCTTTACGCCGAGGAATGGGCCAAATAGGCTACCCCTAGCATGCTTCTTGTGTAAGGGGCCTCATCGCGTGGCTGAGTGCCCACATAGGGGTGCATTGAGTGCTTTGGAACTTTCACGGCTGGGACACACTCCCTAACCCACCTACAGAGAGAATAGTGAGACCGATCTGGCCAGATTGGGTCTATTCATTTTTTCGAGTGCATTACAATCGCAATTGGACAACATAAAGAAAGAACCGGGAAAGGGCTTGATGTACGTGGACTTGGTGATAAATGGGAAGGCGACTAGGGCTCTTGTTGACACGGAGCAACAGATACTTTTATCTCACCTGAGGAAGTCAAGAGATGCGGTTTAACAATTACTAGAGATGTGGGACAGATGAAAGCAGTTAATTCTCCTGTCGCCGAAATTTGTGGAAGTGTTAAGAGGGTGAAGGCCAAGCTTGGGTCCTGGGAGGGAAGCGTGGATCTCACTGTTTCCCCTATGGACGATTTTGATGTTGTGTTGGGACTGGATTTTATGACAAAAGCCCGTGCCATCCCCGCCCCCGCTGCGAGCTGCCTATTGTTTCTAGGGGATTGCCCGGGGGTGGTACCCGCTACCATTCTACCAAGAAGTGGAAAGATGTTGTCAGCAATACAATTTAAGAAAGGGGTGAAGAAGGGGGAACCTTCTTTTGTCATATTACCTATCCTACATGGGGAGTCAACCTTTGAAGGGGTACCAAATGGAATTTTGAGAGTGTTGGAGGACTATAAAGATGTCATGCCGGATCGGTTGCCGAAG
The DNA here is from genome assembly GCA_019671005.1 of Hibiscus mutabilis. NCBI lineage: Eukaryota > Viridiplantae > Streptophyta > Magnoliopsida > Malvales > Malvaceae > Hibiscus > Hibiscus mutabilis. Next base: position 37,530,307 of record CM033754.1, read on the forward strand.
GGCTCCCTCCTCGAAGGACGGTGGATCATGAGATTGAACTGGTCCCCGGTGCCAAACCTCTGCGAGATGCCCGCATCGTATGTCCCCTCGAATTAGCTGAATTGAGGAAACAACTCGACGAAACTGTTAAAAGTCGGGTTTATTCGACCGTCTAAAGCGCCATTTGGGGCGCCCGTGTTGTTCCGAAGAAACATGATGGAAGCTCGAGATTGTGTGTGGACTATAGAGCCACGAACAAAGTGATTTGTCGGAACAAGTATCCCATCCCCTTAGTTGCGGACTTGTTCGACCAGCTAAGTGGCGCGAAATATTTTACAAAGCTGGATCTTCGATCGGGGTATCATCAGGTAAGAGTGGCGAGGGAGATGAACCGAAGACAACTTGTGTTACTCGATATGGGGCATTTGAGTTTCTTGTGATGCCATTTGGGCTAACCAATGCGCCTGCAACCTTTTGCACCCTGATGAACCGAGTGTTCCATGATTTTCTGGACAAGTTTGTGGTGATATACTTGGATGATATAATGGTATATAGTTTCTCTTTGACAGATCATGAAAACCATTTGCGGTTAGTGTTGCAGAGACTCAGAGATAATCAGCTATTTGTTAAAAGGGAGAAATGTGCTTTCGCCCAAACTCAAATTAAGTTCCTAGGACACCTCGTTGGGCAGGGACATGTTCGAATGGATAAGGAAAAAGTGAAGGCAATCCAAGAATGGCCGATCCAAAGAGTGTCAGTGAGCTCAGATCATTCTTGGGATTAGCTAACTATTATAGACGGTTTGTCGAAGGCTACTCTCGGAGGACAGCTATACTTACCAATTTGTTAAAGAAAGGTGAGAAGTGGGCCTGGTCTAAAAAGTGTCAAGATGCTTTTGAGGAAATAAAAACTGTTGTGATGAACGACCCAGTCCTAGTATTACCAGACATTGAGAAACCAATGGAAGTTGAAACTGATGCATCTGACTTTGCCATAGGGGGAGTACTCATGCAAGGTGGTCACCCTGTGGCCTTTGAGAGTCGGAAGTTGAGTGGTGCCGAGACGAGATATGCGACTCAGGAAAAGGAACTTCTAGCTGTGATCCATTGTCTCAGGGCTTGGAGGCATTATTTGTTGGGCTCAAAGTTTGTTGTTAAAACAGACAACACAGTGCTAGTCATATCGACACAACCAAAACTATCGGCAAGGCAAGCAAGATGGCAAGAGCGCTTAGCGAAGTTTGATTTCAGTTTTGAGCATAAAGTTGGGAAGAAGAATCAGGTAGCTGATGCGTTGAGTCGAAGGGGCGATCCGCAACCCTTAGATTAATTGCTCCTATGTCGGCTAGTAGGGTGACGAATGACATTCGGGAACTCATAATGGAGAATATGGGAAAGGATCCCGGATGATGGCAATATTGAGGATGGTGGAAAGTGGCCAATCAAAGACCTTTTGGGTAGAGAATGAGATCCTAATGACGAAAGGTCCGCGCGTATGTATGTCCCGAGAGCGGGAGAACTTAGACGAAACTACTACGCGAATGCCATGACACTCCTCGGGCAGGTCACCAAGGTTGGCGGCGTACTCGGCCTGTTGGAACAAGGATATTATTGGCCGCACATGCGACAGGATATTATGGACTATACCAAGACTTGCCTTATTTGCCAGCAAGACAAAGTGGATCGACAAAAGACTGCAGGATTGTTGGAGCCATTGTCAGTGCCAGCACAACCTTGGGAGAGCATTTCACTCGACTTCATAGTGAACTTGCCTCGGGTGGGGGATCTTGGAGCTGCCATTGTGGTGGTGGATCGGTTCTCAAAATATGCTACATTTATCCCCGCCCCAAATATTGTTGGCGGAGGAGACAGCTCGATTAGTCTTTAAACATGTTGTAAAGTATTGGGGTGTCCCACAAGATATCGTTAGTGACAGGGATGGTCGGTTCACTGGAAATTTCTGGAGAGAGTTATTCAAGATGTTGGGATCCAAACTGAATTTGTCGTCAAGTTATCATCCCCAGACGGATGGGCAGACAGAGCGCTTTAATGGGTTGTTAGAAGAGTACTTAAGGCATTTTATCCAGGCCAACCAGAAAAATTGGCCTTCTTTGTTGGATGTGGCACAACTTTGTTTTAATTCACAAAAGAGTTCTGCTACTAATAAAAGCCCCTTTGAAATTGTGACAGGTCAGCAGCCGCGGCTTCCACACACCACTATAGAGTCATACAAAGGAAAGTGTCCCCGAGCTTTTAATTTCTCAAAGGAATGGCGCCAAAATACAGAGATTGCTCGGGCTTATCTAGTGAAAGCTGCAAAACATATGAAGAAGTGGGCAGATCGTGGCGAAGGGACCGTGATTCAAAGTTGGCGATCTAGTGCTTGTAAAGCTAATGGGCGAAACGATTGCGGTTCTTACGGAATAGAGATCGGCGATTGGTGCGAAAGTATGAAGGACCGATACCGATTCAGGGGCCAAAGTTGGAAATAACTCATACAAGATCAAGCCGCCCTCATGGATGAAAGTTCACCCTGTGTTCCATGTGAGCAATTTGAAGCCTTTTCATGCGAGCCCCTCAGATATTAGCCGAGGACAGAGTGATCGGGGCCCCATCTGTACCAAACCCCATCGTAACGTCGAGTTGAGGAGATCCTTGCTGATAGGTTTGTTACGGTGTCCAAGAAGAAGCTTTGTTCGTGAGTACCGGTCAAGTGGGAAGGTCCCAGAGCCGAAGAGACAAGTTGGGAGAGAGATCATGACCTAAAGGCGTTGAAGCAGAAAATCGAGGAGTTCCTTGCAGCTCAGTCAACGAGGGCGTCGACAAGTTAGGTGGGGGAGGATGTTGTGGCCATCCCCTCACATGGTGTTACAACCGAGTTACGGGGCCTAACCGAGTCACTTCTACCATGCCCCATTTTCAAGCACATCAATGTTTTAGGAAGAAGAGTCTTTGTTTTCAATTATTTCTTTAGTTAGGAAAAAGTGTCCTCGTTTCAAACAATAGAATGTTTACTCGGGTCATTTCTATTATGTTTTTTTCCGCATATATGTAGGGGTGGACAATCGGCGAGTTTGGGCTGATCCTTTGGTAAAGGTATGTATCCTACACACCATCGAGGCGGCCCTACCGCCCAAGTCGATGGTGTGGGTGAGTTTTCTAATGTAACCAATGTTTTTTTTTTTTATAATAAAATAAAAACCGTTCTTTTTCCTACGGGAAGCTGGGGTCGATTGTGTGCATCATCCGCTATGCCCACGGTTTCGCCAATGGCTTGAAGAATGGTTTTGTGGCCTTGAGACTAATGTGTTGCTTGCTTATTTTGAGCAGATCAATCGAGGGAAAAGGCTGACTTGATCGGGAAGAGTCATTTTCAAGTGCCGCACGGCTTAGCGACCGAGTGAACTAAAGGCTAAGGCCGTGACACACGGCAACCCGGTTCAATTGACCGATGAATATGGTAACCCCATGCACGTCACCGGTGTAGCCACCACCGAGCATCCACCCATGCACGGTGGTCAATTTCAGATGACGGTGCCCCATACTCGTCCTGCCTCCGAGTCTCAGCATCGGCCGCCGCCTCCACCGCCGCCTTACGAGGTTTCAAACAAGGAAGAGATCCTGATCCAGCCCTCCGCCATCTCCAGCACTAGCTCGGTAATGAATGAACCATCTCCCCTTCGGGTAAATTTAGTTAACTGCGTGTTTTTTTCTGTTCTTCTTTTGGCTTTGAATTGTTTTCTGGGTTTATAGTTCGAGGATGATGGGAAGACGAAAGCGCAGCAGGAGGACAAAATAAAGGATAAACTAACAGGCGGAGATCACAAGGAGGAGGGATCTCAGACCACCGCCAAAACCACCAGAATCACCACACTGCCTGCGCAGCCGCAGCTTGAGCAGGAGGAGCTGTGTTTGAGGGAGAAGATCAAGGCAAAATTGCCCTGGTGAATCAACCTGTTATTTTTTACGTTTTACTTGTAAACCATTCGGGTTGTCTTTTGCATTAATAGTGGCCATCAATTGAACCCAATAAAACTACGGGTAGAAAAAATGAATGACCTGCGTAGGGTTCAATCCTTGTATCTACGATGTGCTAATTCTTAAAAAAATATATCAACCATCAATTATTTAGAGTTACATTTTAATAAATTATACATAATTTTTAAATCATACAGGCTAATGTGGATGATGTTTATTTTAGTTAATCCAAGTTCAATCCTTTCATCTGTTGAAGAATTATGAATATATATACTATTAAAAAAAATAATCTAATAAAATAGAGAAAATTACATATTTAGTACCTTAACTATGCTCATGTTACTATTTTGGTCCTCAACTATTATTTTTGACAAAATGATGCCTAACGTTATGTTTTTGTTATATTTTAGTACTTCAATCGTTTAAAATTAATGGAAATGGTGGTGGTGTATCTTGGATTAATAATATTTTTAGTTCAAAAATTTATGCAAACTATCAATTTAGTCTAAAATTTTATCAATTTAAATATTATTTTAATTTTTATATTAAAATTATAAATTTTTTATTTTTCTTCTTCTTTCAGTCAAATATTTTTTTGAATTTTGAAGTTTCAGTCAAATATTTTTTTGGATTTTGAAGTTTAAAAAACATGTTTGGACAATTAAAATATAGGACTTGGGAATCAATGGGGACTAATATTGGAGTTTATTGGAGGACCTAAATTCCACGATCGAGATACCGATAAAAAACGATGGGTGAAAAAGTACTAAAGTTTTCCCTAAAATATGTCACTTTTACCACTATTTATTTTTAGATATAAATAATTTTTTAATTAAGACCCAATTTTTTGTTGGATCTCCTGACTATGAGAAGTTACTAATAGGTCTTCGATTAATCGCAACTAACATATTGATTCAATTTCGTTAAAAAATAAACGACTGATGATGAGGCAGTTAATAAAATCTATATAATAACATATTTAACCCATAATCTTTATATTTTATTTTAATTTGGTCCGAAATTTAAAATTTTAGATCTCAACATTTAAGTATTACAATATTTTAATCCCTTAAATCTTAAACATCATCTCTTTCCCTTCTAAAAAAATAAACTTTTATTGATAGAAATACTAGTCATCTACAATCCCATTTATATGAAAAGTAAAAATAGTTGGGAAATTAAAATTTTCATTGTTGTTAACGGTAGCTAATCTCTTTAAAAAGTTTAAATAATAATTAATCTCATATTATTTTCAGTTAAATTTTTTTACTCCCTTTTGCAAAATTTAGTAAATTCATGATAATTTTGCAGAGTTGAATAAAAAAATATTATTTTATAGATTAGTAAATTTATGACGGTAGTTAATTTAAAATTAAATTAAAATAAAATATAAGGTTGAGAGTTAAATATATTATTTTATAAATTTTATTAACTGTTATATCATCGATCGTTTAATTTTTAATAAAATTAAACTGATTTGTTATCACGATTAATCATAAAATCTATTTATAACTTCTTATGATCAAAAGACTTAATAAAAAATTGAACCATAACCGAAAACCATTTATGTAGTTTATCGTATTTTTTAACAAAGACAAACTCATTGTATAAATGCAAATAAAAAACCGAGCCGGATTACTTTTCTTCTCTTTACACCTTCCTCTCTTTCCCTCGGTGGTCGGCAGTCATCACCTATCGCTCCATTGCCAAAATTCCTCCATTTTCTCTTTCTCTCTTCCATATGTTTTCTCAATCCCAATCCCATTTCCTTTCCTTCCCCTCCAAATTCATCTCTTCCTCTCCTCCCTCCTTCACCACCACCAACAAAACTCCTTTCCTCTCATTCCCTCCCTTCAAAAAACCCACAATTTCTCTCCGATCACAACCCATGATTACCCACTCTAAACTCTCTCCAATCACACCGACCCTTCATTCTTAAACGACACCCATCTACACCGTTTCGATGAAGTCGGCAACAAGCTAGCCGATGCCGCCGGTGAAGTCATTCGCAGCTATTTCAGGAAGAAATTCGAGATTCTTGATAAAGAAGATTTGAGTAAGTTTTCCTTTTCCTGAAATTTGATTTTTAATGGAAAAATGGTATAAAGGTATTGACTTTATTAAATCCATCCAATCTAGGTCCGGTGACCATTGCCGATCAAGCTGCTGAGGAGTCTATGGTTTCAATTATAATGGAGAACTTCCCCTCTCATGCAGTGTGAGTAATGGGTCTGATTGTGATTTTTATTTGTTTGTTTTATTTAAATTTTCTGTTTGCTGAGAAATGTTAGAAGAGGAAAAAGGGTGGAGGTGTAAAGAGGAATCTGCAGATTATGTTTGGGTTTTAGACCCAATAGATGGCACAAAAAGTTTCATTACTGGTATTTAATTCTTCCTTTCTGTTTGCTTTCAGAGTAACATTTTATTTTCATGGTTGAATTCTGGCCTAAAGTGAGCTAATGCTTCTCAATTTCCAGGAAAACCGGTGTTCGGTACTCTCATTGCTTTGCTGAAGAAAGGTAAACCAGTAAGTTTCATTTATACCCTCTGTAGCCGATGCTAATACTCATTATCGGTGGGAGCCACCGTCATAGCAAAACCGGTTTTGCGAAGTTGCCTTTTGAGCTTTGCTTAAAGCCGAATCATATGACTTTGTATCAAGTGCTTCAATTGAGTTTAGTTTTGCAAGTTGCCATGAATATGCTGTCCTTTTAATCTAAACTTTGTTTGCTTTTTTACCCCCATGGGTTAAATGTGGTATCTGCGTACACTTCCATCGGTGAACTTTGCTCATTTATGTTGAGAACATTGTCAAATACCCCATCATACTGACCTCTTGTGTAAGAGTCGAATGCATCGTAGTGCATAAGTTCTGTGTAATTAACCATCCTCTTGTATAAGAGTCAATGCATCTAATTTGAAAATTGCATCATAGTGCATAAGTTTTGTTTAATTAACCAACTTTATCTATCCTATTTTCCAGATTCTCGGTATAATTGATCAGCCTGTCCTTAGAGAAAGATGGATTGGAATAAGTGGAAGGGCAACTACATTGAACAGACAGGAGGTGGCTACGCGAACTTGTACAGAACTGTCACGAGCCTATTTGTATGTTTTCCTCGTTGTTGACTAGATCTTACTTGACAAAATTATGTTCCATGGTTTATATGATTAGAGTCTTTTCGCAAAACTCGAGTCTCTGAAAAGACCCTTTTTCGCATGCGGTGTCTATACTCTATATGTGAAAAGGATATTGGAAATATATTTTGATATAGGAAGCTGAATGATCACAATTCAATGTATTTTGGCCTTTATCACTCCAATAATAAATGCATGCATACAATTCCCCTGGTTATAGCAGAAAGCTGATATCTTTTACTGTTCTTCACGTGTTTTAGGTACACCACAAGTCCCCATCTGTTCAGTGGAGATGCTAATGAGGCATTTGCCCGTGTTAGAGATAAGGTTGTGTATTTCTGTTTCGAGTGGATTATACGAGGTGTTGTTTAAATTTACCCAAAATGAAAAAAAATCGGGATACTTAGTTACGGTAAAAAAAATTCTGATAAAAGACTTTGAAAAATTACTTGTGATATATAGTCTTGACTTTTGTATTTCCTTTTGACTTCTCCGTTTTTTCAACAGGTGAAACTGCCACTGTATGGCTGCGACTGCTATGCCTATGCCCTCTTGGCTTCCGGTTATGTGGATCTTGTCGTTGAGTCTGGTCTCCGGGTACGAGTTTCTTCTTTTTTCTTTGTTAAAGATCAGTAAATGCAGTGGAAGTTAAAAAGACATGGAACTAAACCTGGTTTTTTTCTAATCAAAATTTTCATCAGCCCTATGATTTCCTCGCCCTTGTACCTGTTATAGAGGGTGCTGGGGGTGTTATTACTGACTGGAAAGGAAATCAGCTCCATTGGGAAGCTTCTGCAGTTGCACGAGCAACAAGTACGTCAACGCTCTTTTTTTTTTTTTTTTTGAATACAGTCGAACCTCGAACCAAGAGTTAATTACTTAATGCTATATTTAATATATTCCGAGTGCTGATGGTAGAACGTTGCTGATCCGATCACTTTCTGCTTGTCTTCTAGGCTTTAATGTAGTGGCGTCCAGAGATAAACAGATTCACCGACAAGCTTTAGATGCCCTGCAATGACAGTGAAGGATTTTGCTATATGTTTTAACACTTAACATCCATACAAATGGTAAATTTCTTGAGCTCATTTGCTAAAGTTATGGTATCAATCCGAGATGAAATTAATCTAGAAACCAACTATGAAAAATAATGAAGTGGGGACTGCATTTAGCATTTTTCCTATGTTGTATCTCAGAAAACAATCATTATTTAATACTTATAAAAAATTTCCAGTTTCCCAACGTGTAAGATTACTTTGCATGTGATGATTCCTTAATTGGTGTGGTTCGGTGTATTGTTTTAGATTTATCGTATTTTAAATCAGGGAGAACCAGCCGTTATTACAAGACGAGCCTTTGCCGACTTTACCAAAGCCTCCTCACATTGACGTTCGGCCTCCGATGAACATATGGTCGGTGTGATGTCAATTTCCGATGAAAGTTTATTGCTTTAACATCGTTCTTGTTTTCTCTTTTCTATCCGCTATAATGCAAGCACCTTTTACAGTAACCGTTATGGATACTTCTTCTCGTGTCATATCAAGTTGGTCTCGTGCTCGTAATGCCCATCGGTTTTGGGTGACGAAGTGCTCGGAGGAGCTAAGTTGATGCTAATCATGGCAACTTACACCCTGTAAGAAGAAAAACCAGTAAGAAAATGAACTGTACAACTGCTTGAAGTGTCTAAAAATGGCAGCTTGTTTTATTACAAACCTTTAAATTGGTTAGCAGTTAGCTAAAAATGGAGGGCAAGCAGCCAGAAATCAAAGATCTTTCTCCACAAACATTGCCTCATAATTAGGAACCACCCGAAACTCCACTCCTGCTGTCAATTCTTTTCGCAATTGATATTCAAGCAAAAAAAAAAAACATATAACATTTAAAAGAAAGAAAAAAAAGAAAAAACAAGCACCCTTGTTGTTGGGTTCCTTTCCGACAACATCCCTTTCTTGGAGGAGGGATGGAGATAGAAAAAAAATCGAGAAAATCGAAAACCGGCCATTTTTTATCTTCTATCTCGTCATCACTGTCGCCACCGTTTTCATCATCATCATCGATGACAACCCTCCCGGTGTTCTTTCACGTCTTTGTTTCATGCCCTGTCTCGGTCGTTGCAGCCAGCGTTGCTTCCTTTACTCTCAAAGACAATATCCTCATCGACTGCAGTGCCAATTCGAAGCCGGATGTTCCCGATGGAAAAACCTTTAAAACAAACCAAGAAGCCTCTGAGTACTTGAAAACCAAGAATGATGTTCAAGTATCTGTCTCAGCTATTGTCTCTTCACCTATATATCTGAATGCCAAGGTTTTCCCCGAAGAAGTAACGTATTCGTTCACCTTGAAACGACCTGGTTATCATTGGGTGCGACTCCATTTTTTCTCGATAAAAGATAAATAATACGATCTCCGACAAGCAACGTTCTCCGTGTCAGCGAATCGGTATGCTCTCCTGCACAACTTCAAGATCAACAATAACTCGGTACCAATCCTCAAGGAGTACTTGCTTAACATGAATGATCCTACACTGAGTCTCAAGTTCGAACCTATGAAAAATTCATTCGCTTTTATTAACGCGATCGAGGTCATTTCCGTGCCGGATAACTTGATCACCGACGAAGGGACTTCTCTTTATCCGGTTAACAAGTTCTCCGGTTTAACCAAGCATGGTTACCAAGTTGTATACAGGGTTAATATGGGGGGATCTTTGATCACCTCGAATAATGATACACTGGGAAGGACATGGATACCCGACATTGGTTATCTCGAAGAAAAAAATTCAGCTAAGGAAGCCTCGACTTCAGTGAATTCTATCACATACACAACTGTTACGCCGTTGATCGCGCCGGAAACGGTTTATTCGACACTTGCTGAGATGAGTGATACAAGCACGGCGGCCAATGTCTCATGGAAGTTCGACGTTGATAAAGCATTTGATTATTTGCTTCGGATGCATTTTTGTTAGCAAGTCAAACAATGAACTCTATTTCAACGTTTACATCAATGGTAAGATGGCAATTTCTGGATTGCACTTGTCAGCCCTAACCGGTTATCGGTTGGCTGTTCCATATATTACAAAGATATTGTGGTGAATTCTTCGCTCTACAGCGATGGACTAAAGGTACAGATTGGTCCATCGAATCAGGATACCGGGAAGAAAAATGCGATCCTTTACGGCTTGGAGGTGATGAAAGTGAGCAACTCGGCTGGTAGTTTGGATGGGGAGTTTGGTGCCGAGGACGGCAGAGAGTCTAGAGTGTCTCTTTGGGTACCGGGAAGAAAAATGCGATCCTTAATTGGCATCGCGATGGCGCTTGGTGCCTCTTTGGGTCTCGTTGCAATGATCTATAAATGGAAGAGGAGACCCCAAGATTGGCAAAAGAGGTGTAGTTTTTCTTGGTTGCTCCCACATCAAGTAGATCATAGCGTCTTGAGCAAGGGCAGTGGTTCTCAGAAGAGCAACCTTTGCACCGGCTTAGGTCGGAATTTCACTTTGGTGGAGCTGCAAGAAGCAACCAAGAACTTCGATTCGAGTGTAATAATCGGTCTTGGAGGATTCGGCAATGTCTATTTAGGCACGATCGATGAGGGGACTCAAGTCGCTGTCAAGAGAGGGAGCCCACAATCATAACAAGGTGTCACTGAGTTCCACGCAGAAATCCAGATGCTGTCAAAGTTAAGGCACAGGCACTTGGTGTCACTGATCGGTTACTGCAACGAGAACAACGAAATGATCCTAGTTTACGAGTACATGTCGAATGGACCTTTCAGGGATCACTTGTATGGTAAAAACTTGCCACCATTATCGTGGAAGCAAAGGCTCCAGATTTGTATCGGAGCTGCTCGTGGACTGCACTACCTTCATACCGGTACCACACAAGGGATCATTCATCGCGATGTTAAGACCACCAATATTTTGCTCGATGATGCCTTTGTGGGCAAGGTTGCTGATTTCGGTTTGTCGAAAGACACGCCCATGGGACAGACTCATGTTTCCACAGCAGTGAAAGGTAGTTTCGGGTACTTGGACCCTGAATACTTCAGAAGCCAAGTCATCGAAGGCAATGCCGCTTCCCAACCGTCTATCGTGGTGGCATCCATCACTCCAATCGCTAACAACCATCCGGTTTCCAATTCGGAAGACGGCAAGGGTCTGGCTGAAGTTCATGCCATTGGCGATCACTCAGAAACTGCAATGTTTGCACAATTTCAAAGCCTGAATGGCAGGTAAAACAGTAATTTATATGTACCAACTCTATGTGTAAATAATCATTCAATCATACGGAAGGATAGAAATTGGTAGTTTTGTATGCTTTTATAGAATAGTGATTAATTTTAGTTTTCAAGTTCAGTTTACCAAAAAGTTCACGGAGAATTGTTGTCAATCTCAGCTGCGATTTGTGCCATACCTGTATCAGATCAGACAGATATACCGTATATCATATAATATAATTGTATGAATAAAACATTAAAATCATTTCCACATCTATGCAATCACATTGGTTGGACCACTTCAAATAATCAAAGAGGAAGTAGTTCCATCGATAATTTTCGTTCCACATTGATGTTAAATCTGAATACTTGTAAAGTCGCAGCACTTGGTTAATCAAATACTACGATGATTACATGTTGTTACACTAGTAAACCACAAAAACGGAATTGACATAACAGTTAGTAACTCTAATCAAGCAAAATACTATAGATTCTGTCCTAACATGTAATGATTACGGCCTACAAAAAGAATCACCATTTAGCCTAACAACTATAGAATCAGAGGTGAGATGGTGTCCATAATCAAGATGTAAAACCTGTTAGACCCTTTTCTTCTTGGTGAGTGATTCCCAGTCATTGGATATAACGAGTTCATCATCATCAACATCAAGCTTTTCGGGTGTCTTTTGGTTTCTACTTCCATCAACCTCAGACAGTGTTCTTTTCTTCCCAATAACAGTTTCAGCCCTCGCTGAAGGTTCTTGGAATTCGACATCCTTCTCCACCTCCAGAATCTCCTGTGATGGCAAAGCATTGGATGTACTTTCACCATTTCCGATAGGCTTATTGTTGTCCTTATCAACAGGAGCTTCTACCCATCCAGAGAGAACCATTCCATCAGGTTCTTTCTCCTCGTCAAATTCTTCCCTGCACGAACAAGAGCAGATTTATTGATGCAACTTCTATAGACAAAATAGAGTCATTAGGAAGGAGGTAAAAAAAGAGTCCATATGTCAAATACAAGATCAGCTCTTACTCGTCACGAAGAAACAAAGTAACAAATCTTATTCGTCATATTGTAATCACAAAATGGATTTTATTTTAGCAAAATAATTTCACCATATTTTAACCAAGGAGTACTATACAAATGCCAGGAACAAAAGATGCAACTAAACTTATTTGATGAAGCGAGTTCAATGTTCATCACATACTTTAAAAGAGCCTTCAATAAGGGTTTTAAAATTTTTACAGTATGATAATCAAAGTAAATACAAACCTATGCTTGATATTGATACTGCACGAGAACTCCTGTTGAAGATCCTCTACGGTGAGAACAGTCCCACTAGTAACGGGAGAAGGCAACTCAGATAATGCCTGTGACAAGAAATAAACGACAATTATCATACTACCTTTTGTGCCAAAGTGTAAAAGAACAGCTGTGATTTCAAGACTTCAATCCACAAGTATTTAATCGCACAAAAGGAAAAAATAGATTCATATTAATGATTTGGTTTGAAAGCAAGGGAAAATAAGTGTACTTTCTCAAGGTTTGCAGCATAAATTGCTACCATATCCTCTTCTAGATCTTCACCAATTTCGTAAAGAATACTTGCCCCTTGCATAATTACAGGAAAGTTCATGCCAAGTTTTCCTTTAACAATTTTTTCAATGAAATCCCGCAACTTAGAATGGTGAGTATTAATCTCAAGGGATAATGGAGTCTGTTTTAGAGATTTTAAATATAAGCAAGTAAGAATCGAAACATTCACAGAAGAAATTCCAATCAGAAAACTGTTTTAGATATACCTCTGAACAAACAGGGCAAGACTTGTTAGGTTCATAGAGTTCTACGGGCATTAGAAGCAACTTTCTTGAAGGATGCTCTAGACAATAAGTCATCCTGAATAGGCATCCAAACCGATTAGAACTGAGGTACATTTAATTATCACAAGAAACAATTTGTAAATATGAATCAAGGAGATTAGAAGTATAATTCCAAACAACGACTATAACTCCTATACATCATATTATACTAAACTGAAATATATAATTACTTTGTATTTAAGAACCTCAAAATAATATAAACGAAAACAGATTCAGCTACGAACGAAAGAAACTGAACTAAACCTGAAATTGTTGCTATCCTTTTTTAAAGCCGTGATTGCTTCAATCACAATCAACCCAGCTATGATAGCATTTGTTGTTGCAACAGCATGCACAATATTACCAGCAATTCCTTTAGCTTCAAAAAGACTATGTAAAGGAATCCCGAAAGAAGAAGCCAGGATGTTTGCAGCAGCAGTAACAAATTCCACGGCCAACTGATCGTCTTTATCAAAAGTAAGGTTCCCTATTTCCTGTCAAATGATAAAACAAATCAGTCTAACTTGGTAGGAGATGACCAATCTGTTTTTCAAAAGCAAGAGGTTATCATCGACCTTTCCTCTCTTTGAGAAAAATAATCTCAAAGCCTCAAGGAAAACCCTTGAGTTTTCGGCAAGGCTCCATATATCCTGAGGCTCCATACATCTTTACTATATATAGGTCGTGGTTTGTTTCAGTTTTTCCATGTTTCTTCATTAGATAGAGCAACTTCTATGTTATGACCAAATATGTGATCATATATTCTTCTTCCATATTGTTCAATATCTTCATCTTTTCTACATTCAAATACATCTTCTGAATGTTCAGACAAGCTTGCAGTATCACTAGAGCGCACATTCAAATCATTTTCCTGATTCTTGTCACCAAACAGCTTTGCAAAAAGCAGGTCTTTTGCCCACACGATACAATGAACAAACTACAATTTGAAAAAAATGATTAGAACTTGAGGCATAATTATTTCTAGGCAACGATATAACTAAGCATGAGATCATAATTCTAGCTAGTGAATACTGTTTGCTCAAAGCCAAAGGAAGAAGCAAATGACTCCCACACGGCCACACCACTCCCACCCAAAAGAAAATGTCTCAGAAATGAATGATTACCTTTGACGGAGTGCTTGTAATCGTACAAACAGAATAAGTCTTTGGGGCAGGTTTTGGCTGACACTGGTAGCACTCTGTTTTTCCCTTCAAATGTACAGTAACCTGCATCCAGGATAGTTACAATCACACAATATGGTCATATTCAAAAACATTCAGAAAAGCTAAATAACATAAAATAATGCTAAAGCCAAGCAAAGAAGGCATAACATCAAAGCATAAATTTATATCGACTGAGAGATGGAGAGGAGTTGATAAGAAAATGAAACACGGAAATTCACGTTATTAAAGTAGAATAACCAAAAAATACAATAGTCAGACAAGACATTTCAATGAAACTTTAACCTTCAGAACCTAAAGTGATGAATAGGTTCAGTTAATAAACAAGTATAGAAAGATAAAGAAGCAAATACATGAGCTCATATTGAATAAATAGTAAAGAAACACTTCAAAGAAGATGCTAAATTAAATTGCTTAAAACAACAAACTTTTTAAACATATTTCAGAGATGCATCTCTGCATTATTAATATTAGTATAGGACCTATTTGATACAAGAATTTATGAAGCCTTCAACAGCACTTACCAAGAGAAACAAGCTCTGTCCAAACAGAAACGTAAGATGTTACTAATATATAGCATAGAACAGGTCACCTGTTCCAGGGGTGAGAGTTCCTTCAATAAGTATTATTTGCATAAAATAGCAAAACCTAAGAGTATTGGTCATACGGCATGCAAGATCAATACAATTGAACGGATTCGTACAACGCGAAATAAGAAAAATTAGATGAATCACAACAATGAGCAATACAGACACAGCCTAGTGACAAGTTAAGAATCAGAAATATTATATAGCTAAAATACATGTAAAAACTAGATTACCTGTCCCAAGAACCCTGTGGTCCCACTTTCAACCAATGGGACATCAGCCGCCAAGCAAAGACGATTTACATGGCGCCTAGCATCTAAGTTATCCAACCCATTCAACACAACATCAAACTCTTTAAAGAAATCAACATTGAAGCGAGACTCCTTAACATTTGCATGGTGTGGTGTAATGCTTATGTTGGGCCTGAATCTTAAGACTGCATCTCGAGCAACCTGATTAAAATATTGATGAAATACACATCATTAACTTATAAATACCAATTAAAGCAAACAAGTAAAAAATGCTCGTAAATGTACTTGCCTTGGCCTTAGACTGCCCAACATGGGATTGTCGGAACAAAAATTGTCTATTCAGGTTGCTGACTTCTATAGTGTCCATGTCAATCTACAAGCATAAAAATAGAATTGCATGAATAAATAAGTTCCAAAAGAGAAAATATATCAGTTACTGGAGCCAGTAACAGACAACACCCAGGAAAAACTCTTAGAATCACCAGCCATATAATTGATAGCTCCCCCTCTCACAGATAACTAAAACCCAACACATCAACGACATATT
This sequence comes from Hibiscus mutabilis, assembly GCA_019671005.1. Lineage (NCBI taxonomy): Eukaryota > Viridiplantae > Streptophyta > Magnoliopsida > Malvales > Malvaceae > Hibiscus > Hibiscus mutabilis. The sequence continues at coordinate 37,546,039 of CM033754.1, forward strand.
ATCAGCACCTACCACCATCTTACTCATCCATCTAAGTTTTTTTATCATCCTAACCAACCCCAGATGATCACACCACTGCAAAAATCAATAAAGTAACCACCAGTGCCAATCAAGTCATCCTAAGGGGCAAGGGCAATATCGTACTACCACCATCAACATTGATCGCCAGTTTAAACTTTCGGTATCTCCTTCAATTTTGACATGTGTTCCCAGCATGATGGCCACTATGCTGCTACAATTTCTGATGTCCTATAGCATGCATCAAAGATCCATAGATTCACCTGGACCGCCACTATCAATCAATTGCATCAAAACCCCAGAATCCATATATATCAAACAGATTTTGCCAATTCTTCCTAAAACAAGCATCCATAATCTCCAGTGAATGAAACATCTAGGATCATCACCCATAGAGACAGCAGAAAATCACTGGACAACCTTCTATGATGATTATTTCAATACTTATTGCCAAATTATAGACATAGAGCAGTTTCTATATGAAACATAAAAAAAATTGAGACCCATGAATTCTTCTAAAACGAATTCCTGCCATACCAAACGTTACTAATCACCTAACTCTAAAAGAAAACGAAATTATAATGTTTGAACTTTAAACCCCTAGAGGAAACTCCAATTGGGCAGAATCTAAAACAAAAAAAGAAAACATTTTTAAGAATTTTTTTAGTAAGTAATTAACTTACAACATGAATATCTTGAAACCCAGAGAGAGCAAGAGTCTTGAGAAGCTCACAGCCAATCCCTCCCGCCCCTACCATAAGCACTTTCGCCCTCTGCGATTCAAGAGAAAAGGGGGGGGGGGTAAAGTTAAACTATAGTTAAATAAAAAACTTACTATTATCATTTGTTTTGTTTTATGGGGTATTCATTTCGTACCTTAATGGCGGATAACTGTTCATCAGAAGCCATTTTCGAGAGTCAAGCTAGAGAGAAGGAGAATAATAAAAGGACCCCAGAAACCAGAAGTACCGAAAAGAGTGGAATTGAAATCGAATTTTCTTATTTTATTTTATAGAGAATAAAAGAGAGATCTTTGTATTTGTGGGGGGTTTGTAAGGAATCGAACACGGGACGTGAAACGACGATTAAATCCATGGGCGGGTAAAGGAGAGTCAAATATATAATAAAAAAGAAAAAAAATCTTTTAAGGGTAAACTCACTCAATAGTCACTGAAATTTAGTTTACCTATCGATTTGGTCACTAAACTTTAAAACGCTTCAATTTTAAGTTTTAACATTAAACTTCAGTTTATGTATCAATTTAGTCACTGAATCGTTAAATCATTAATAACATGATATAGTTGTTTCTTCTCTGATTTTTTACAGAAGATCAATTAAAATTCATCATTGATTGTCATTCGCGACAAAATCAATACCAAAACGTTCACATTTCGCTCTTCTTTCTTCTCTGTTAGTTTTTAATAAAATCCAACCCAAAATTAATGAAAATCCAACTAAAGGTTTAATGTTTCAATGTTTTGATCTCTTACTCCGATAGATCGATGAGGTTAATTTCAAAATGTGTTTTTTTTATAAGTGTTGTATTTTATTATTCAAAAAACCAGGCAAAAAAAACTTATAACAATAGTCATATACGTGCTCCTGGACAGCTATCCCCTTAAGAAACTCCCCAAGCAGCACAAATACTCCTAATTACATCATTCAACTGTATACATCTGCTATGAATTTTTATACACACTATTTTTTAATACAGTCTATCAAATTGCCATACTCCCTATTTATACCTCTAAATCGTCTACGGTTCTGTTCTTCCCATATGTGATACACATATGAATTCCGAGCAACTTTAAGAGCGAAAACAATCAAAGACTTGCCCTTCAACCGAGTACAAAGTCAATTCAGCTCCTCTTTCCAGTCCGACATCGCTCGATGCAGTCCATATAGCCTGAGAATAGCATTCCAAATATGTTTTGAATATGGGCAGCTTGCAAAAAGATGATTCCTGAATTCATGACCATCATCACATAGTACATAAAGATCCTCATTTATCACCCTCGTACGCTGCAATCTATCCATGGTAGGTAATCGATCCAGGATAGCCATCCACACCCTCACTGCATGCTTAGGTACATGAGACCCAAATCATACAATTCTATGCCAGGCCACTTTAGGCTCAACTCCCCACCTTTGAGACTCCAACAGGGATCACCATATCCAGCAAGCAAGTCTAAGCGTAAACATCTTCCGAAGGCACCAACTAAAGTGTGTTTTGAAATGTGTTATTTATGTTTTCGAAAGATCTCACAATTTAACTTTTCGAATAAACATTTAAAACCTTTAAATCTAAAAAGACCTCATACTCTCATAATGGTAGGTTTTTGTATTTACTTTCATGAGTTTTAAAGAGGTTTTTAGAAAATTTAAAACGATAAAGTCGTAGAGGACAATGAGACTCAAATTAAAATTCAATGTTAAAATTGAAATATTTTAAAATTTAGTGACCAAATTGATACTCAAAATAAAATTTAATGACTATATGAGAAAGTTTACTTTTAAACTTTTTTTTTCTCTCGGGGAGACCCAAGAGATTTTGAAAAATGGCTGATGGGCTGCTCCGCCGTTACCGGCGGCGTTTAATTTAGCTCGAATTCCAAAGGGATGTTTGGATGTTGATATTAAGATAGCTTCTTTAGGTTTTTAAGCCTTCAATTATTTGGACTACAGAGTTTTAGAAGAACGAAGACTCCAAATTGGAAAAGTTGTAATTTTTAATTATTTTTTATATATATAAACATCGATGTTTGATTGTTTGGCGGGCTAATCTAGATCAAACTAAATTTTTATCTTAAAAAATAAAGGATAAAAGATTCTGAATTCTGACCTACCACAATTTCTAAGAACATATTTAAAAAAATATATCGAAACAGGATGGACGGATTACAGATTTTTTTGTCTAAATTCTGACATACCCCAATTCTGAATTCGTTTTTTATTGCTGCACCCAAACCTTCGTTGGGCTGTAACGGTCATTTTTAGAAGCTGAAAAATCCAGCTGCCAGTAAACGCCCGTTTGGGAGCTAAATATTAAAACATGATGAACGGATTACAAATTTTTTGTCTAAATTCTGACATACCCCAATTTTGAATTCATTTTTTATTGCTGCGCCTAAACCTCCGTTGGGGCCGCAACGGCTATTTTTAGAAACTGTAAAATTCAGCTACCAGCAAACGCCCGTTTGGGCGCTAAAAATGTTAGGCAAACTCCTAAACTCAACAAAAAAACTCAGCCATAGCCAATGAGTAGAGGAGTTGCAACGGCCATTTTTATACAATATGCATGTACAAGTACGAGTCATCTATAAATATGATAGAGCATGGTCGAAATTTTCGAGTTCACCTGGATTAGAACAAGCCCATTCCTAATCTTATTTTCAGAATTTGTATGTTTCTTTACGAATATGCTGACATTTCAATCAATTTCTTGATATATAACACCTGTGTTTTTATACTAGTTCGAATTCGGAGGTCTAATCTATCTGGTACCTTGGCAGGCAAGATGAATGTTCAGAGGCATCAAGAATCACGCTCGAGCTCTTCCGGTTCTATTCCATAAGAGAATAATGAAGATTTAAGTATGTAAATCCGGGTCATGCACGGTTCATGCTACGAAATCATGTAACATATGAGATGAACCGAACCTGTGCTGCCGGTTACCGGTGTTTATGTATTCGATATCTGTAGTTTCGGCTCCTACAGAAGATGCTGCAGGATGGTATATGTTTTCTCCTCTCATTGCAACAAAATTTTGATGGCCGCCACCTGATATAGGCATACTACCATCCTCACAATGCTGCAATCCTAAAGTGAGAGAGACACTACTTCCAAACCTCTCCAATTCTGACATGTGGTAAGAAGCGGTAACGGCCTTCATAAAACGGTCATTAGTGCTATCGGAATGAGCAATTGAATCAGGGAAGAGATTCGAGTCATCCGCGTTAGGCCTCTGGTCTGCCCTCAGTCTCAGTAACCCGTACTCGATTTCAGCTTCTCCATGTGTGGCATGTTGGAAACCAGCTCCGGTAGTCGATCCTGCAATGTCTACATCCGGGACGTGGTCAGATTTGGAATCCACCAACTGTCCGGTGCTACATCTCTTTGTGGCTGATGAACTCCCACTTTGTTTCAGATCTTCACCTCTGTCCTCGGAGGTCCTTGTATCGCCTGGTCTTTGCTTTGCTTGCATTTTCAGATGAAGAAATAGAGTCCATTTCTAAATCTGCAAATTCTTCCTTGTACATCTCTTCCACCATAGGCTTCCAAAGACGCACTCTCGCATTTATAAACCAATTCGAAACCTGAATCGATATGAATATTTCATCAAGGCAACAATAACAAACATACAGAATCAAGCAATCCAAAAGGAAAGAAGAATGAATTCGAGCCATGTTTGCAAATTGTATGGCAGTAGGATTAGTTTGTGACTACCTGAATTCTAGTTAAGCCTGTTTGTCTTGCTAGCAAGATCTTCTCAGAATCCTTCGGGTAGCTGGACAACAATAAAAATAGCAAATAAGTACAATCGTGTTACAATGGCAAGATCTTTTCGAAAGAAAGGGAGGATCGTGTTAAAACGTACGGGTGAAGAAAATGCTCAAACAGCCAAGCACGAAGAATCGAAACAGAGTTTTCGGGCAGCCCTCTCTGAGGCCTCCATGCATGTTGATGCATCATACCGAACTGCTGCAGAGCTTTCTGTTGTCTCAGCTGCTTCTCAACGTAACGCAGGCGAGTAATTCCTTCTCCTTTACCGTTTTCTGAAGTATCCTTCTCCCCAAGACTTGTACGTGTTGCCCGAATTTGACCATTAATTGCATCTTTCAAGCATCGAAAATGACGAGATATAGTCTGCAGCGCAACTGCTGTGTAAGGCTTAGCAGCTCCATGCCCGGCTATCGCATCGAACGATGACACTACAATCTGCATCTGATGATAATACTGTTTATACCTTCTATCAACCTGCAGCAACAAGTATTAAGCATCAGGCACAATCAATCAAACAACAAAAATAACAAAGTGATCCGACACTTACCTCATCCAACATGGACAATAGCTTTGTTAACTTGCTTTGTTGTTCTTGCCTTTCAGCATGCGAAAGCTCATTTTTATTGGAGGTTTCTTGCTGGTTCGAAGGCACATTCTTCGACTCCCCATCCTCCTCCTTGTAACTCTTCGTCCGGTTATCTTGTGAGCTTTGGTTTTTCTCCTCATCCGTCTGCTTTAAAGCCTTTGGAACATTAACAGCTTCATCAAGCAATTCTTGTGCTGCCTTGAGATATTTGGAATTCGGAATAGTCCTCGACATTCCATATGCATATAAGTCCCCTTCATTTGAGCCTAACTTAGCTCCAGCAAAACCATGTGGAAGATATTCTGCGTTTCTTGATTGTTCATCTCTAGCAGAGCTGTTCCTGTTGCCACCGTCTCCGGTAAGTGACGGATTAGGACTCAAGAACGAAGCGAAACCCAAATCAGGATTTCGGTAAGGGATAGAAGGCATTTGAGTTTCAAAGGGAATTTGAGTACCAAGGCTTAGTAACAATCCTTGGCCGTGCAAGTTTTGGCCATTGTGAAGGATGTTGGTAGTACCACCCATTGGATGCATAACCAGCATTTCATTTCTACCATCTCTCCAAGTACCAAAATCGTGTTCTGCAACTCGTGATCCGCCAAGGCTCGACAAGATTTCTTGCTGCTGTGAAGTCGAATCCGAAGCTTCCACAGCCTGAATATCAATGCACTTATTTTGCTGCTGAGAATTCCCAGCGAATGAACCTGAATACGACCCGGAATTCATATACATCATCGTTTTACCGGGAAGAACAGGTGCCTCTGCATACGAACCAGGCATCGATTCTCCCGTATAGATCATAGGAGCAGTGTCACTTTGATTATCAGAACCAGTGTAATAAGCAGACATATTTCAACTCAGATTACATGGTAACCCCTATGAACTGAAAACAGGCAATTGAAACGACTTCCATTAGAAACAATTTCAAGCACAATTCCTACATACACATCTTACTCTCATTCAATCACATACATACATACATGATACATACATATAAATGATAAAGTCAAAAATTATATATACAACATATATGAATAAAAATTTATACCTTGGAACCAGTAACATTTGTGGGAGTTGTTGGGAACATGGATTCTCAAAAACAGCCGATCCGATGATGATAAACAAAACCCTCAAAAGAGCAAACACTTTTTCATCCAACTTTTTGCAGAAACCACAGTAAAAATCCAAAACAAACGAAACCCAGACTTCAAAAATTCATAATAACAACTTCTTTTCAATCTGTACTTTGTTGCTTCAAATAAAATGCAATGATGATGATGATAATAATAATAATTCAAACTCAAAAGGGTAGAAAAAAGAGCAATGCCTTTTTTGCTCCTTTTTCACCAATCATCATTTCCATCTAAACTCCACGTAGGATACACAAATTTGAACCCAATTTACGATTTTGGGTTCAAATTTGTGTATTAGATATCAAAAATTGGTCCGAGTTCGATTCTCGAGCAACCCTTTAGCTGACCTCCTTCTTTCAACTTTTTCCACTACTGTTTTCCTTCTTTCTTCTTCTTATTCTGGTTTGGGGTTTTGTAAAGGATTTGTGTTTGGTTAATGAGTTTCCATCTCTCTAACTGCCAGTTGGTGGAGTTTCTTTTTCTTCTTCTTTGGGTTTTTGTTGGGGGGGAAATTTCTATCTCTAAACTACCAGTTGGTGAATGGCCAAAAAATAAAAAACTACCAGTTGGTGAACCTAAAGAACTCATCCGCCATGGAAGCTGCGCTCTCTCTGGTTTATTTAGCTGTGCAATATCCACCATATAAAAGATAACTGACCCATATTCTATTCTCTTATTCATATTTTATTCAACTACAAGTAGTTTTTTTTTCTTATTGCAATTTTGCCCTAAAGTATGTTTGTTTTTTTTATTAAGGCATAATTTTAAAATATACCCTTAGTGTTTGATTAGATAGTAATTTTGGTCCACATTTTTTAAGTATTTTCACATAACATTTTATTTTGGGTCGAAGTGACTCTTCTTTAGATGAAAATTGTTAGTCAACTAATGATAAACAATTCAAAATGACTTGATAGGATGATATGTTAGCAAAAGAATGATTTTATATTTTATATATTTTCATAAAATTATTTTTTTGCTGATGTATTATCATGTCAAGTCGACACTTTTATCTATAAGATCAGTGACAATTTTGGACATGTGCGAGATAAGTACCACACAAGGCTCCCAAGAAAAAAGGGGTCGTAGATGAGTTGAATTAAATGTTTATAGGAGAAAATAAAATATTTTAGTTTAATAAATTTCAAGAAAAAATTAAAAATAACTTTAAGAATGCCCCGTAATATATATTTTTTATTAAAGTAAAAATATTTTTTAAAAACCTTATATATCTTTGTGATTATAAATTAAATAGTCTCGTTTTAATAAATTGTACAGGGCCCCGTAAACTTTTAAATTGCCCTTGTACATGACATTGTTATGTTAGCGTGCACTGGCATGTATGTTTGTCACGTCATTTTAATCCATTTAGTGTTAGTTGACTAACATTTTTTATCCACTGAAAGGTCGTTTTGGTCTAAAATAAAACGTTGAAGATCAAAATATTTCAAAAAAAATATAGGTCAAAGTAACTATTAAGTTAAATGTTAGGAACATTTTTGACATTACCACTTATTAATTTTGTATTTAGAATTAGATTTAAATAATATATTATTATAAGGATGATTATTGGAGTAAGTTATAATTCATAAATAAATATGATAAATTTATAATTAAATAAAATTTCTAGGGATTAAATTGAATAAAAAACATGAAAAAGCTTTACATGTCAGTAAAATCAAGTGCATCTTAACATGGTTAAAGTGTCACATTTATCTCATTATTAATACATGATTCTTTTAAGGGATTGAAGAATTTGGGTAATGTTTTAAAATTCATGTACTAAGTTAGAAAACTATAGTTGGACACCGACGTAGCGTGATTTTGTTGGTTGATTAAAAATATAGGGATTAAACTTTAATTTTTGAAAAATACATGGATTAGAGACAGATATAAACTTTTTATTTTATTCAAATGTTAAAGAAACCAGCATCCAGCTAGCGCTGGCATCAACGCACACATCTTTTTCTTCTTCCGACTAATGTTTAGTTTATTTTATACTCTGCCGTGCTCCACGTTTTCTTTATTTATGCTTTTACCCCATTTATTTTCTTATTATTGCATCTTTATCTGGTTTCGTTGGATATATAGGTCAACTTGAAGCTAATATTTTAAGTATAGGGAATGTTGGGGAATTTTAGAAATCTAAGCCTTTTTCTATAGTGCTAAGGGAGAACGTCACCTGCAAGTGGCGTTTTTTGTCTAAAAAATATTAAAAAAATAAAGAACGCCACCTGCAGGAGGCGTTCTTAACCGGCACTGTAGAAAATGCCATAGATTCCAAAATATCTCTTTAACATACCTTATATTCCAAAAATTCATCCCAAAACACCCCATTTACCCAAAGCTGCCCATTTTCTCTTTGATGTTACAAAGTTTTGCAAAATATTCGAAATGATTGACAATTGCGCCCCTCCCCCAAAAAAAAAAAACATAATCTAAATGTAGAAAAAAAATAGGCAAACTTCAAAGGATTTATGATATGAATATAATTCGTAAGGCAAGACACTTACAATAAGAAAATTTATCTTATTTGCTAAATGAAAATTTTAAAATATATGTTTTAATCTATTAGCATTGTTCCGTTCAACTGCATATTTATTTATTTTTTCTTTTTTATATTGGCTGGCATAATGTATATAAACTAATTTAAATTGCATTCATCGTATAGTTGATAAAAAATGTTAAGTAGGTCCAATATTTCATAAATTTATTCAAGTTTATATTGCCATCAAGTTTGACTTGTTTAAGCTTTATATGCATTTAAAATCATAAGAGAAAGAATTCAAGAACCAGTCCTAGTGGTATAAGATGAATTATTGCAGCTCGATGATTCAGATTCGAATAATGTTATCCGTAAGAGATGAAGATGAGATTTTGAGTTTTACGATATTCATCAAAAATGTTATATTCCTTAAACTAAAATCTCTTGATTAGAGGCGAGCTTTATGTATTTTTGTCGAATTTTAAGACTAACAAACCTAACAAAGATATTATAAATATATATATATATGATTGCTAACAAACTAAAAATAAACGCAACGTTTAGCTTAGAAAACAAACCAAAATGCAATTATGGTGGCTTATAAACAAAGACCGGGTGGGAGGGGCTGTTTTGTAAAAAGAGGAAAATCAAAGAACCAAACTGGATTAACCAAAAACAATGACAGATAAGTTTTGACGTGTGAAGGGGTAAAACTAAAATCTAAGGTTAAATACGTGGAAATATGTGATTGGCTGCAGCCTGCATGAAACAATCCAAGATATGGTTTCCGAAAGGTTTATATACAAAAATAAGTGTCTAAACTATGTATCTTTTTTTTAATATGTATTTAATTTTTTTTTTGTTGAAATAGGTGTTTGAAGTTTTATTTTTAGCTAAAATTAGTGTCTAAAATATTTTTTGGCTGAAATAGGTGTCTAAAATTTTATTTTTGACTTGTTTTAAAGTCAACCGAGCACCTACTTTGGCATCTATTTCAACCAAAAATAAAATTTTAAGCATCTATTTCAACAAAAAATGAAACTTTAAGCACTTATTTTAGCCAAAATGAAACTTTAGGCACATATATCAACAAAAAAATACTTTAGGCACCTATCGTAAAGATAATATTTTCTTAACCGAAGAAACTTTAAAGTGGCGGTTCTAATGCTGCTGGTGCTTCAAATGATGGTTTGTTGTCCTTAACTGAGTTTCATCTACTTGTCAAGGAAAAATGAATTGGCTTAACCTTATGGATCAGTCAAACATGTTGATTATCAAATTAAGAAACTATATTCCTTATGGTTATGGTAGTGCATAAGATAATCACATGAAATTACATATTTCTTGAAAAATGTTAAAGTGGGTTTTCATTAATTATTTCATCAAGTTATTTGCATAACTGCAATACGTTTCTTCTGCCATGCATGGTTTTCTGATAGTTTGCTAGTTATTGACCTTTTGAATGATGATTAATTCTCTTCTTGGATATTCAAGTGATGTATATGTTTGGTTGTGTATCACGCATTCACACACACAAGCATATTTATATGCATAGTACATAGTAGATATTTTTTATCTCTGACTTTTATATATAAAATATGTGGTGATGTTCCTGATATACGGTGAAGTTGATGCCATTCTGTAGTGGTTGTTTGTGTTTTATTTAATCCCTTATTCCTCCATGCTTAGCTTTTCTTGAAAAAAAAATTAGTAACATTTTCTTTTACTTTTACATATATGTTTGCAATGGGACATCTATCTCATTTCTAGTGGTTTTGCAGGGCAGCTGAATGAAAGAGAGAAGGAAAGTGATAGTAGTAGCATTGATATGGAGGATGAAGGTCGGAATGGTGGTGGTGATGATTGTGATAGTGATGGTGGTATTGCTTCAGATGACTCGGATATGTCAGATATAGAAAGGACGCCAATGGCAGTTGATTTTGACAAGGAAGTAGACATTGCAAGAAAAGTGCTGAATAACTTGGTCACATCCTCTTCGAAAGGTTCTATTTCTCTCCAAGATGATTATGTTCTTCCCAAGGGGGATGACCAGTTGAAGGAAGATGAAACCAGTAACACGCTAAATAAGTTGCCCACTGAATCTGCGATAGAATCAGATATGATCAAACCTGAAAACTCCAGCAACCATAAACAAATAGATGGAGAAGATGAATTGCAGAGAACAATTTTCATAAACAATCTTCCATTTGATATTGACAATAAAGAAGTGAAAGAAAGGTTTTCTGGATTTGGGGAAGTGCAATCTTTTGTTCCAGTCATTCATCCAATTACCAAGTATGACTTAATTTGAATTGTTTTTGTTTTCTTTTCCCCTTAAGTTAATAAACATTAATGATTTTTTTGCACCCTTGGCAGGCGACCAAGAGGAACTGGTTTTCTCAAGTTTAAAACAACAGATGCAACTATTGCAGCAGTTTCTGCAGCAAATGCTGCATCTGGTTTGGGTATTTTTCTCAAAGGCAGACAACTCAAAGTGTTGAAGGCCTTGGATCGGACGTCAGCACATGACAAGGAACTTGATAAGGCCAAAGCTGAGGAACATGACCAACGTAATCTTTACCTGGCAAAGGTTGGTTGAATTTACTGTTAACTAAATTTCTCTTTATTTAATGTGTTGTAACTATAGTTTTGATACTTCCCTTTTTATGCTTTAATAGGAAGGTCTTATAGTTGAGGGGACTCCTGCTGCTAAAGATGTTTCAGCTAGTGATATGGAAAAACGCAAAATGTAAGGATTTTCTTGTTCATTTCAACTGGTTATATATGTCAGATACTGAGCAAAAACTTCTTCTGTCTGTTATTGCGCATTGCAAATGGGTGCTGTCATGTTGATTGCTTAATAGGTCTTTCCGCCTTTGGTCTGGCCAGGAATGGTTTAAAAGGATAGTCAAAATAGAATTAGTAGAGAACAAATCAAGCCTGTTGGATGTTGTTTCATTTTGTTCTCTATACTGAAAAATGTTGTGACAATTCTCTTCTCCAATGTAGAATCCTCTTTCTGAGGGAAAGAAAGAATAATTTTTTTGCAAATCCTTTGTTTTACATAGCTTCAACTTCGGAAAGCAACTTGATTATGAATTGAGTTATTGTGAAATTTCACTTTCCTATATTATTATTCTAAAGCTTTTCAGATGACTTGCAGGTTGCATGAAAAAAAGATGACCAAACTTCAGTCTCCAAATTTTCATGTTTCAAAGACAAGACTTGTTATATATAATTTGCCAAAGTCCATGACTGAGAAAGAATTGAAACAGCTTTGTATTGATGCAGTTATCTCACGAGCCACAAAGCAAAAACCCGTAATACGACAGGTTAGTTAAAGTTGTTAATCTGTTATTATAAAATGTTTATTTCTTGTAATTCTTTGTGATAATTTTCTGCATACATAGAGTAGTCTCGTAACTCTAAGCAGATTAAGTTCTTGAAAACTGTGAAGAAGGGAAAGGTCGTTATTAAAAACCAGTCACGTGGGGTTGCCTTTGTTCAGTTTTCCGAGCATCAGCATGCACTTGTTGCCCTGAGGGTTCTTAATAATAACCCTGGTAATGCCCCTCATTGGCTCTATGTGCATGATTGGTTATAATTTCAACACAAGATTTGTCCTGTTTTTGCTTTTAGCTTACATGCATTCTGCATTCAAGGATGGGTTATCAATGAGATCGAAGGGGAAAAAGTTTAAGCGAGGCATTGTTTCTTTTCTGTTCTAATCTTAAATTGTCATCTGTTGCTTGTAGAAACATTTGGTCCTGAGCATCGTCCCACAGTGGAGTTCGCTGTAGATAATGTGCAGACATTGCAACTAAGGAAAGCTAAGTTGCAAGCTCAGCAGCAGGATGCTAATGATGAGTTGAATAATGCACACCAGAATGTTGAATCACATCCGTTCAATGATCTCCCTAACAAATCCGGAAAACGGAAATCTAGAGATGACAAAAGGGCAACAAAACATTCCGAGTTTAAAAAGCCTGAGATGGAAAACACGGTTGCCGCCGGTGAAGTCCCAGCTAATAAGAAGTCGAGGCTAAATCCAGTAGGTGAAATGACAAAACCATCTTCTTCAAAAGAAAACTTGGAACACTCCAACAAGAAGAAAGGATCAAATCGTAAATCCAAGGATCGCAAGAGTGACCAGAAACCTGCTGTTGGAAGTTCACATAAGGTTGAAACAAACGTCAATGATACCCACAAATCAAAGTTCAAGGAGGTGGAAGCAGTTTCCAAGCCGAAAGTGAGGGCACATCAAGAACAGGGAAAGCGGCAGGATGGAGAGACAAATTCAAAAAGAAAAAGGCCAAAAAAGAATATGGATCCAGCAGGGCGAGATGTGGTAGACAAACTCGATATGCTAATCGAACAATACAGATCTAAATTCTCACATCCAAAATCTGAAACACCTGATGTGGAAAAGCAAAGTTCTAAAAAGCTTCGAAGGTGGTTTCAAGCTTAATTTCATTTTAGCTGGTTATATCCAGGTACGTAGCATATCCTAACCTACCCATCTTTACAAAAAATGAGTATTTGTTGATGCTCTTGCAACTGCTACAAGTTTTATACATACGGTTGTTATCAATGGCACTTTCACGAGTTCACCGACTTTCGGTTAATGTCTTTCTCTATGGTTGGTGCAGACAGTGCTGCTTAAGGATAGAGAAAAGAATGTCAAATCTTATCCACCATTGAAATGTTCTTCATCGAGACGAGGAAAACTAGCATTGTCAACAAGGGTACCTTTCCAACTCACAATTCTAGGAGAAATTATTACATGATCCCGGCTCATCACGTCATCTATGGTCCAATCCAATGAGATTCATTCATTTAGTGACATGTAGGAAAGAGGTGAAGATTCACTTTGAAAAAAAAAATGAGATGAGAAATTATTATTGGATAGACCATGAATGACGTGGTGAGCCAGACCAATCTAATAATTTTTCCAATTCTAGGAACCTCTCCTTTTTGACACTTTTTTCCTTCTTATCTTCAAAGAGCATGCAAGAGAAGCTAATGAAATAAATTGATGCCATTGTCTTAGTTTTCTATTATTTGCTATACAGCCCATAGGTACACTAAAGTCAATAGCACAATCACATTTTTTGGATGGTGAGGGTTGAGAGACTTGAGATTCATGGATCCATGTTCATCGATCGATCACCATTTTAAATTCAAGTTTGTATCTGATACACTTTTATAGGCAATGAAGTTTTTTCGATTTCGGAAGTGAATTTTAGAGTGTCATCTTGTTAATCCGATTAATCAGTCGGTTTGGGGGCGTGGAATTTAGGGATAGTTTAAGAAATGTATGTAAGAAAGGTTTGTTAATCGATTAATGGAATTTAAACAACTTCATGAAAGAATGAAGGTGACCATATTTATTCTTTTCTTTTTCCTTACAACAGGTGAACATTCTCTGCTCAAAATGGAAAATTAATTAATTAATTTAATGCCAAAATAATTCAACCATTTATATGTTCTCTCTCCAATGTCAAGAGTAATAAGGAATTGTTTTAATATACATGAGTCCGGTTTAATACAATATTTACCTTATCTTAGGAATATAATATTTCTCTATTTAATCTGCTTTATTCATAATATCAAAATTTAAATCATTTAACGTTTCATTACGAGAAATTAACCGACGGTTAATAACTCGATTTCTTTTTTAGCATATTCATTTGACTTTCCATTACCCTGATGATTAATTACAAGAGATAATACGAAACAAAAAGAATTCAATGAGAAAATAAAAGATTCGTTTAATCATTCCATTCTTTGCTTCATATTTAAGGTTATGCATGGCAATTTATTGTTGTATAAGGACTTGATTCCAATGGAGAAACTGGAAAAATACGAGAGGAAGGTCTAATTGTGCTTCCAGTCACTGTACTTGTCGTACATTTGAAATTTATTCCCTCTACTTCGAACCTTAGGAATTTAGCCCGCCATTCTTCGGATTACGTGGCATTTCAAGCGTGGAAGGCCAAATAAACAGATAAAGATGTTGAATGTGTGATTGAAAGGTTTTCGATTCTAAATTATGGTTGTAAGGTTCTTTAGCACTCCTTCACAGAAGCAGGTTGAAAAATAATACTTTTCTTTTTGCTTACATGGCTTCCATTTGGTTTTGAATTGGTTACCAAAACTTTTAGAGGAAAAAAAGCCTTTGACTGTTATTGATTCAACTTCAGGTCTTAAATCAAAAGAGTAAAGGACTATATCCATGAAATTAAAAGTAGAGGGATTGAATTTCAAATGTGTAAAGAGTACAAGGACTAGAGCCATAGTTAAACCGAAAAAAGGAAACCGGTGAAATAGCAATAATTTAGTTATGATATAAAGTTAAATCATCAAACAGCAACCTCATGCTTTCCATCAATTGTGAAATTCCACTACTACTAACAAGTTGGAACATCACCTCCTCATGAACATGATAATATATGTATAATTAGTTAAAAAAGTGAAAGAAATTTTTATATAATGGGAAAGAACCAAAAGAATCCTCAACCCCAAATCTGTTTTTGATTCCATTGTATGATAATTTTCTTTTTTATTTTAAATTTTGTTTATCTTTCCAGGAAAATGATGAAAGACAAAGATGGGTTTTGTTTTGTTCTGTCTGTGGTAGTCTTTTCTCACACTTCACCTCATTGTCTATCTCTTTCCAGCTTCAAAATATGGAACCAAACTCAGCTTCTTCTTCTTCTTCTTCTTCTTCTTCTTCTTCCCATTGGTTTTCTCTATGCATTGCTATGGTGTTTCTGAGTCTTAATCTGACTCACTGAAATGTTACTTATGATAGTAAGGCTCTTGTCATTGATGGGCAGAGGAGAATTCTCCTTTCTGGTTCCATACATTATCCTAGAAGCACCCCTGAGGTAGTACACTGATTCTCTATGAAAATTCATCACATTCCCCAGAAACTTTCTCAGGAAAATATTGATTGTGTAAATGGAATGCAGATGTGGGAAAGTCTTATACTTAAAGCTAAAGATGGTGGCTTGGATGTTATTGATACTTATGTCTTTTGGAACCTCCATGAACCTTCACCTGGCAATGTAACTTGCTTCTCTTAAAGTTCATTTTTTTAATATAAAATTTCTTGCTTTTCTTCTTCTTTCTTATGAATTTCCATTTTTGTTTTCTGGGTGTTAGTATAATTTTGAAGGGAGATGTGATTTGGTTCAGTTCATCAAATTGGTCAAAAAAGATGGTCTATATGTTCATCTTCGAATTGGGCCTTATATTTGTGGAGAATGGAACTTTGGGTAATTACTAATGAACACTTTCTATTTGTGGATATGTCTATTTACTATATTTCATTGATTTTTTTTCTCTTTTTCCCCAGAGGCTTTCCTGTTTGGTTGAAATATGTTCCTGGAATTAGCTTCAGAACAGATAATGAGCCTTTCAAGGTATATAAGTAATGCAAATTACATATTTTTTTGGTAATTATTCTATACACAAGGGCTTGTGGAAACTTTTGTTTATACAAGCACCTTAGTTTTAAAGGTTATAGTTTAAAGTTTAAGGGTTTAAAGTTTAGGAGTTTAAGTGGAGTAGTTTTGAATTTAAGGGCTGTTGATAGAATTTTAGCTTTAGGGTTAAAATTTTGGGTTTATAGGTTGAAACTTAAATCCCTACCCATATTACCCTAACTCTAAATCCTAAATTTTAACCCTAAACTATAAATTCTAACTATAAACCCTAAATTCTAACCCCCGACACTAAAACTCCTAAACTCTAAACCCTAAACTAAAACCCTAAATCCTAAAATAAAATTGAGACACTTTTAAAAACAAAAAGTTTTCCATCTGTGTACAGGATAATAATCTTTTTTTTTTATATGTATATCTTTTACAAGCTGTTGGTGTTTCACTTTCAGCAAGCAATGCAAAACTTCACCCAGAAAATTGTCCAAATGATGAAGGATGAAAGCTTGTTCCAGTCTCAAGGTGGCCCCATCATCCTCTCTCAGGTATGCATGCATGCATGTATGTATGTATTGCATGGGGGTGCATGTATGTATTGCATGGGGGTGTATGTATGTATTGGTATGTTACGTTTGTTTGCAGATTGAAAATGAATATGAACCTGAAAGCAAGTCATTTGGACCAGCTGGTCAAGCTTATGTGGAATGGGCAGCAAAAATGGCAGTTGGGTTGAACACTGGGGTTCCATGGGTTATGTGCAAGGAATATGATGCCCCTGACCCTGTGGTAAGCAAAATACATTGGATCAGCCATTGATGTTCGATTCGAAAAAACTTCACTTATTTTCAGTTTCAAAGTTCCTTTTTCCCCCAAATTGACAGATAAACACCTGCAATGGCTATTAGTGTGACTATTTCTCTCCAAACAAACCTTACAAGCCCACATTATGGACTGAAGCATGGACTGGCTGGTAAATTCCTCGCCCTTCATGTACGTTATTCGGACACGTGTATGTATCCGACATGGATATGGCTAGATTTATACCATATGTAAGCTTACTGTCACCCTTTTTTTGTATAGGTTTTCAGACTTTGGTGGCCCCAATTACCAAAGGCCAGTTGAAGATTTAGCCTTTGCCGTTGCCAGATTCATTCAAAAGGGTGGCTCCTTTGTCAATTACTACATGGTCTGTTTAACTAGTTTAATCCGTGTTGCTCAGCATTTTTGCCGTATTCGACACATATCCAAATCTAGATGTAAGAATATTATCTTTTACACATACTATATCTTACTATTTGCAGTACCATGGAGGAACCAACTTTGGAAGAACTGCTGGGGGACCTTTCATTACAACCAGCTATGATTATGATGCTCCAATTGATGAATACGGTGAGAGTTTTAATCCGAAAGTAGCACCATTTCGACATGTACGCGGAGTTTCGAACATCAAATCCTTTTCTAAACTGATGGTATATTGTAATTTGACAGGCTTGGTTAGGCAACCGAAATATGATCATCTGAAGGAACTCCATAAGGCTATAAAGTTGTGTGAAAATGCTTTGGTTACTTCCGATCCTGACGTCATCACTTTAGGAAGTTACGAACAGGTGCCCGGAAATTCGGTCTAGAATCCTTTTATTCTTCTTTGATTGAATGTGATTGTTACAAGTCTTACAAGAAAATCAACTCGGTGGTAACTACTGCCAGGCGCATGTTTTCTCGTCCAAGTCGGGCGAATGTGCTGCGTTTCTATCCAACTACAATTTGAGGTCGAATGCAAGGGTGACTTTCAATGATATGCACTATGAGCTTCCCCGTTGGTCCATCAGCATCCTTCCGGATTGCCGGAATGTTGTTTTCAACACTGCCACAGTAAGTGGTCAGCCTGCATTCTTTGGTTTCGGTTAATGTAATGAGATGATAAAGCTCAATACCATCTCAATTTTGCAGGTCGGAATTGAAACATCTCGAGTGCAAATGGCGTCGACGAATGTGAAGTTCGAATCCTGGGAGACATTCAACGAAGATGTAGGCACAGTGGAGGACGAATCACCGATGACAAGCAACGGTCTCTTGGAACAGTTAAACATTACCAGAGATACCTGTGATTATCTATGGTACACAACCAGGTAAAACAAAGAATGATTGTTTGAAGCTCATATCTTGAAACCAAATCAATGATTTTCACACTGATTAGGTGATGTTTTCCAGTGTCCAAATAAGTTCATCCGAATCGTTTCTTCGTAAAGACGCAGCCGTCGCCCTCAGCGTGCAATCAGCAGGGCACGGCATTCATGTTTTCATCAATGGAAAACTTTCAGGTACATCATTTAGCTTCTCATTTCATCGATGGACAACTTTTCAACTGCTTTAATCTTACAGGATCGACCTTCGGGACTCGGCAAAAGAGGAGGTTTTCATTTACCGAAAATATCGACCTGCACCCCGGAGAGAATACAATTTCGATTCTCAGCGTAGCAGTCGGATTGCCGGTTGGTTCTCCGAATTCCATTCTAAAAAACAAGTGAAATCATGACATTAGAACAAACGGATACAAGTAATCTTTACCTTGACATGTCTAATGTATCAGCACCAACAGAAGAACATCCATGTTCGGTTATTTTTTGCCGATCATGTTCGGTTTTTTCCGTTGTTGTAGAATATCGGTACACATTTTGAGACATGGAACATAGGAGTCATCGGACCGGTTGTTCTACATGGACTGGATGAAGGAAACAGAGACATAACCTGGCAGAAATGGTCATACAAGGTTGGCCTAAAAAGGAGAAGCCAACAATCTAGGTTCTCTGAACTCTATCCGATCAACCGATTGGATTCGAGGATCATTGGCAACTCTGAAAGAACATCCATTAACATGGTACAAGGTACGAGGCGCGAAAAATGTGTATGTATATATTTAGGCCTATATACATGCGCACGCATTCAATTTAGCTTAACTGAACCTTTGAAACCTTCAGGCATTTTTCGATGCTCCGGAAGGAGATGACCCCTTAGCTTTGGACATGTCTAGCATGGGAAAAGGTCAAATATGGATCAACGGAGAGAGCATAGGCCGATACTGGACTACTACGGCTAACGGTAATTGCAGCGAATGCAGCTACGTCGGCGCATTCCGTCAGACCAAATGCCATTTCGGTTGTGGTGGTCCAACTCAACAATGGTACCTACAAGCCCTTCATACATCAACATGCTCCAAAATGTCTCAACTTATGTTCCAAAATGTGTGAATGTTTTTTTTCAGGTACCATGTTCCGAGATCCTGGTTGAAGCCAACCCAGAATTTATTAGTGGTATTCGAAGAAACAGGGGGAGATGCATCGGAGATATCTATCGTAAAACGAACGGTGATGAATAACAAACTTTGAAATACCATTAGGCAGCTCTCTTTCCTCCATTAAAGTGGCTATATAAACTTTTTGATGGTGACATAGTGACACACTATACTAATTATCACAATGGAATTTCATACAAAGTAGGAAACAAGCTACCCAAGCCTTGGGGCCGCGGCCCTCCAAATTTTTACCTATTTAGATTCTCAATTTTCAATTCATTTAAATTTTGTCCCTTGATTTTATAATTAATTATACTATACTCCTCTAATCTTGATTCGTGACTTCGTCAATGACTAATAGCATTATGGGTTCATGATGGTTTGAGTTGACAGTATAACTGGGTTTGAAAACCTTTTGTCTCCTGTTTCTATGGTTTTGGGGTTCATTCACTAGGTGGAAATCAACAATCTGTTCGGCTGTATCTGTAACTATGAAGATGTAGGTTATAAATTAGGGTTGTATTTAGTAAAAAAAAAATTAGCTTATAAAAGAGCCAAAGATTCCGATGTTTTGTCACGTCTTCCCCATTTAAAACTTAATAAAACGAACGCATATTCAAATTATGATCTTTATTTTAAGTTGAATTCTATATTTTTAAATATTTTAATTTTATTTTTAAATTATAATTCTTATTCTAAATTGGTCCCCTAATTTTGTAATTTTTTAGATTTATTTCAAAATTATGACCATCATTCTAAATTAGTCTCTAAACTTATAAGCTTTCCAATTTCATCCTCAATTTTTCGTTTTTGTAGTATCATATTATTACATAATACACACCAATTTTTACATGAAAATTAACATTTTTTATAACGATTTTATTAACATGGGGTATGATTAGCATATACTCGTAATTTGAAGATGAAACTAGAACATTAAAAAGTTTGAGAACTGATTCAAAATGAGTCAAAGTTTAGGGATAAAATTGAAAAGCTTAAAAGTTTAGTGCCAATTTAAAATAAAAGTAATTATTTAAGATGAAATTAAAATATTTAAAACTTTAAAGATCAATTTAAAATGAGAGTTATAATTTAAACTAACATGAGTTTCGTGTCGTCGGCCATGATCTTCTCTTGGTTTCCTTTGGTCTTCCCTCGTGAGTTTTGACATTTCGCAATGGAGTCGTGTAGATATTTTATTTTTGGACGAGTGGTGGTTGAAAAAGCAAGTGCTCCTCCTTGCTTGAAGGAGTCGCTTCCTTTTTTAACCTTTGGATTTGATTATTGATGTATACAGAAAATGGCATCCAACTATTTGGAAATTGGAATAAAGCTTTTTGTTAATGCTTTTCAGAATCTGTTGCCCAACTTTACATGCAACCTCTTTGTTCAGCTTCTTGGCTAGAAAATGAAAGCTCAAATTTTATAAAAATGAGTACTTTTTGTGTGTTTTTATTAATTTGTCTCTATATTATAATTTAGCCGTAATATCAAAAAATATCTATATCATTTGATTGAATTGTCATTTTAACTTTAATTTTTTGAAGTAATTTAGCCATTAACGTTTCATTTTAGGTTAAAATGGCCTCTCCGCGGATGAAAACTGCTAGTCAATCAACGGTAAATAGCTTGAAATGACATGGCAAACCTACAAATATGCTGACTTTACATAATGACACATTAGCCAAAAATAATTTTAAAAGATTGTATAAAATATAAAATATATTTTTTTCTAATTTGTCATTATGCCAAGTCATTTCAAGTTGTTTATCATCAGTTGACTAACAGTTTTCATCTACATAGGGGTCATTTTGACCCAAAATAAAATATTAAGGGCTAAATTGCTTCAAAAAATAATATGGGTCAAAGTGACTATCCAATCAAACGTTAGAGGTATTTTTTTGCATTACGCCTATAATTTAATCTCTTTGCTTCTTGTAATATATGTTTAATCCCGTCTTTAAAGATCATTTTTGTGTTTATTTTTTAAAAATATATAATAAAGTGATACATATTTTGGTATTTCTTTTGTTCTGCTCTATATTACGATAGTATCGGTTATTCAGACAACTTTAATATATTTGAATATGAATGACTTGTAAGTTTACTTCTTTCCCCAACTTTTCGTATACGTTTTTTTATATATAAAAAAAAATCTCTTTAAATTGTTGACTGAGTGAACGGAGAGAAAATGAATTTGGGACTGAATTTGAACAAAAGAAATGTAGGACAAAAATTACACATTTCATATAAGAGGGACTAAATTCATAAAAAACACATTGGGCAGGGATCGTCTTAGCTTTGACCAAAAAAGAACATCAAAAAGCTCATTCCGTTGCCGGGACTTGAACCCGGGTCTCTCGGGTGAGAGCCGAGTATCCTAACCAACTAGACTACAACGGAAGGTTGCTATCGGAATATAACTTTATTTTAAATCCTAATCAATAGCCATGTTTAAAATAAGATTTATAGTTTTAGGGATTTAGTTTGGGATTCAAAGTGTAAGGGTTTATGTTTAGGGCTTTAGAATTTAAGAATTGTGGTTAGAATTTAGGATTTATAAATTAAAACTTAAATCCTTAAACATCTAAACCTAAGTTATGACTATAAATTTTAAAACTAAGGCATTTGTAATTTTTTTGTTTTTACCGCAGTGTATGAAATATAAACCCTTAAAGTTAATAATTTATTTTTTATACAAATCCTACCTAGAAAAAAGGAGGAGAAATTCGTTCCGTCAACTAAGAACCATTAAACACCTGCTTTTGAGATTGACTAAAATTAATAATTTTATTACAAGTAAATATAATGAATATTAATTCTTAAGTTTAATGATACTTCTAATCCCTGTACTTTTTACATGTATAAAATTTAATCCTTTTACTTTTAATTTCAAGAAATTGGTCTTTTCTACTCTTTCGGTTTAATAATTCAAGTCGAATGGATAACACCATTGAAAGCCTGCTATGAAATTGGATTAAAAAGCTGGGAATAAATTTTAAACGTGCGGACAACTCTTATTGATTATACTTTTTTAAAAAACTAAAAAGAAAAAGACAGGAGGGAAATGCAACAATTCGTTATCCCCATTGAGAAGACTCGTCAACTGAATGCCAGACTATGTTGAAAAACCACATCGAATCAGCTTCGACCGCATATCCATCATGGTTGCGGTGCCAACTATAATGAGCATGAGTCCGATTCTTTATATCGAAAATGGCATGTCCGAAACTGGCTTCTCGATACGCTGAATACTCCGGTTGCAGCTCCGTCGTGCTATGATTGCAGATAAAAAAGGAAAGATATGCACATCAAAGCCTTGCAACAATAATGCATGAAACAAAAGGAAAAATGTACTAAAAGAACAATCTTTACTTGTTTGCCAAGCCTTCAATGTTCCCTCCATCACCAATAGTTATGTATACAGGTGCGGATTGATAGTGTATGCGACGTTTGATATACGTTCCTGTAATGTACAGGAATCAGTAATGAAGCAATTCGGAACAAACCTTTTGATGAGGACAATAACCACTCAATTTAAATACCATGAATGAAATAATCGTAGTCGGGTTTGGGGATACTAGTGCAGATATGGTGAAAATCCACAGTTCGGAACCTATCAACAAAGACAAAGGGCTTACAAATCGTTCATAAGCATGGACATGACTGGCCAGTACGATATCAACTTTGTGCTCCACAAACCACGGCTCGTACATTACTCTCATGGTTTCTCCTTCCATGTAGTGGTAGTTGTAGCTATTGTACCATGGGGAAGCACAAGAACAATTAACCACGGAGTTTCACTCTGGTTAACTTTCGGTAGCTCTTCTTCGAGCCATTGGTATTGGGGAGTGTATTTACCTGTGGGAAAAAAGATTGCAGATACTTATCAGACGAATCCAACATACGTCTCTGCTATACCAATCAAGTCCACAATTATGCAAAAAGATTAATAATCTTTACCATAGGCTGAATATGAAGATAACACTATTATGTAAGCTGAAGCCCTCTTGATTGAATACCAAAAGGGAGCAGTGCTTTGTGATGCTCGATACGGAACATGATATCGATGAGTGAATGGCTTAAAAGGCTTTTTTTCACCCTGCAGCAGAACCAGAAACATGTTATTGTCTATTCACTCTGCCATATTCTTTGAGAGTTCGACAAAGGGGCCGATAAGCATCAGCGCAGTTAAAAAACAACAAACAAAAGCATCAGCGCCCCAAACAAAGGGGCCGATCGCCGATGGAAGGTTCACTGTGTTTACAAGCGAATCACACTAAGAAAGAACAAAAGCTTACAATTTCAGGGGCGAAGTCGATTTCGTGATTTCCAGTAGTCCATATCCACGGCTGATATGCAACACTTCTCTCAACAAACCTCGCCCACGTATCCCACCGTACATTATCATGATTCGGATGGTTATCTGCGTAAGAAAGATCCCCAACAAACAATACAGCTTGACCATTCTTCGGATTTCTTTCATAGTGAGTAAGTGTGATATTCGAATCATAAGTCTGCCCAAGATCCCCTGCATAACCATTCCCATTACCAAATCATCAACAAATCCAAAAACAAACAAGCAAACCCCAAAAATACTGCACTATCACTTCCCTAGTCGCATCGTGCAGGTCATATCGGATCCACAAGTACATTATCGGTTTGCGCCGGAGACACCAACGCAGTCCGACTGTCGGATTGTGACTAGATACAACCAATTTTCAGCAATACTAACACCTTAACCAAATCAAAGCGGTAAGCAAAGATTCACTCACCCATTATACCAAACGTGTAGGGACATCAGGACCAACTTGAGGAGGAGTTGTAAACCAGAACTTTCGCTTCGAATTTCGATCACCAACCACATAGTAATACTTAGTGTCATACTGTAAACAGACAAATAATTAGACTCAATCGAAATGCAGATTAGTACTCCAGTAGGATGAACGAAAACCAAAACGCAAATCACTATATATATATATATTCACCTCCAGATTTTTGATGGTGCAGTGATGAATGAAACCAGAGTGTAATTGTAGAACTTATAAGTATAGACTTTCCCCACAGCCTTCTTCTTCACTTCGCAGTTCTTCTCACTCCAGTAAACCACTGTTTTCGAACCAGGTTCATCCGGGGTCACCCATGAAACAATCACGGCTTTCCCCTCATGGTCGCCTTGTGTTATATGAACCTTGAAAAAATCAAAAAAAAAATCCAAAACACCAAAATCACAAAACATTAAAATAAATTGAATTTTTTCTGCAAATTTTCTTCATAAAAAAAAAAGCACCACACCTGTTGAGGTGCATTGAAACCGGGTGGAATTTGAAAGACATCGCTGTTAAGCGGCATCTCCACAGTTTTCTCCGCTTTCCTGACGTAGATGCTGGTCTTTCCTCCATTACATAATAACACTGAATCGAAAAGTAGAATCGAAAGGATGATAATGAAACAAATCGATGAAGAAGAAAAAGAATTCATTTTTTTTTTCAATCTTCAACGCCACACTCCTTAACTAGTAGTTCGTCGAATTTATACTACTGCTAGTCAAGTTTTCAAATTCAAAAAAAATAAAAATCTTAATTTAATAATTTTAGTCACGGGATTCTGTTATTTTCTCAGTAAAATACGAAGAATATTCCAATATACATATAGTAAATATTTTTTTGGAAGCATATATATAGTAAATACAGATTATATGGGCCGGCAAAATGGTATTGGCTTAATTAGGAAAATATGGTTAAGCAATTTTTATTCAGGTAAAAATGGGTTATTTTGCAACTATTTAAAGATATATAATGTATTTTTTTATTAAGTTGAGAGATATTGTATTAAGTAAATGTTAGGATTTAAATTTATACAAAATAAAATAATGTGAATATTCTTACTATTCATTCAATCAGTGGATTTCGATATAGAGTGTATTCTACTATAAAGGTAAAGTCATAACAAGTGAGAGCGACTTTGTACCAAAATTTTGCGAAGTCGTTTTGGGTGACGACTTCACTTTGATCGTTGTTGCGGTGACAGAACTTGATGGTAGAGTTCGGGGCTAACTTAAAATTTTAATAATTATAGGTTTAAAATAAAAAAAATTTAAAATTTTGAAGGGTTCAATTTACAATTTTTTCAAAAAATAGGGTCTAACTAATTTTTTTTGAAATTTTGAGAGACTTAATAAGGACTTTTTAAAAATTATGAGAGAGATTTAATTAAGAACATTCAAAAAATTTGAAGCTTAATCTGAATTTCTAAAAATTTTATGGGAGCTAAATTTAAAATTTCTGAAAACTCTAAGGATATAAATTAGAATTTTGTAAATTTTGGAGCCCGTGGCCCCACGAGTCCCCCATTGTGTTCATCCTCTGAATTTGTTGGTTGTTGGGTGTTGTAAAAGAAAGTTGAAAAACTAGGGGTAAGAAGCATGAAAATGAAAAATGTGGGTTGGAAGTGTCAACAAGAAAAAGTAGTGGAAAAATATATGAATTTTGTTAAAAAGATGGGATGCGCATGATACATGTCAAAACGGACAAAAATTTGTTGCTCTTTTTTGCGCATCTTTCTATACACTACTATTAAAAAAAATTAAATTTTAAGTCATAATTTTAAATTTTAATTTCTAAATTCTACCATACACTCTAAAAAATACATTATACTCCAAAATTTCTAAACCCTAACTATAACACATAACCTTAAACTTTAAACTCCAAACCCTAAACCTAATTTTTAATATAAGGATATAAATAGGGGCACCAAAAAGCGATAGAGAATTTCTATTCTGTCAAAACACGTGTTAGCTCAAATACGAGCAAAATCAAACAACAGCAACACGCTTGTACATACTGTCTTCAATAACTCAATAAGTATATTTTTAAAATGCTATATTAAAACACTTAAAAATTAATATCTAATCAAGTGTGATACAATTTTTTTAAAAAATAGATATTTAGATTTAATAATGCAACACTTATTTGATATGTTTTTTAGGTTAATTATAAAAAAAAATATGTCAATGTGTGATGTGTTTCTTTACGTTAATTATAAAAATTTTGCATTTGATATAATTATAAAAAATACACAGTACAATATTTATCTGATACAATGCACTTAAAAATAAATATCTAACCAAGTAAGAATTGAGTAATTACACTTAGGATGATCTTCATTTTATAAGATTCGAGTTCGAATAATTTTGTCTATAAGGTGTGTGTCTTATCAAATGGTTAATAAAAAGTATGAACATATATTATCTTGTATTCACCTTAAGATTACGAAAAAATGTAAGAATTGATAATGCAACGAATCATATCCTACATTTGGTTAGATATTAGATTTTTCAAATGTTTAAATATAACATTTTTTTAACCCAACGAGTGATCAGTGAAAAAGAAAATAATACTCATCATATGAGATATGTGTTCGAGCAGCTTTGTCTACAATATATGTGCTATAAAAGAGTTAAGAAAAATATAAACAGATATCACGTTATAATAACCTTTAAACTATTCAAAAAATTAAATATAATATTTTAAACATGTACTCATTAAATGATCAAATACAATGTATGTATGTACGTGTGTCATTGTCATCTGATGCTACTCGTTTTAGCACATATAATTAATACTATATTTATTCATTAAATAAAAATGTTTTAGTTTATGAAAATATTATATTTAATTTCTAAAGTAATTAGTATGAACAAAAAATTTACATACTAATAATCATATTATTCTAATGATTACAATTTTTTTTATCAGCATTCAAATCCTAATTCTCTAATCTTACAAAACAAACTGTACAAATAATCTGAATTATCGGTACTAATAATATATGCCGTATTAGTTTAGTTTTTCCCTAATTCTATAAGAAAATTCTACAACGGACGTCGCACACCGCTGAACACAACCCTTAATATAAAAAAATTTATAATTAAAATTATTTTAAAAGAAAAATAAAAATTATATTTAATAAAAATTATATATTTTTATAATATTTTTAATTGATATATTAGAATCAAATTTCCTAAAATCTCTTTAATATAAAAAACCCTAAACTCAACCCTTTTGCTTTCCTTCTACCGTCGCCGCCGTTATACTATTCGATTAAGACTCGACAATATATGAGTCTTTACCCTCCTCGAAACATCAATCCCTTGGAACTTTACTTAACGGTGTTAGCAACGGATCAAATCTTGGGGAGTCGACTACAATCAAAGCAAAAAATTTCGACTACAATAAGGTTTCTGAAATAGGACAAATTTATTGAGTTATTCTTGTAATTATCATAGGGTATAGAAGTTTATTGGGGGTCGACTTAAAAAACAAATCAATCTTTTGACTCTTCGGCGGTAGCAACGGCGACAAGGCAACATCGGCGACAGAAATAAAGAGGTTGAATTTAAGGTTTTTGATATTAAGGAGATTTTAGAAAGTTTAATTCTAATATATCAACTAAAAATATTATAAAGAAATATAAAAGGTTTATTAAATTTATTTTTTATTATTTTTTAAAAATAATTTTAATTATAAGTTTAGTCCTTAAAATTTTAATCTTTATTAATCAATTTAATGATATTCAACGGTGTTCAGCGTTAGTATGTTCAGCGATATGCGACGCACGTGGTAGACTCGTCCAAATTTATATGATATCTTAACATTTTCAAAGGCTTATTTGACGGAAAAGATATAGCATCGATTCTAATCATGAAGTTTCCAAAATTTAACCTTTCCTATTTCCTCCTTTCACTCCCCTTTAAGCTCAATATTTTCCTAGGACAGAAGAAATTATATCATAGGCCCGGATCGCCACGTCATTTATGGTCTCAACCAATAAAAAATATTTATTTTATTGAATTTTTTATGACATCTTTTTACCAAGTGAATTTTTACTCAGATTTATTATAAATTAAATTAAAAATTACTTTTTACCAATTGTAGATTCACTTGTAAAAAGATGACATGAAAAATTTTAATAAAATATATATTTTTATTAGTTGGGACCATGGATGACGTGGCGAGCCGGACCTATGGTATAATCTCTTAAAATAGACAAGTTAGATCCTATATTTGGATATTTATAAATATTGTATTTATTTTTTATTCGGATATTGTAAATTAGAATAATTTGTAGATTCAAAATTTTTAAGGGTTTAAACTTTGGTCATTAATGACGAAACTCTACGTTATTATTAAAGATATATTTAAAAAATTTAAATTTATAAGGGGCTAACAATAAACTATACTATATTTTTTGATGGGGTTAAAAGAGTTATCTTACTATAGATTTTTAATTTTTTTAATATTTTAATGGGGTCGTGGCCCACTAGTCCGAAGGAGGTCTGCCCCTATTAGCGTGGTTCACAATGAGAGGGCTCTTTTGCCCGGCATGATTTTTTTGGGGGTAAAATACATCATTCATCACTCAATTATCTTCTTACTCTTATTTTGGTCACTCAGCTTTTAAACTTTTCAATTTATTAACTGAGCTTTTCGCATTGTTACTATTTTGGTCATTCTAGAATATTTTATTATAATTTTCAAATTTTAATATTATTAAATAAAAATATTGTTACCATCGTCAACCACCGTTGGTCTCAAAATCGACGGTCGTTTGATCCTAAATTGTACCGATGGACTCATTTTGACACGCTAAGTCCGAATCTGGTGTTTGTTTTATCGAAAAATGTCCTTAAACCCGCAAATCTCGTTTGAAACTTTTCGATTTCATAACTTTCAATCTTTTTTCATGGGCTTCGAAGCACTTTTCGACAAAATAAAGGTCAAAATCGAACTCAGAGGGCCTGGACGAAAAGACCGGTGAAATCTAGAACTGAACGGCCACCACCTACGACCGTCAGTGGTGGATGCCGACGAACAGTTGTATTTAATTTTATATTTTATATTTTAAAATATTTTTATATTAAATAATAATAAAAATAATTGAGGGTGACTAAAATATGAGCAATTTGAAAGTCAAGTTAGTAAATTGAAAAGTTTAAAAGTTGAGTGACCAAAATAGGGGTGAGAAGATAGTTGAGTGATGATATGTGTATTTTACCCATTTTTTGTTGAAAAAATTAGATGGGTAAAATCCACCATTTATCACTCAACTATTTTCTCACTCCTATTTTGGTCACTTAAGTTTTAAACTTTTCAATTTACTAACTAAACTTTCAGATTGCTCCTATTTTGATCACTCTATAATATTTTATTATTGTTTTTGATTTTTTAATATTATTAAATATAATAATAACTTAAAATAAATACTAAAATCATATTTTATTATTATTAAATTTAAAAATATGAAGAAAAAAATCACCATCACCATTGGTATCAAAATTGATGACTATTTGACCCCAAACTGCATCGGTGGACTCGTTTAGACACGCTGAGTCCGAATCTGGTGTTTGTTTCACCGAAAAATTTCTCGGAACCCGCAAATTTTGTTTGAAACTTTTTAGTGTCCTAACTTTCGATCTCTTTTTCGTGGACTTTAGAGCACTTTCTTGCAAAGTGGAGGTCGAATTCGGACTTAGGGGGCCGAGATGAAGTAACCGGTGAAATCTAGGACTGAACGACTACCATCTACGGTCATCAGCGATGGTGTCTGACAACGGCGAATGGTGGTCGACGAACAGTTGGATTTAATTTATATTTTATATTTTAAATTATTTTTATATTAAATAATAATAAATGTTAAAAAATTGAAAATAATAATAAAATAATAGAGTGACCAAAATCAGAGCAATTTGAAAGTTCATAGTAAATTGAAAAGTTTGAAAGTTGAGTGATGAAAATAGGAGTGAGAAGATAGTTGAGCGATGATATGTTTATTTTACCCAAATTAGATTAATTTATAAAATTGTCATCTCATTTGTCTTATCCCCAAATTCTGGCTCCGTTCCCGCTTAGATTTATACGAATTCAGGAAAAATGGTTTAAAATTTTGAATTCAATTTTTCTATTTGGATATTTAGAATTAATAATATTTAATTTAAATTCGAATAATCATACTTTAATAATTCAAGAATAAAAAGAATTTGAATCTTTTTAAATAAACTTGAAGATAAATTATTAGTCACCGACAATAAAAAAATCACAAATCATGTTTAATTTCAACTTAAAAATAAAATATTAAAAATTCTAAATCACACATTTTAATCATAAACTTTAAATTATAAATTATAAACTCTAAACTAATCTCTAAACCTTAAACTAAATTTATTTTTAAAAAAATAAATCACCGTAAATGCATAAAATAATTTGTTTTGAAGATTCATATATTTAAAAAAATTACAAATATTTATCCCCCTCCAAGTCAGATATTCTGTGGATGATGGGTTGCTGATCACAATCACTTCGCACTCTTTTTGTCAAAGTGCTGCCGTATTCCTTTTCTTCTTCACATTTCGATTCCATTTTCTACCTCACGACTCACACACCTTTCTTTGCTTTCTCTTTCATGCATCTTATGCTCTAAGATGCTTTTTAGATGATTGTAAAATATCTCAAACACTCAACTCCATCGGATTGCAGATATAATAAATATTATTATGATTGAACATCACTCATCATGATAAAGAATAAAAAAAATATACATGATTAATAGTATAATTGTCAAAACCGAATCAAATTGATCGATTGAAATGGTAGGATAAAATTAAAATTTAAGTGGATCGTTATGAATCGTTGAAAAAAATAAAAATTTATAGATAATGCAGTTAGAAGGCTAGTACCACCAAATAAAATACATTATTAATGTCGAATTCGGGTGAAACCTTTATATTTTTATTTGGATTCGGATTTAAAAAATTCGACTCTACTCGTGCCCATCCCTATTTATAACTCGTTAGTAGACCATAATAAAACAAAACAGTGTCGACAAAGGTGACCCAAAATCAACAATTAAAAAAAACCCGGCCCAAATTACCATTTTCATGGGATTCAATTATTTTACAGGCCCAGCAAAAAACAGCCCAAACGCCCGTTAGATTTGATCTCAGTCAAATTCCGACTTTGCTCCCACTACAATACTCAATTTTAAAATGTGATCCTTATGTTTTAAATTTGTTATTATTTAATCATTTTACTTTTATAACGTTATAGATAGTTCTAACAACTATAACCGAATGGATAGCAAAGTTGAGCTTGAGAGATCGAGATGATTAGAATCTTAGAAGAACCACCTTAAAAGGTGCTCAACCTGTTATCGGCTGACATTATAGACAAAGGAGGAACTAGGATGAAATTATAGAAAGGGTTAAGTTATTTATCCTTGAAAGTAGCAATGTTTTAAAAGATAATTGAATAAAAAATAGAGAGTTGAAGCTTAATTTTACTAATTTTAAGATCGACATGTCTTAAAAAATAATTAAACCAAAATATTAGGGATAAGACTTAATTTCATTAGCTTTAAAACTGATAAGGTCTAAAAAAATAATTAAACTATTAGGACTTAATTTTAATAATTTTAAAACTTTTATGAACTTAAAATACAATTAAACTATGAAAATTTGGATGAGTATATATACTCTTAGACCTCACCATGTTCCGCCACCGATCGTGAAAGCAACTTTTACAAATAAGAAAAATCAATTAATATGGTTAACTATTCATATTATTGTTGAGATTAAATAATGACATTATAAAAATAGAGAGATTAAATTATGTTAAATTAAAATACAAGGATTAATGCCTAAGTTTGAGCATTGAAAAGGGACCGAAAACAAATTTGACCTTTGGAGTACCGCCACGGGCCCACGGCGACTGTGTTACCTATAAATAACGCACCTTCGTGCATTTCCCTTCTTGAGAAAGAAAGAAAATTAAATGGCTCATCACATTGCGTTTTCTGTGTTTGTTATTTCGTCTTTTTTATCCGTTAGCTTGATTTCATCGGAGAGTTTCTCGGCCGTCGGATCGGAATTTGATCCATTGATCAGGCAAGTAACGGACGGTCAGGATGGAGCCGAGTCACAGCTTCTGACCGCAGAGCATCACTTCTCGCTATTCAAGGCACGGTTCAAGAAATCGTAGGGGTCGAAGGAAGAGCACGATCACCGGCTCAAGGTTTTCAGGGCTAGCCTGAGGCGAGCAGCGCGTCATCAGAATCTCGACCCGTCTGCGACTCAAGGTGTGACTCAGTTCTCCGATTTGACTCCCCGCGAGTTCAGGGAGACGTATTTGGGATTGAGGAGATTGAGACTGCCTCAAGATGCGACCGAGGCACCGGTTTTGCCTACCGATAATTTGCCTGAAGATTTTGATTGGAGAGAAAAAGGAGCTGTCACTCCCGTCAAAAATCAGGTTTATTAATATATATATATATATTTGAATCTGTAATTTATAATTTTTTAAAAATAAATGAATTGCGTTTGAATTTTGTTTATTTTTGTTTGGATGATTAGGGTTCATGCGGATCATGCTGGTCTTTTAGTACAACAGGAGCCTTGGAAGGTGCTAATTTTCTGGCAACTGGGAAACTTGTCAGCCTAACTGAGCAACAGCTCGTAGATTGTGATCATGAGGTTTGAATTCATTTTACTTGCTTTGATGTTCATAATGTTTATGTATGCTTTGACATATACTTTTAGCCGGATTGTTACTTGTTTCAATTTCAAATTGATGTTCATTAAAGCTTTTTTCCTTTAGTTTATACTAAATGGTGTGCATAATTTAAGATGTTAAGTCTCATTGAATTTGAAACATATCAAAATTATTGCGTTGACTTGTGGATGATTAGTAAAACTACCTTGTAAATTTGCAATTTGAAGCGGGTTAATTATTGTTTCTTTCACTGTTTAACATGATGATCATAACTTGGCGGTTCAGTAAAATTGGTGTTGTAACACTTCCAATTCCTTTGTTTCCTCCATATCATAAAGATAATTGTTTTGTATGCCATTCTATTGATTTGAGCATGTTTGGGGTTATAATCCGTAAAATTGGTAGAAACTGACCCTAAACACCTTCCATAAGTTGTAGGCTGAGTTTTAGGGGTTATCAAGCTGGTTTGGGAGTTTAATATGAGAAATTTGAACCCCAGACTTGGAAATCTGGGTTCGCGTACCGGTACAGGATGGTTCAATACCAGTACCCCTATTTAGAGAAGGAGTCGAGCTATAAAGGACGTACCGGTACGGGTTCTCGAGTATCGGTACCCCTTGCTTGTTAGGAATTCCAGTAGCGTTTTAGCGTACTGATACGATATGAGGCGTATCGGTACCATTGTTCCATTGTCTGATGAGGGCTTTCGCGTATCGGTACGGGTAGATAAGGGTACCAACACGGGTGGGAATCGGTACGGGGCGATTCACGTATCGATATCCAATACCGATACAGAGATGGGCGTATCGATACGCCTTGGGGATTTATTTCTTTCAAACTTGGGTTGAGTATCGGTACCCGAAGAGGAGTACCGGTACCTAGAAGGGAGTACCGATACCCACATAGAAGTGCGGTACTCAGTGGGCAATCTGCCCAAGAAATTTAAGGTTTCGTTCAGGGTTTCATAATTCGAGGTAAAGGTCCCAATAGGTCCTTAGAGGTATGAAATGAAGTATAAAACTGAGAAATCAGATGTTCAACCCCGTATATGAATAAATAAGAATAAAACGGGCCTTAGACTTGTGTAATTCATGAAATGATATTGTAATGTTGAGTCGTGCCGTGTGAGCACTTGGTTAATGGGATCCAGATGCACGAGAATGTGTTGCAATACCATGGTAAGTTTAAGGGTTGGAGGTTACCGATGCTATGTGACCCGTGCCTCATCCGTTTGTGCTTGAGGGATGATTCCGAGCAGGGTGTATGTTTCGATGCTGCGTGACCCACCTCACCCAGGGTGTATGTTTCGATGTTGCATGACCCGGTCTCACCCAGAGTGTATGTACCGATGCTATGTGACCTGACCTCACTCATGTATGGTATGTTATGTGGGCCTTGTGAGCCCTTAAGTGTTTTGATAATTGAATTGGTGATTGATCATGTTGATTCAATGTGTTTAGGCGATCAGAGTAGCGTCACTTGATATTCATGCTTGCTTAATCATTGTTGGACTACATACTTATGTTTATGATCTACATGAAGCATAGTAGAATAGAGGTGTATCCACTGAGCTTTCGAGCTCAGCGTTTGGAATCTTTATTTCCTTACAGAGGTCTTTAGGTTGCTGCGTACTTGCTATTAGCCATTGGAGTAAGACTTCAGTGCATCGATATGTGAAGAGTACAATACTAGATTTGTAGGGGCAATGTACTCATAGGAGCCTTAAGTTTTGTATCTGTTAACTCCTATTTATTTTCCATATCGAATGTTTTAAATTTGAGCTCTCAAGTAATGTTTGAATATTGTACAACTCTTTTTAAATTGTTATGGGTTATGAAACTTTGGATTTTGGCTAAACTCACTCACAGATTTTTATAAATGAATTTAGGCTTGAGGCCCAATGTGACACCGGGTTTAAGGTGTTACATATATACAGTAGCATACATAATTGATTACAATTATATATATATATATATATATGAGATATTGTCACCCTAATGAATTAATTTATACACCGTGTTTAAGGTGTTACATATATATATATATATATATATATATATATATATATATATATATATATATATATATATATATATATATATATAAGATATTGTTGTCACCTTTTTTTGTTAAGGCTTAAATGAAAAATAAGTGCCCAAAGTATACATTTTTTGAACTTTAGGTGCATAAAATATTTTTTTTATAAAAATAGGTACCCAAAGTTTCAACCGTTACAATTTTAGGTGTCTGATCATTAAGGGTGTTAAAAAATTATCAACCAATTAATATTTGACATGTGACACTAA
Source organism: Hibiscus mutabilis (assembly GCA_019671005.1). NCBI lineage: Eukaryota > Viridiplantae > Streptophyta > Magnoliopsida > Malvales > Malvaceae > Hibiscus > Hibiscus mutabilis. The sequence goes on from CM033754.1 coordinate 37,581,351, forward strand.
TTTTATTTTTTAAAAAAAAAATTAAGAAAAAAACCTAAAATTTTAATTTTTTCATAAAATCCCAAAAATTTTAAATTTTATAAAACATTTACCAAATCTCTAAAATTGCCCAAACCTAAACCCCCAAATCGTCGTAGTTTCTGACGTCGATCATCGCGCTTGAACACACTCTTTTGGTCGCTGAACTTAGGCGGTCATTTCTTCTTACACGGCGTCGCCGAAAACGCCAAACGACGTGTCAATCGAAAGTCGAATGCCAAAATCGACGTTTGATTGGCACGTCGTTCAGTGTTTCTGACGACGCCTTGTTGAAGGGAAATAATCGTCTAAGTCCGGTGGCCAAATGGATATGCTCAGGCACGACGATCGACAGCAAAAATGGTGACATTTTGGGGATTTGGGTTTGGATAATTTTAGGGATTTAGGGGCTAGTTTATAAAAACTACAAAATTTTAAGATTTTATAAAAAATTTTAAAAAATTGATTTAAGTTTTTAATTTTGGAAAAAATAAAATAAACATACCACGTGTCAAACATTGATTGGTTAATAATTTTTTAAACATCTTTTAACAGTCAGACACCTAAAATTGTAACATTGTAAACTTTAAGCACCGAAAATTATAACGCTTGAAACTTTAGACACCTATTTCTACAAAAATACTTTAGACACCTAAAATTCAAAAAGTATATTGTGCGTCTATTTTTCATTTAAGCCTTTTTCTTAAATACAAAACAAAATGAAAAAGTAAAGAATTGAAATTGACTTGTGCTTTTAATCGGGTGAGCGGTGAAGGAACTGAATGTGAAAACGCACCGATTGTTTTGAACAAAAAAAAGAGCAAATATAATAAAATCAAAGTATTAAAATAACTGTGTAATTGTGTTAGTACTATGACATTTTAAAAGATATATAAAAAAATATTGATATAAAATAATAATTATTTTATAAGATGTCGCTTTTGTCCTTAACGAAATCTAATAATTCACTAATTTTCTTTCACGGCTTGATAAAATACTTTTGATGTTTCATTACATAAACATAATCCTAATTTTCCTTTTTAAAGGATATATTTACCAAATATATTACTATTAGAAAATTGCAAAATAAAATAGAACAATATTTTGATACACGTGTAAAAATCAAACAAGCATGCATATTTTATTGAAGATTGTGCAGTCCAAAGACTAGATATCAAAGTTTTTTTAGTAAAATATTTTATAAAAACTTTATATGTTAATAAATATTTTATAAAATATAACTCAAAACAATTTCAATTTATAAAAGGAAAATTAAAAATGTATCAGAGGGAATGAGCAAATTTTGACACATTGACGCGTAATAGTCCTTCCTACATATGGCATGACCATTATCTGTTTTAAACAAGCCCTCTGACTACATTTTTGCCCATGAAAGAATAGCCAAAAATCCAAAAATCCCCAAATTGTTTATTACATGTGAATATTATAATGGAAAAACAGAGAGGTATAAAAGCAAAAGTAGATGGTGCAAATCAATGAACTCAGATATCAAATTTCCTTCAGCATTTACTTACCTTTTTTACCTGCAGATAGGACTAGGTCGTCGCGCCTGGTTCGGCTGCTCAAAGGTCGATGAAGAAACAAACCTAGAAGAATGTCGGCTCAATCATCGGATTTGCGAAGGAGAACAGAGCAGTCCTGAGGCATCAGCTCCAATGACGGCAAGATCACAGACCGTACACAACTGTCCTTCCTGGGTAGGCACGAAGCGAGAGGTACAGTAAGGGCAAGAGACATCCTTCTGCCCACGGTAAATCGGTACATAGGTTGCTCCACAAACGACAAACGGGTTCCTGAAATCATAGTTCAACTGGGATGCATCGGTCATGTTCCTCTCGGCAGCCTGAAGTACTTGCCTTGCCGTCTTTGAATGGCTCTCGTTCGTGGGGTTTGTTTCTAGAAGACGCCTTGCGAAGTTAGCTGCCGTAGCCAGGTTCCTTGCCTTGTAGCAGACAGTCATTGCGTTTAGAAGAGCAAGTCTGAGATGAGGCAATTGAAGGTTGCAGTGGGTGAAGTAGGCAGCAAGCTCCTGCTGGCGTACAGGATTGTCTTTCAACTCTCTACGCTTGAGCTCCATCTGCAGACCAAGTACATACTCCTTAGCGATGATAATTAATTCCTTGACTTCGTCAACTTCCCTCCTCGACTCCACAACAATTAATGGAATTGTATGAAGAATGCCGAGGAAAAGCCGAAGAGCCTCGGTAAATTTTCCAGCTGTTGTGGACTTGTATCCGGCCTTCAGCTTTTCATCCAGCTGAGAAAAATTGAATACTAGGGCCGGTGGACCCCTGACATTAGGACTAGCAGACTCATTCCATCCCCTCTCAACTGCCAAGGCCGCCACTGGAGCAGATGCAAGTGCACGAAGAAAGCTATGGCTGCCAGTGTATAGATCGAGAAACATGGATTTTAAAGGAGCAAAGTTTCTTATTCCAATTTGCCTGCTCAGCAATCGCATAGCTGTGTCAAAATTGCCAGCAGCTGCATGATCAGCAGCAAGCGACGATCTCTGTGTCCAAATTTGACTCACAGGCATACCAGGAGTCGGTGCCACGAAAACAGAAGAACGAACATTGGAAGAAACCCTTGGTGTCTCTACCTCAGGGGGGAGTTCCAAGTCTTCGAGGTCCCATCCGCCCTCTTCATTTTCTTCACCCACTTCCCCGTCTTCCAAAATTGCAGTAACATCCCCATTTTGTAAGCCATCGGCATCCACTATATCAAGATCTTCACCCCAATCACCTTCTGCACCATCCTCCTTTTCATCCGCAGCACCCCTACCAATATTATCAAATCCACCATCAAATATGCCTTTCATTACTCTCAACAAAGGCCAATCACCACCACACATTACCGGTGTTGGAGGCATCAATAAGGAAGGTTTTTTCCCTTCTGGCAAAGAAGGGACATCATCCCCCAACTCAGCAGCTAACCTTTCGGCCACATCCTGTAGCCCATGGACTGATGCAGTAACATAAGCCAGAGGCAAATGACCAGCATTCTCCAAGATCTTTACACGTTCTTGGACATCACCGAGATATAAAGTATTGTGAAACTGGCCCATAACATCGTTCTTGACTTCGGCAATTTTCAGCATCTTGGACAGCTTATCCAGGTTACCATTTATGAGATAAAGAAAAGACAACCTTTCAAATTTCTTTGTCCTCTGGTAGGCATATTCCACTATACATGCATTGCCTTGGCGAAGGGCTTCCACACCCAACCTATACCAGTGATCTTTGTCATCAATCTCCTTAGCTGATGCAACAGCAATTTGGATGTTCCCACTCTCTAGAGCCAAGTTAAACCGGGATTTCTCATCTTTGACAAAATGGAGAGCCACTTCAGGGAACCCCTTCTGTTGTAGATATGCAATCACGGCCTCACCGCAAAGCTGGGAGTTCCTTATCATGCTCATAACATGATCATACCTCTTCCGAAGCAAAGAGAGCTTGAAAATATATTCTGTAGCATCAATGACCACAGTCTTATTCTTTCCATCACGGTCCAGGCAAAAGATTGTATTTCCGGAAACCTTGGTTATGTATATTGGAACATCAAGGGTTCGAATTATTCCACTATCTCCGTTGGGAAGGCAGTATTTTATATGATTTAGAGTGGTGTAAATAAATACACCATTTTCATCCCAAGCTCCACTCTTAACACGTATTGTCTCATGGAAAGTGCACCGGTGCACAAGCTTCTTGTCAGTAATTATAATGGAATGCTTGCTGAGCAAAGCAACACTCTCCATGTCATTCGACCAAACAACATACTTCACAAAAGGAGTTTGCAGATCACCAATAACAAGCCTCTGCTGCAAATCAAAGGCAACCACTCTATCATCTGATGTACACAGCAAATTACCAGTTCCAGCATAAAATATTGCATCCGTAGGCACTGGGAGGCCACTCTTTTTAACAACCTCATTTTTAAGATTCTTGATTAAGACTTGGTTGTTGCTTTTGTCAAGTACAGCAAACCGGTTCCGAGCCACAAATATAGCAGAATTACCAGGACCTTTCTTTGCCTCCTGTAAGTCACTCCGACCAATGCTGTCTTTTGGTATCATATACAACTCATAAGTTCCTCCATCAACATCTGAGCAGATAAGAACAGCATTTTCTGTAGGACTATAAGAAAGAGTCCTCGGAGATTGATTCAGACTTGTAGAACCAGGCCGTCGAATTGGAACTATTTGTGTCTCTCTTTGTGTCGAAAAGTCAAAATACCTTAAAAATCGGTCCTTGGCATAAAACAGGGAATCCCCACTCACTGCAAAAGCAGGTCGTTCTCTCTCTAGCTTAAATACAATCATGCCACTGTCATGTCCAGCTGCCAAAAGATTAATCTCAGGATGAGCGGCAAGAATCCAGAACCTGTCATGTTCTCGACGGAAAGTTTGAAGTCCAGTTCGCTTTGTTGCATCCCACACACGAATATTTTTATCCTCAGAATTAGATACAATGATATCTTGTTTGGCATGGAACATAACACATGACACATTATTCATGTGTCCTCTCAAGGTATCCACTTCCCAAGCCTTGGTATCTGAAAAAACAACAATTCAAGGCTCTAAATTCCTGCTGAACAAAAAAAAATCCACCTACTTTGAGAAGTTTGTATATACAAATCCAAAATCTTAAAATAAAATGGAGAAGCTGAGGTAGCGGGCTCAAATAACAAGGGCCATTATATCCAACTTAAAGGGGGTGAAGGTATGTTCTTATGAAGATTCTAATTGGTAAATAAGGATGGGTCCAAAAACTTTAATCAGTATATCTAACAAATGCAATTTAAATGGTGGCACAGTTCCCGTACTTACCATTCATACGCCACAATTTCACTTGGCGATCATCAGCACCAGAGACTATCAAAGGTAAGGTCGGATGAAAAGCGGCCCAATTTACTCCTCGATCATGACCTTCCAACACATACTTCACAACAGCATCGACACCACCAAAAAGATCAGTGTTCATCTGGCTCAAACGTAAAATATCATCTGCTGGGGAGGCAACCTTCTTTTTCAAAGAACCAATATCCCAAACTCGAACAGTCTGGTCAAGAGAGGCAGACACGACAAGGTCTTCTTTAGGATGGAATGAGGCACACATAACATAATGATTATGCCCAGTCAGCACAGATATGCAAGTCCGTGACTGCCAGTTCCATATGCGAATAGTTTGATCATCACTGGCACTCACAATCCATGGATGCTCATGATGAAATTGCACAGTACGAATATAGTCAAGATGTCCAAGAAGGGTGAAAAGACATCTATGCAACTTGTAGTTCCAGACCTTTATCTTGTAGTCGTCTCCTGCAAATAAAATAATATCATTTGAATGGCACAAGCACCAACGCTTTGTAACAGAAAGTCATAGCGCAAATGGAAAATTTTGAGTCAATTCCAAATTCAGACTATCATTGCCCAAGTAGAACAATTCAAAGAAATTGCAAAACCTTATTGAATATATTTGTTATTCCTTAATTCTAAGGATATAATCACTAATAAGAGTGGAACATGAATCTCATTAAAATTGTAAATAAATTGATATGAAATTCTGTACATTCCTATTTGTTTGCATCTACAAATTCTAACTGTATATATGCTCAAATATTTAAAGCCGTTTCCCACTTATTTGTATTCAAGCTTTATATTTAAGAATCATCTTGAACCCTTATTTTATACTAGTAATTTGCCCTACAAAAGGCATCAAAACAACCAAATTGAAAAGTACCCATTCAACAAATCATGGTTTGGTTATAAAGATTGCGACCCTCTTATACAAGATATCATAGGCTGTACTAGCAGCTGGGCAGTTAAGAGACTTCAGTTCTTCCAGCTAGAACAATCAATAAGTTCAACCAGCTTTACACTGCATTCTTGTGGAAAGGCAAAGTAGGGAGTGACAAGGAAGCCAAGGTAAGATGGGACACAGTTGCTATCCTAATTCCTAAAGGGAAGGTAGTTTTTGGAAGAAATTTTGAGGACTTGACAAGCTGCTTGTATCTGAAGGCACATCTGGCCTTATATTTTGCAGATCAGAGTTGTAAACTTACAACCTTAAAAACAAGATCTTGATCCCAAATTCTTACAGTTGGTGTCGGACAATGTTCTTGCATTAAGGCTACAATGCCAGGTCTTTAATTTCTACTGGCCATGACTCAGATGTCTATATCAGGAAGATGAAGATCTACATAAATTTTCTATAATGAATCTAGAATCTAGATCCAGTAAAATATCATTCCCATTGGATTTCTCAAATGCGATACAGTTACAATAATAAAAGAGCTCTAGAATCTAAGGTAATCCAACCCAATTAATACCCAAAATCCAAAATTTGACACTCAAATCCATAGATCATTAAATTAATCAACGTGATTCATTAAACAGAGAAAAAATGAGTCAAAAAGAAAAGAAATCCGTACCTCCAGAGACAAACAAAGGCTGAGACATGTGGAAATGGACACCGCGAACAGGGCCATCATGTTCGTCGAACCGATCAATCAAAGTCCCCATTCGATAGTCCCATAACTGAACAACGCCACTGTGGAGACTAGCTAAGATCCATGGCCTCTTAGTGTGGAAACTCAGTCCCTTCACTCTATTACTCTTCGTCTCAAACTTCGTCAACATTCTTTTCCCTGTATCTCAATCTCCTAATTCTCTACAAAATCAAACCAAATCAATTTCAACGTCTAGGAATTAAGGATCCGCGTAACCAAACAGGGAGAATCCGATTTGAAAATTGAACGAAAGATATGAAAGGAAATTACCTCAGATCTGATCCGGCACCTAAAATTAAGAACAAAAAACTGAGAAGAAATCGTATTTGGGTTTAAATGAACACGAAAACAGAGAGATTCGGATCCTCTCCCCCTATGAAATTCTGATTTTTAAGATCTGAGCCTGGAAATCTAGGAAAATTGTTTTACAGTGGATTTTTAAGACGTCAGTTGATACTACCATTACTATCCGAGAAAAGGTTAAATTTATTTTACATGAATTTTTTAATTTTAAGAGTTAGAGAATTAATTTAATGTTTAGAGTTTATAAATTTAAGTTGTCATATTTTAAATTTAAAATTAATATTTTAAATTTAAAATTTAAAGTTTAATTTTTTAAATTTAAGTTTAATTTTGATTTATAATATAAATAAACAGTTATACAGTCCAATTTAAACTTTTACTATATATTACTAATACAATCGTGTAATATAGAGCAGAATGTACTTTTTTTTTACCTTTTTGGTCCTTTTTTAAAATTGAAGAAATACGGTCTTCATGTAAGAAAAAACAATTTTTTAACGTTTTAAAAACTGAATGAAACTTTTATTTGATAAAAAAAATTAAATAATGTGATAAAGAGATACATGTTTAAAATAAAATATAAATTAAATGATTTTATGTATAATAATTTTATCTTTTTTAAATCAAAAAAATTGATTTTATGATAAATGTAATTAAATAATGTGATAATAAATAAAATATAAATTGGTTTTTAAGGAATAATTTGATATTTTAAATGACGTGTCATGTTTATTTAATTTATTATAACTTAATCTAAAACAATGTATTTAAGCCGATACGATTTCATATTTTATTCACCAGTAGGTATGGGTAGGGTAGGTCGAGTTTTTGGTCAACCTAGAAATGTAAAAAGGATGATATTTATTATAATTATTCGCATTTTTTCTTTTTTGGTAAAATAAAGGAGTGAAAAATACATAGAGAGAATGATATTACATTAATTATCTTTAAACATATGGAAGAATTATATAATTATTTCGGATTAGGTTAAATATAATTATTTTTTGTGGTTTTGTGATGTTGTTTATGGGGTCTTGTTAAGTTTGTTTTGATGAGTTTATTTCGAAGCCTACAATAGTATTCCCTTTTTTATAAAAAAAAAATCGAATTCAATCCGACATTTAATAATTTTCACATAACTCAAATTTCTTTTTAAAAGAATGAGACCGAGTTGAATCAAAACCTGTCCGGTCCAAGTCTTATGTTTATTCTTATTCACTAGTTTAAATATAATAATTTTACCAATTAAGTTTAATTTGATTAATATTATTAATAATACAACATATAAGGGAATGTGAGATCAAACTTACTTAATATTGAAAATTGAAGTTTTCCTTACAAATAGACCTCTCCATATTTCTGAAAACTACAGTTCTATTGGGGATAATGGCACGCATGGCCACTAAACTATAATAAAATTTTCAATTTAGTGCATGTACTTTAAAAATATTCATTTCATACTTAATAAATTATATTTTGTAAAAAGAAAAAGAAGCGACATGACGCATTTCAACAACATGGTGGCATCATTATGCACTATCACGTTCATAGAGTCGTGAAGAAAACTAGATTCTGGTTCGAACTAATGAACAACTGAAATTTAGAATAAAGTAGGGCTTCATTGTTAAAATTATAATCATTGTTATATAAAAGCAATACATATAGGTACAGTTGTTGATCTTCCAACTATGGTTTGTTGTGGAAGAACAACAAAAACATAAGCAGATGTATGGCATGTGATTGCAGTAAATGACATATACGATCGACTGATTCCGGAACTAAGATGCTCTCATCTTCTCCACTTCAAATCGTGTCAAATCTTCGGAGTAGAGTATGCCATTTGGAGAAAGAAGACGTTGAAGGGCGAGGAGAACCGAGCCTGAAAAGATTCGATTTCCAGGTTTTCAGATTATCTGGTATCAATGGCCTGAATGCAAATAAAAAGAGAGGTTTGTCTTACCCATTGAAACCCCACAAGTGCAAACCAGCAGCCTGCCAAGCCAAATCCTCTAGCACTCAAAAGCTGGTAAACAAAAAGTTAGGATTATTCTACTGTTGATTGGCTTATGAGATAAATAGTAGTAGTCCATTAGGAACAAGGAAATGGATCTCTACCAGAACAATAAGCACTCCAAAAGCAACACATCCACACATTGAAAAGCTAATATATCTAAGTTCCCGTCCCGCCTACAGAAGCAAATGGATTTGTCATGTAAATTAAACACGTTAGGACAAGTTGTCATTGATTGTGTATGGATGACTGGCAAACCAAGTTACTTGGATCGAGATAAATGTTAAATTAAACATACATACCAGCAAAGTGCCTTCAAGGCTGTGAGTGCTTGGGGTGATAGCTAATGCAAGAAAGTACGGTAACAGCACCTTGTGCATCTACATGGACACAGAAATTAAAATGCAAGGATCAAATATTTAAAAAGATCCACATGCCCTTTGACATATAAATATCCTTTTGCTCATAACCTATACCTTTCATCCCAGCAAAATAGAATGTAGGCAAATAGTAAAAGATTCGGGTTTGAATTTATCGGCATTGATATCAGAATGATAGGAAAAGCAGTCTCAAGAAGAATCTGTTTTTTTTCTAATGATGCAACAAAATCTCAAATGTTTAAAGCAGTAACCGGTGAACTGGTGGAAACAGGAAGGCGAGAACTAACCTCTTCTATGACCTTTATATCATGTGTAAATATATTGGGAAAAAACCAAGGAACAGCCGTCCCAATAACCCCTAATACCAGTCCAAGTGTAGCACCGATTGTGACAAGTGATTTTAGCAGCATTCTAGCCTGTTTGATATGATAAAATTCACCACATGTTTAGGGGACAGCATCCAAAATGAAAGATGTTTATTATATACACGATGCTAAATATTAATGTTATTGAGGCAGGGAAGAGGCAAACAGCATAAAATTAAAGTTGAGGTAATAAACCTTTGGCAAATTTCGATTGACTCCATATATCAACTCAGGCATAAATGTCTGTGAGGTTTGGGAGAGAGGCTCACCCCAAACAGTGCACATGCCACATATTTGAAGCATGACCTGATGTGAAACTGAGAATGGTTACAGATTTCAACAATGCAAGATAAAAGCAGATAAGTGACTAAAAACAAGTGAGTAAATCTAACCTGATGAGCAGCAACAACGTGTGTCCCCATGGATGTGGCAAAATATATGAGGAGAGAGTAGAAAACTATCTAAAAGAAACATCAAAGTGTCTCAGATGAAAGCACATGGTTGCGGATTACAAGAAATTTCTATTAACTTAAGTTGAATGTAAACCTTTGACATCAAAGTTACAAATACTGGACCAGCAATAGCTAGCACGCTCAGAAGCTCATCAAATGATGGAATGGAGATGGCAAATGCATTGTACCCTTTCTTGTTTAGAGCTTCAATCATCATATAAGCTGCAACAACCTAAAACAAATGCTGGTAAGTGGCACTGCCTAAAGACTATTTCCCAGTCAATGAACACTTGAAGAAATGGAAAATTTGGGTTCATTCAGCACCTGTGAAACCATTGTTGCCCATGCTGCCCCAGCGATACCATAGCCTAAAAACATGCAGAGAACAACATCACCAACGCCATTTATGACACTCGAAACAGCCAAAGCTTTCAATGGTCCCCAGGAATCTTTCATGCCAAGGCTGGGAGACGAAAGGGTGTTAGAGCAACAAAAAAGAAATGAAGTGAACAAATACTCACAATCTCAGCAATTCTACAATGGAAAATCCATCACCAATCAGGGTAGAACAAATCCTAACAAAACAGGTATGCCAATATGCGACATTAAAGATATTGAACAGTACATATATGTGTGTGAACTAAAATATCTCCTTTAAAATAGATTATGAATACTAAGATCATAAATAATCCAACAGCATCTTAGCATACATCCTTGGTTATAGCTGGACAGTATAGCCTATGACTCTAGCTAAAGTAAATTGAGGAGAAAATAAAATACATCAAACCTGGCACTTTGCGCCACCCATCCAACTAGAACTGCAGGCCATGCTAAACCTCTAATCTACGTACAGAAAAGACTTTGTTTCAATTAAAAGGCAATGGGAATAATCATGAATGACAAGAAGAGAAAAAGGCAAAAGAATAAGACTGAGACAAAGTTCAATTCTACTAGTTGCTCCAGTAGGATATCTAGCCATAATAATAACTTATAAAAGATGGTAATAATAGGATTTTAGTAATGGATGTCCACCAAACAATATGCATATAGTAATGGCCTTTGAATTTTATGTTCCCTAAGTCCAGTTAGGGCAGTTTAGCATCAAGAAGGCAATTAAAGACCTTCAACCCTCCATCACATGATATAGATAAACACATGAACAGACGAAAGCAGATATAACACTTCAAATTCAAAACCTATTAAAGATGGGAATACTTCGGGAGATACTTTAATTCAATTGTCCAGTTCATTAATTTTACAGCCCATTAGATAGATATAACCTACAACAAAGAAGAGCAAGAAATCTTCAAAATAAGTGTCTTCAGTTTACAAAAAAAGAAAGTTCTCTTAAATAACTCGGAACCATGAACAGTCAAGAGGAATGGAAATAGAGCTGATTTAAACTTAAAGGAGGCATTCCAATACTACAATTACCTTTCCTTCCAACAAATTCTAAGGTTTATGGGAGTAAAAAGATGAAAGCCTACTAAGACAGAATATTAAGTTTAAATAGGAAAGTAGCATAGAAGAAAATAAACCTGAACATAAGTGTTTCTAGCAGGTACAAGATGTGCATTATTTGGCCCAGAAAAACCTGAAAGGATCAAATGGCAGAAGGTATTCATTTTCATTTGAATTCTTGCTATCTACCGTAAGCGGAAACCAAAGATAAGGCCACTCAACAAAATACATAAGCACCTTACATTATGATTATCTGGAACAACCCCCAACGCACCCAAAAAAAAAAAGCTTTACCAGTCATTATTACCTGTCAATGCCCACGAACCAAAGAACATTGTCAAGAAAAGCATCACTAAGCCACAAAACAACCCAATACAAATCAGGATAGATATCTGATGCTGAACTTCATCCTTACCCTGCAGCAACATAGTATTGTTAAAAGGGTTAAACCTAAATGCAGCCTTAAACACGGTGAAGCAAATAGAAACGGATTGTTTAGAGAATCCAAATCCCAGTGTCCTTGAAAAGTAAGAACGAACGTATCATTGTTTAAAATAGTTAAATACAACGAAATAATCATCCAATAATGGTTTATCAAGTTGAAGCACTCATATGAACGGATATGCATAAATACTCATTCTCAGTGCCATGAACTACGCTAAACTTCCAAGTTCCATCCCATTTTTTTGGTTAAATCAATCAACAATCATGTTAAGTCATAAATTTAATCCTTAATTCCTTATCTTTATATAAGTTTACATAATGAATTTATATTACTTTGAACTCAGAACATCAACTCAACTTTGAGATTACGTTACTGGTATTACCGATAAAATCAATAACACCCACAATGTTGTTCAAGAAACGCACCCGTCTAGCAAGTGAAGTGGCCACCATATTGGAAGTAGCAATTGAAAGGAACATAAAAATATAGCCTATATAATCACAAACAACCGTTGCAGGACCTGTAATCCAAATTGAATCAGTCACTCGAAAAATTCTCATAAATGGACGTTCGTAGCATTCATCTCTTCAATTAATTAAAAAAAACAAATTTAAAAAACTTTCAAGGAATCTATATAATCACCTAAAGCAGCAAGCTCGATCGAGCTTCCCTGACCAATAACCGCAGTATCGATAAGACTCATCATAGGCCCACAAAGCCAAAGTCCAGTAGCTGGACCAGTGAACACCACAATCTCTTTCATCTGCATCCATATGCTCTGGTTTGCTAATTCCTCCCCCTTAATTTGCCGGCTTGTTTCCTCTTCTTGTTCTTCATTGTTTTCTTCGATCAAAACTCCATTGCCTTCATAGTTCAATTCCCGGCTAGGGCTAATGCAGTGACGGATTTGGTTCCGGGGTGTGAAATTGAGTGAAGAGGAGAGTAAAAAGGACCGGTGAAAAGGAAGAGTTGGGGAATTGGGTCGTTTTAGGGAAATGGATTGAAGAAAAGGGTTTGAATTTTGGGTTTTGGAGAGGAAAGAAAGGAGCTTGAGTTAGTGTATTCCTGGTTATCATACTTTAAGCAGGAAAACCACTGAAGTTTGGACTTCGAGATGTTTTGGATTTCTGTTGTGTCAGTAAGATTTAGGCTTATACCAACTATTATGACGTATTAACATTCAACACTTGGAAAAAAAGGTTAATTTTACTATTAGTCCTTATACTATGCAAAATCTATCAGTTTAATCTTTATACTTTAATTTGATCACTTTAATCTTTGTCCTTTTCAAATTTTAATTTTTTTATTCTAATGTAAATAATAATTGTAAAATTTATTGTCAAATTCAGCTATTAATTCACCTATAAACAATAATGATCAAATAGTTATAAATAGCTAAATTTAAATTGTCAACAAAGCTTTGGTACAGTGGTAAACTATCTCGTTGACACTTTTTTCTCTCTTTCTGGATTATAGGTTCAATACTTATTAAGAGCACATTTCCACACACATTTTCCTTAGGTAGAAATTGTTAAAAAATAGTTATATGCATAAGATTTTTTAATGAATCCTAAATATAATTATAATCTTAAGAGGATGGGAAGAGAGACTCTAGAGGAAAGAAGAGGAGTGCTCCTAGTGTTGTATTAACTTATTTTTTGGATTACTATTTCATGAATTGTAAGTGAGAAGAAAGTTGGTATTATAAACAATTACAACGTCGGATTCAAAATGACGGTCTAAAAGATCTATTAATTGATTTAGTGGTTAAGGACTTTTATATTGTTTCATTTTGTATAGGTTCAAGTCCTGACATGTAAATGTAATACCTCTTTATTTAATAAAAAAATTAATGTCTAAATTAGCTTGACATTTTTAATTTCTGAATCGTTTGAATTTGGATTTAATTTTCTCTATAAATTATCTTAGTAGTATTATTCGAATTAATTATTATTATCAGTCAGACATCTAAACTCGTACAATAATCTTAATTTGAAAATTTAAATCAAATCTTAAATATTTGAATCAACACAAATATAAATCCGTTAAAAGTTGGTTGATCAAAGTTCGAAACCCCTTAAAAACAAGACATAAAGTCAAAAAATACCTCAACGTTTGATTGAACAACCATTTTGTCTCTTATTATTTTTTTGAGCAATTCAACTCGCAACGCTTTATTTTGGGTCAATATGGCCCATTTACAAATAAAAATTGTTAGAAAATTTAACGTCAAACAATTTAAAATAGTTTGACAAAATAATAAGTCATCAGAAAAAAATTATTTTATATTTTATATAATTTTATAAAATTATTTTTTGATTATGTACATAGCATGTGCAGTTCGTCGTGCCTTGCTGCGAATGCTATGTGTCACGGCCTTAGCCTTTAGTTCACTCGGTCGCTAAGCCGTGCGGCACTTGAAAATGACTCTTCCCGATCAAGTCAACCTTTTCTCTCGATTGATCTGCTCAAAATAAGCAAGCAACACATTAGTCTCGCGCCACAAAACCATTCTTCAAACCATGGTCGAAACCGTGGGGCATAGCGAATGCATACAGTCGACCCCTAACTTCCTCGTAGGAAAGAAAAATGGTTTTTATTTTATTAAAATAGAAAGCATCGGATTACATTAGAAAAACTCACCAACACCATCGACTTGGGCGGTAGGGGTCGCCTCGATGGTGTGTAGGATACATACCTTTACCAGTGGATCAGCCCAAACTCTGCCGACTGTCCACCCCCTACATATATGCGAAAAAAAACATTATAGAAATGACCTGAGTAAACATTCTATTGTTTGAAATGAGGACAATTTTTCCTAACCAAATAAATAATTGAAAACAAAGACTCTTCTTCCTAAAACATTGATGTGCTTGAAAATAGGGAATGGTGAAAGTAACTCAGTTGTGACACCATGTGAGGGGATGGCCACAACATCCCCCCACCTAACTTGTCGACGCCCTCGTCGACTGAGCTGCAAGAAACTCCTCGATTTTCTGCTTGAACGCCTTTAGGTCATGATCTCTCTCCCAACTTGTCTCTTCGGCTCCGAGACCTTCACACTTGACCATGTACTTACGAATAGGCTTCTTCTTGGATACCGTAACAAACCTATCATCAATTATCTCCTCAACTCGACGTTCTGATGGGGGTTTGGTACAAATGGGGCATCGATCACTCTGTCATCGGCTAACATCTGAGAGGTTCGCATGAAAAGGCTTCAGGTTGCTCACATGGAACACAGGGTGAACTTTCATCCATGAGGACGACTTGATCTTGTATGAGTTAGTCCCAACTTTGGCCACAATTGGTACTGGTCATTCATACTTTCGCACCAACCGTCGATCTCTATTCTGTAAGAACCGCAACTGTTCTGCCATTAGCTTCACATCCGCCTACTCCTTCATATGTTTTGCAGCTTTCACTAGATAAGCCCCGATAATCTCTGTATTTTGGCGCCACTATTTCGAGAAATTAAAAGCTCGGGGACACTTTCTTTTGTATGACTCTAGAGTGGATTGTGGAAGCCGCAGCTACTGACCTTTCACAATTTTAAAGGGGCTTTTATTAGTAGCATAACTCTTTTGTGAATTAAAACAAAGTTGTGCCACATCCAACAATGAAGGCCAATTTTTCTGGTTGGCCTGGATAAAATGCCTTAAGTACTCTTCTGACAACCCATTAAAGCGCTCAGTCTGCCCATCCGTCTAGGGATTATAATTTGATGACAAATTCAGTTTAGATCTCAACATCTTGAATAACTCTCTTCAAAAATTTCCAGTGAACCGACCATCCCCGTCACTAACAATATCCTGTGGGATACCCCAATACTTCACCACATGTTTAAAGACTAACCGAGCTGTCTCCTCCGTCGAACAATATTTAGGGGTAGGGATAAATGTAGCATATTTCGAGAACCGATCCACCACCACAATGACAGCTCCAAGATCCCTCATCCGAGGCAAACTCACTATGAAGTCGAGTGAAATGTTCTCCCAAGGCTGTGCTAGCACTGACAATGGCTACAACAATCCCGCAGTCTTTTGTTGATCGACCTTATCCTGCTGGCAAATAAGGCAAGTCTTGGTATAGTCCATAATATCATGTCGCATGTGCGGCCAATAATATCCTTGTTCCAACAGGGCCAGAGTACGCCGCCAACCTTGGTGACCTGCCCAGTGAGTGTCATGGCATTCAAACAGTAATTTCTGTCTAAGTTCTCCCGCTCTCGGGATATATATATGCGGACCTTTCGTCATTAGGATCTCATTCTCTACCCAAAAGGTCTTCGATTGGCCACTTTCCATCATCCTCAATATTGCCATCATCTGCGGATCCTTTCTCATATTCTCTATTATGAGTTCCCGGATGTCATTCGTCACCCTACTAGCTGACATATGAGCAATCAATCTAAGGGTTGCCAGATCGGCCCTTCGACTCAACGCATCAGCTACCTGATTCTTCTTCCTAGCTTTATGCTCAAAACTGAAATCAAACTCTACTAAGAGCTCTTGCCATCTTACTTGCCTTGCCGACAGTTTTGGTTACGTCAGGATATGACTAGCAGCTGAGTTGTCTGTTTTAACAACAAACTTTGAGCCCAACAAATAATGTCTCCAAGCCCTGAGACAATGGATCACGGCTAGGAGTTTATTTTCCTGAGTTACATATCTCGTCTCGGCACCACTCAACTTTCGACTCTCAAAGACTACAAGGTGACCACCCTGCATGAGTATTCCTCCTATGGCAAAGTCAGATGCATCAGTTTCAACTTTCATGGGTTTCTCAATGTCAGGTAATACTAGGGTTGGGTCGTTCATCACAACAGTTTTTAGCCCCTCAAAAGCATCTTGACACTCTTTAGACCAGACCCACTTCTCACATTTCTTTAACAAATCGATCAGTATTGTTGTCCTCTGAGAGTAGCCTTCGACAAACCGTCTATAATAGTTAGCTAATCCCAAGAATGATCTGAGCTCACTGACACTCTTTGGAGTCGGTCATTCTTGGATCACCTTCACTTTTTCCTCATCCATTCGAACATGTCTCTGCCCAACAAGGTGTCCTAGGAACTTGATTTGAGTTTAGGCGAAATCACATTTCTCCATTTTAACAAATAGCTAATTATCTCTTAGCCTCTACAACACTAACCACAAATGGTTTTCATGATCTGTCAAAGAGGAACTATATACCAATATATCGTCCAAGTACATCACCACAAACTTGTCCAGAAAATCATGGAACACCTGGTTCATCAAGGTGCAAAAGGTTGCAGGCGCATTGGTTAGCCCAAATGGCATCACAAGAAACTCAAATGCCCCAAACCGAGTAACACAAGTTGTCTTCAGTTCATCTCCCTCGGCCACTCTTACCTGATGATACCCCAATCGAAGATCCAACTTTGTAAAGTATTTCACGCCACTTAGCTGGTCGATCAAGTCCGCAATTAAGGGGGTGGGATACTTGTTTCGGACAGTCACCTTATTCAGGGCTCTATAGTCCACACACAATCTCAAGCTCCCATCATGTTTTTTCTGGAACAACACGGGCGCCCCAAATGGCGCTTTAGACGGTCGAATAAACCCAGCTTTTAGCAGTTCATCTAGTTGTTTCCTCAATTCAGCCAATTCAAGATGGGATATGTGGTACGAACATCTCGTAGGAGGTTTTGCACCGGGGACCAGTTCAATCTCATGATCCACCGCCCTTCGAGGAGGGAGCCCTTCTGGCAACTGATCTGGCATGACATCTTTATAGTCCTCCAACACTCTCAGAATCTCACTTGGTACACCTTCAAGGGTTGACTCCCTATGCAGAATAGGTAACACGACAAAAGAAGGTTCCTCATTCTTTACCATTTTCTTAAATTGCATTGTTGACAGCCTCTTTTCGCTTTTTGGTAGAATGGTAGTGGGCACAACCCTGGGCAATCCCCTAGAAATAATAGGCAGCTCGCAGCAGGGACGGGGATGGCCTGGGCTTTTGTCATGAAATCTAGCCCCAACACAACATCAAAATCGTCCATAGGGGAAACAGTGAGATCCACGCTTCCCTCCCAGGACCCAAGCTTGGCCTTCACCTTCTTAACACTTCCACAAATTGCGGGGGCAGCAGAATTAACTGCTTTCATCTGTCCCACGTCTCTAGTAATTGTTAAACCGCATCTCTTGACTTCCTCAGGTGAGATAAATGTATCTGTTGCTCCCGTGTCAACTAGAGCCATGGTCGTCTTCCCATTTATCACCAAGCCCTTTCCCGGTTCCTTCTTTATGTTGTCCAATTGAGATTGTAATGCATTCAAAAAATGAATGGACCCAATCCTGGCCAAATCGGTCTCACTATTCTCTGTTGGTGGGTTAGGGGTGTGTCCTCAGGCCGTGAAAGTTCCAAAGCACTCAATGCACCCCTATGTGGGGACTCAGCCACGCGATGAAGCCCCTTACACATGAAGCATGCTAGGGGTAGCCTATTTTGTTCATTCCTCGGCGTAAAGCCACCATTCCCCTATTCTGCACAGTTCCTTGTTTGGAAGTCCTCTCCCGGCTCCCCAAGTTATCGGCCTCTCCCCTATAGCCGTCTTACTCACATTACCTGCATGGTTATTGCTCCCACTAGTTGGGGCCTTGTGTTTTTTTGAGCCATCACTGTAATCGTTAAGCCGCTCGGCAGCCGCCATAGAAGCGACTACATCCTGCATTTGTTGTCTTTGAATCTCAGTTATAGCCCATGGCTTCAAGCCCTCAAGGAAAGCAAACATCTTGTTTTTCTCAGACATGTCCTTGATATCTAACATCAATGCCGCAAACTCTCTCGCATAATCACGAATAGTCCCAGTATGGGTTAAATCCCTCAACTTCTTCCGAGCATTATACTCCACATTCTCCGGAAAGAATATAGCTATTAATTATCGTTTCAGCTCGTCCCAACTTTTAATGGAACACACGCCATTTGTGAACTTGGACCTCCACCACAATTTGGCATCCCCTGTCAAATACATAGAAGCCATCGAGACTTTGTCTTCCTCTATAGTGGTGCGAGTAGCCCGAAAGTATTGTTCAATATCAAACAGGAAATTTTCAAGCTCTTTGGCATCCACGTTCCCCTCATACCGTTGAGGCTCAGGGACCCTATTCCTCTGGCCCCTATCCATGGTCACTGAATTTCCCACAGCCACTTCAATCAAATTAATTTGAGCCTTAAGCTCTTCTATCTCATACTTCAGAGTACTCATTGCCTCTTTTGTCTCATCAGTGGGGTGTTTCACCATGTGAGCCAACTCTTGATGGGAAACTTCAATCGCTCGAACTCGTTCACTGGTCACCACTTGAGCCCTCAGGGCCGCCACCGCGGCTTCTAGCTCCTCATACTATCGGGGTCTATGGTCTTACCCCCTTGTGCGGGCACTCTCGCGCTTTGTTGCGCCGAAGTACCTACGCCCGCTGGCACTTTAGTTCTCAAGACGACTTTCGGCCCCTGATGCTTACGCGTAGTCACCATCCCCGGGTCGACTCCAACCACACTAGTTCCTGCACAGGAAAAATAATAAGCACCACAATGCCTATTAGTAACTCAGAGCCACTGTTCTTCAAGAGGGAATAAGCACAGCAGTGCTTCCCAATGAAAAACTAGGCACCATTATGCACAAGAAGCAATAAAGCACCACTGTGCATCAAGAAGGAATAAGCACCATTATGCACTAACCTTTACAAGTGGATAAGCCCAAACTTTGTCAACTGTCCACCCCCTACATATATGCGAAAAAAACATTATAGAAATAACCTGAGTAAACATTCTATTGTTTGAAATGAGGGCAGTTTTTCCTAACCAAAGAAATAATTAAAAACAAAGACTCTTATTCCTAAAACATTAATGTGCTTGAAAATGGGGCATGGTGAAAGTGACTCGGTTGTGACACCATGTGAGGGGATGACCACAACACTATGCTCGTGGTCAAAGGTAGCAGTAAAGAGTAACGACAAGTTTAGCTTTAGTTGGCAAATACGGCACGCCAATATTTGCAATAATTGATGCATGCCAAGGAAGAAGATTTACATACACATATCAACGAGATGTTTGTATAGTGAGATCAGAGTAAAATATGAGAGATAAAAATTTTATATTATTTATTAATAATTTCATATTTTAATAAATTAAGTGAATTAAATTTAAATATTTTATAGAAAAAATTATATTAACTTCTTAAAAATTTTATTTAGCTATTTAAAAAATACATACTTAACAAAGTAAATGTGGTCAATTGACCCTAATTTTATATGTAGTTCTGCCACCGGATGATATGTTTCTTTTCAATAATTCGGGTTTAAACAATGTAATTTATAATTATATGTGAATTTATTTAAACCTGGAACTGAATTAAAATATTATCGTATTAGCGTGATGATAAATGTATTGTGTTTCGTTGTTTATTTTTTTTAACTTCTTTTAGATATTTCTCATCGTCTTAGGAGTGTTCAAATGGTCTGTTAAATCGAATTAATCAACCAAAGTAAAATTTAATTTGGTTAATCGGTCAATTAATTAAATGTTTGGCGGTTAACAGTTAATTTTTTAAAAAAATTCGGTTATCAGTTAATTCGATTCGAAATCGGTTGATTGATCAAATTAATCAAAGTTTTAATATATAATTAACATGTTTTTAATTTTAAGCTCAAATTTCAACAATTACCTATAATATTAAAAATTCAATATTTATATTTTAACCCTAAGTCTAACCCAAAAGAGAGAAAAAGAAAATATTAAAAAATACTTAAAAAGTATTTTTAATTTATTACTATTTAAATTGTTATTTTGAATCAAAATTAAAAATTTTATTAAAAATTTCCGTTGATTTAAAAGTTGGTCGAATTAACCGAATTTAGTTTGGTTCGATTAATTATTGTCGGAAAAAAACTTCACTTTAATTAACGGTTAAAAGTTTTAGAAATTCAATCAGTTCAATTGTGAATGATTTAATTCGATATTAATCGAACCGACGGTTTGAACATCCATAAACTCTTTGTAATGTTTTATAAATCATGGACCGTATAACAAATATAATGTAATGTTGTCATGTATGATAGAACCAGATATGACGTAATGATATTAAAGTTTTGAGGTTTTTGCTTTCAATGGATTAGTGAGTTTGTTAATTTTGGGTACATGAGTTTTACACAATATCAAATAAAATAATTGAGGCATTCAATCAAACAGTTGGAGATGTTTTTGATTTTAATATCAGATCTTTAAAACTTTTATTTTATAATAAGATTCATCAATTATTAAACTGCAAAAATCAATAAGAAACGAAATTAATAGAGATCACCAACTTCTTTTCACGTCATTCGAAAACTCTGTTGATTTTTTTGTTTCGTTGTTGAAGCTCAAGAACACAGCTGCTCAAACCACATATCAGAGGCAAATCCCGCCATCATCTCCGACGATCTTTACAATGATTCATAGATTTAATCGTTTGGGTAGTTTTACATGGGAGATTTTGAAGCATCCGAGTGAGATTTATCCATTGTTGAAGCTCAAATTAGCTGCCGTGAATGCATTGAACAAGAAGCAAAACCCATTATTACCTCCACACTGGCTTTTTTTGCTATTCGATACTTTACGCTCTCTCTAGTTTTGCGGTCGTCACCACGGTGCTTCAATCGGTTGAGCTTAGAAAAATTGCGAGTACATTCTTTTCATACCAACAAATCTTGTCATTTGTTTTAGGGTAAATAAAAATTTTGTTATCCGAATTTAATTTAAAGGTTTAATTTATGAAAATAGTATATATACTATTAAATTTTAACTAACAATTTAATTATTTAATGAGACGAGACACTAAATCTTTTAAGTATGATCAAAGGTTTTTATAAAAAAAAATAAGTTAGGAGGATTGTCCTCATAATATAATAAATTTCTGTAATAATCGATTTAAATTAGTCGACCTGTGAATTAAATACTATGCTTATAAAAAATAAAATTTTAAAAAATAAGAATAAATGGAATGGTCTATTTCTAGAATTTGTCAACTAATTATTGTCCAACTAATTTGATATGAACATTTTATTAGGCTAAATTAAAATATGTAAGTGCCAAACTGCCAATCAATTTAGTGGATAAACTATCAACTCGTAAAAACTTTATTATATTGTTAGTGGCATATGGATCAAATTGAAATTATTAGGGCGTGTTTGGGTAATTATGAATTTATGATTTGATAGATACATTTAAAAGTAAAAATGTAATAATATTCGAAAACATAAATTCTTATCCTCTAAAACATAAATTCTAATTTTAAATTCTAAATTTTTAATCCTAAAATATAAACCTTAAATTATACCCACAAACTTTAAATTGAACTTGCTTGTGAAAAACTTTTTCACGATTATTTTCCCAAATTATATATGTATAATATTAGGTTTTAGATTTTCTAATTCTCAATAGAATATTTTCAAACATGTATGAAAGGAAAATATTTTTAAATGGTTATATTTTGATACACAGTTCATATAAATTTTTATACATTATTTAAAATCTAAAACCTAAAACCCTAATATTAATACCCTAAACTCTAAACCCCTAAACTATAACCTTAAATCTTAAATTCTAAACCCTACAACCTAAAGTCATAAACTCTAAACTAAACTCCTAACCCCTAAATTTAAAAAGCACGTGTAAATTTTAGTTTAACACACTTTGTATCAAAGTTTTTTCATTTTTAAAACTCAAATTTTTATATATCAAAAAGGTACAAACGGGGGTTGGTCCAAGTGGTAAGCAACTTAATTCCGCTTAAGCATGACTCGAGGGCCTTTAATTTATAATCCCAAAAATATATAAAATTTTTTAAAAGATGTTTTTATCTTAATATAAAATATATTATGGGCTTTTTTAAAGTCGTTTTTTCCTGTAATTTATTAAACCAACATCTTTTATTTTCTCTTTGTAAACATTTAATTAAACTCATTTGGGCTCTCTTTTCTTGGGGTCCTATGCGATCGCTCATCTCGCACATGTTTAAAACCCCCATTAGAGAGACTCACCCACTAAATTCAGGTGTGCGCGTGAGTTGATCTGAATTAATCAGTACGAAGTCTTAAAAACAAAAAAGATAACTAAAAAAAATGTTCATCCAAACACGCCTTAAAGAGTAGAATTGCCGAAAGCGATTGGATGACGAGAAAGTCCAAATTACTGTATAAATTATATCCCAAATTTCAACCCTTTCCGAGCCACGAGCTTTCTGTCAATAGAATCCACAAAAAACAGGTCTAAAATCAATTAAAGATTGACTCAAAAAAAAAAACATTGAAAGTGTTTAGCTAATTAGGGTCGCAAAGTAGACCAAAACCAAGCATCATTTCGATGAAACTATAAGAACACCCAATTAGTATTTCCCCTCACAAATCCAACAACCTTCGTTCTCTCCACATACCCAGATTTAATTTTCTTGTCTCGGATCTGATTTGAAGATAAAATCTTCATTTAATGGGGAGTTTGGGAGCACTCGTGAAACACCCAGATGATTTTTATCCATTGTTGAAGCTTAAATTGGCTTCCCGGCATGCCGAGAAGCAGATCCCGTCGGAGCCTCACTGGGCCTTTTGTTTCTCCATGCTTCACAAAGTTTCTCGTAGTTTCGCCCTCGTTATTCAACAGCTAGACACCGAGCTTAAAAACGCCGTAAGAAGAAAAAAAAAACCCTTTGAATTTCATATGATTTCGTCTGGTTTCGTAATTTTATTGCCGATTTCGATTATGTTTATTGTGGGTATTAATCCTTAAGATTAGACTAATTATTGTTCAATTTGCCGATTTCGATTTCGATTTCGATTTCGTTTGATTTGTCCATTTTTGTGGTTTTGCAGGTCTGCATATTTTATTTGGTTCTTCGAGCACTTGATACTGTTGGTTTGTTCTTAGTCTTCTAACCCTTACTTTTTCTTTTCTTTTCTTTTATAATGTCATTTTCCTATTATGCATAATTTTTCACTGATTCTGAATTGTTAGGAACAATTTCTGTATATTTGGCATCACTATAATCTATGAATGATAGTAATATTTTGCATTTCCTTTACGGATTGTTCGATACGAAACCAGGGTTTTTTCTCATCTCTTTAGATCATTACATTCAAGTGTTGATTTGCACTGATGTTTTCTTTCCCTTGCAGAGGATGACACTAGTGTAGCAACAGATGTCAAAGTTCCTATCCTTAAAGAGTTTCATCGTCATATATACGATCCCGACTGGCACTTTTCGTGTGAGCATCTAGAGATTTTGTCTCCTTCGGAGGAGGGTTCTCGAATTTCCGTGGAGTAGCAATATAGCACCCGAATTGGGCTAATGTTATTGCTGAAAACTTTACCGGTTAAATAAATCTGGTTCGTTTGCTTATATAGCTTTATCTCTTTCTTTTTTTTCAGGTGGTACAAAGAACTACAAAGTTCTTATGGATCAGTTTCATCATGTATCTACTGCTTTTCTGGAACTCGAAAATGGGTCAGTTATTTAACCTTTTTTTTCTTGATCTTCCTTGTTTATGAAGATTTCAACTCGATGCTGTTTTGTATGTGTTATTTACTTTATGTCTTTATCTCCTAACTAGTTGTTTTGCTTGTGAATATTGCCCCCGAAAGAGTAAAAAGTCGATAATTCTCAATTGATTCTGCAGTTATCAGGAGGCTATTGAGGACATCACGAAAAGAATGGGTGCAGGGATGGCAAAATTTATTTGCAAGGAGGTTTGTCATGCTCGCATTATTTATTTTCGCCTGCTTATTATTGATCTTAAATATATGAAAAATGGAATGAACTTTACAAATGGATTTACCTACGGCCATTCTAATATGAATTTGCTATATCTGTCATGAGTTACCAGGCGCTGAACTATGCCTGAATTTATGAATGAAAAAAAGGTTATTTTTCCTTTAGATATTTGACTATTGTAAATGAAATTTTTGTTTACGAAGTATTGAATTGTGGTTGATCTCTTCTAGATTGTCTCTTACCATGTATAAGAACTTGAGATCTCAATCTTAGCCACTAAATCTGTTAAATATGCATGCAAGAATACAACTCTTAAACGTGTTCATATTATCTTATATAGTTATATACTTGAATAAATATATATTGTCTTATATACGATCCCGGGAACTTGTGTTTTGCTGCAGGTTGAAATGGTTGATGACTATGATGAATATTGTCACTATGTAGCAGGGCTTGTGGGATTAGGTCTTTCCAAACTTTTCCATGCCTGTGGGTTGGAAGATTTGGCTCCAGATTCTCTCTCCAATTCGATGGGTTTATTCCTTCAGGTATTGCTCTGATGTATGAATGAAGCAATGCATGCATTTTGACAGTTGTTAAACGATTTGATTCTAAAACAATGTCTTCTGGATCTAACAAAATGGCAGAAAACAAATATTATCCGAGATTATCTAGAGGATATTAATGAGATACCAAAGTCGCGCATGTTTTGGCCTCGCGAGATTTGGAGCAAATATGTCAACAAACTCGAGGTATGCCTCTGTTGCATCTTCTATCCTAACTTCCAGCTGAAATTGTAACCAAAATTCATTCGAGTAACTTATATATGTGTGCGAAATTGCGAATTTAATTTTCGGGATATCTTTTAAATGAGTGTTTCTTATATTATATTTTTCTGTAGGACATGAAATACGAGGAAAACTCAGCCAAGGCAGTGCAGTGCTTGAATGACATGATCACTAATGCTCTAATCCATGTGGATGATTGCATGAAGTACATGTCTGCTTTACGTGATCCTTCAATCTTTCGGTTTTGTGCTATCCCTCAGGTTTGGGACCGTATTCCATCAGTTGTCTTCATCCGAGTTGCATGTCATATTTACCTAATATTGATCTGCTCAAGTTTGTTTCTATTTTCCGCGTGCCATGCTATTACTAGGTCATGGCTATTGGAACACTAGCCTTATGCTACAACAACATTGAAGTCTTCCGAGGCGTAGTGAAAATGAGGCGTGGTAAGATATTAGTCTTTGGAATTGTTTTCTTTGAAGCTTAAAGCTTAGAGGCACGGACCTTAAAGGGGGTTTTAAGGATATCCTTAAACTTGTTTCCGTAAATAGAATCATAATAAACCTGATCTTGGTGTTGTGATCATTTTACGTATTCAGTTTTTCATCTTTAAGTTTTGGTCCAGGGAATGTAATAGTAAAAAGTAATAATGGCTTGAGTTTATCTTTGGTCTTGTTTCCAGGTCTCACTGCAAAAATCATCGACCGATCAAACTCGATGGCTGATGTCTATGGTGCTTTCTATGATTTTTCTTGTATGTTGAAAGCTAAGGTATGTGGTTATTCTTAATATCTAGATAACTATAGTCCACCGTATACCCAACCGTGATAATGTCATTGAATGCATCGTGTTCGTATCCCATCCTGTGTTAGTTTCATCTCACTATTTTCGGGTTTAATAACACCGAAACTGCTTCATTGGCCATTATAGGTTGACCATAATGATCCCAATGCCCAGAAAACATTGAGCAGACTAGATTCAATCCTCAAGACTTGCAGGGACTCTGGGGTCCTGAATGAAAGGTCTGCAGAAGTTTCATATATTCTTGTTTTTATTATTATTTTATTTTTCACATATTCGTACTTAAAAAGACAAATTTGACCAGGAAATCTTACATTATTCCGAGTCAGTCCAATTACACTCCACTTCTGGTGAGTTTACTATGCCTTTTTCTGTCATCCTGTTGTCCATATTTCAAAGGATATTTACTGATTATGCTTAATTAAACATAATGCAGGCTGTTATACTTTTCATTATATTGGCCATTATTTTGGCTAACCGGAGTTCCAATTGGCCTAACAACTAGTAAGTTTTATTACTTATATAATGAAAGGATTAGGGGAAGTCAAATTTTTTTTACTCCGACTTGATATCGTAGTTTCATAAATTCAATTCAACTTGATTTTTTTTTTGAAGTTTGAGTATAAAACGTGACTTGAATAAATCGAAATTTTTAGTAATTAGTTAATCAGTTTTCAATTTCGAGTCAAGTCTCTCAATTCTGCCTAATATATGTATATCGCATATGAAAAATTATGAAGAAATATATATGTATATCATATATGATTATAGAAAGTCGTTTGAATTAAAAATCAGTTAGTGGCATAACATTATAAATATTTACAATTAAATTTTAATAGAAACTCGAACAACTTGACTTGACTCGAATTGTAATTTTATAATCTCGAAAAAAATTTAAGTAAAATTTGAGTTATAATATAGGATTTGTTAACTCGAGTAATTCAAATATATGTTCTAACTTTATCAATTAAAGTTATGTGATGGTTTCTTAATCTCGCTTGTAAAATTAATAAATTTCATCGTCAGTGTACGGAATAATTATCCGGTCTCTAATTACCTGACTTATCTTTTGTTTTCCCTTTGTGCAGGACCATACATTGTTTTTGGAGCAATCAACTTCTTGGCCATCCAAGTTCATAGACTGCCACAATATCTGGAAATAATAACAATGTAGTAATTTTGTTTTAAAAGAAGAGATATTATGTATTCTAATTGTGCTTGTGAAAATTTCAAAAGAATATATATCATTTTGAGTGAAATAATAAATGAACTCTGGTTCATGTATATTTGTAGTACGGTGGAGCTGATTTTACTTTTGCTTTTATAAAATGGAAATAAATATCAAAATTATACATAGATTTTGATTAAAAACGTAATGCTATAAATGGATTTATAATTTGTGCAAATTTATGAAATTTTTTTATTTCAATTATACACATGACATTTGATTTTATTTTAATTATTCTAATTATGTACATTTTTAAAAATAGTTGTATCAATTTATTTTCATATTGAATATATATATATATATATATATAATTTTTGAAAAAATATTTCATACACCGACCGTTTGAAAACAAGGCATTGATCAATGATAAACTTATTTTTCAGAAGCATGTCTAATAGTATAAGGTTTTTAAATTTTGGGTTTAGGTTGTGAAATATAAGATTTATGGTTATAGTGTTAAGGTTAAGGATTTAGACGTTAGATTTTATAGCTTAAATATAAAGGTTGTATAAATTATTTTTACACGACTTGTGTATCAAAAATATAAAAGTTAATTTAACAAAAATGATATAAATTTTATCAATTGAACACAATCAAATATTACACATTTAACCAAATTTAACGTGGTTTATCATAAAACTATTGCTTGATTGTACGGATTATTATTTTTAGGGTAAAACTTTAATACACAGGTTGTGTAAAACTAATTTTACACAAGCATATATATTTACACTATAAAAACTTAAATCCTAAATTTCTAACCCTAAAAACCTAAACCCTAAACCTTAAACTATATACACTAAATTCTAAACACTAACCTTAAATTCTAAACCATATAACATAAACCCCTAAACTTTAAACCCAAACTAAAACCCTAACCTAAAGCCCTAACCCCTAAAACTAAAAGGCACAAGTAAACTAAAATTTACACGGCCTGTGTATCAAAATTTTTTCCTTATTTTTATGTTTGTGGAGTTTTTCTTTAAACAAATTTAATTTATCGTGGTAGGTTAAAATCGTTTATAAGAAAAAAAATATTTTAAGTACATTAAATAATTATTCTAGAAGATTGAAATGGTTCAGGGAGAAAAAAAAAACCACATATGAATGTACGAAATCTAAAACATAATACGTTCGAAATAAATTAGTAGTGGACTTATTTTCACAAACAATTAAAAAATTATTAATTATATAATAATTGAACAATAAAAATAAAATTTTAAACATAAATACTAAAATAAATTTCTAACATTTTAGATATAAAATAATTAAACATAAATACATAAATAAAAAAATATTAAATATTAATCATTTAAGTAACTTATTAAAGAAACTTTAACGAACATGCCCTAAAGATAAACTGAAGGAGAAGTTTTCATTTATCAATAAGCAAATAAAGAAAGAAAATAAGGACCTAAACTCATGTCAATTGAAAGACAAAGAAAAGAGGATAAACAGAAATGTAAAATGTATTCACATATTGAGAAGAAAACTTCTATTTGTGACGAGTTCGCGTGACGAATTCTCGAACTTCTGAATACGGCATATAAGCACGAATAAACCACCGGGAAAGGGAAAAGATGCACATACAAATTTGTCTTCTCAGAAAACCTCTGCTACTTTGCTCGCAAGAACACGGTCCCTTCTTTCGATGTATCCGAAAGGGAACCAACCCGCTTTTCCCTTGCATTCACCCTCAGCCCAGCCATTGTTTGTCACCTGCCAAAAACCCCACGAGTTTTTTAAAAAGTGAATCCATGTTGGATTTATACTAGATGCTCGAAAATCATATACAGATATAAAATTGTTGGCTCAATTCATTGTCAAACCTTTCGCACAACTACATAGTCACCAACTGACAAAGAAAGCTCCACGTTGGATTCACTATTATACGTATGCATAACCTGTAATAATACATCAATTAGTATGCCACTGTACAGGTTAAAGAAACTTGTTGATCCCAATGTGCCGACGGTGTATAAGACCGAGTTACAAACCTCGCCTAAAAAGTAGCCCATGCTGTCTGTTGACCTATTACTTGCTTGAGAAGCATAAACTCCATTAACTTCCTCGTATGATGGAGGTGAAGGCATAGTGTCCACACTTGGGGCAGGAGGTGCTTCAATTCGTTGTCGTTCAGATCTCATCTATTTAAGGAGGAAATTGTAAGATAGTAATTGTGAATCAGTTTCGGCAAAAGAATATTGAGAAAGGATTCAGTAGCGCAATACATACCTCGGCATCAAGCTGATCAAGTATCTGAAGGACTCGTTGATGATATGTGCGTTCAGCTTCAACCTTTCAGCCCGAGATAAAATAGGACAAACTGTTAAAATTAAGCTCCTGGACATCCAAAATAAAGTTAAGATTTTACATGGAACGAAATTTGCATTACCATAGCAATAAGTCTCTGAAGCGTCAACCTCTGTTGTTGAGCTTCAACTGCGGTCATTGCGGCAGCAGCTTCTTTCCCCAATATTGCCATGTTTGACTTTAGATCTTGCAGTTTTGTTTCTGCACATTCCAGTTTCATGACATTCTCAGGATTTCCTGGTGTTTCCCTCACTCTTGCTTGGCGTTTCGAAACTTCGATTGCCTGTCGTAGGTTCAAGGGAGGGTGTCAATACACACTTGTACTACAACCAGCCTTTCAAATTCAAGATTTGATAATTATAAAACCTGTGCTTCAGCTTCTTGTCGCATTCTGTCATAACGTTGAGCAAGATGTCGTGCATCTTCCAAAGGAGCTCCCATTACCATTGCTCTTAGTGGCTCAGCAACCTAACAATCAAATCATCAAAAATAGTATCCAGATGATTTTATGGCCAACTATAATTAAGGAATTAAGGATAAAGATGAACAAATATCTACAAATGCCAAAAGTGAAAAATCCACGTCCATGTGACCAAATAGCCTATTATACACGTTTTCTTCCATAGATTCAAGAACTTAACAACCTAACTTGCTACTATTTTATGTTACAGTAATACAAATACTAAACAAACCTGTGTGCCAAGAGCCTTCAACAGATTCCCACGTTCCTTCTCCATTTGAGTACGAGCACGTCCATAGCCTAATGCAGCTTTTGATAGTGTAGTGCCGCTGGTACAAGTATTTTCAGAACCATATTTCCTGCTATCATCAGACAACTTTGTCCCTGTAAAGAAAAGATGTACATGACGGAACAATGAAGTCAGTTCCATTGAATTCAAAGTGGAAATTTTTAAAAATTAACAAATGCTTCATCAACTTGCCTATTTCAACTTGTTTGGACCCAGTGACGATATATCCTTCAACGCCGCGGACAATATCCCTTTGAAAATGCTGAAACACAAAATTGGCAAAGGTAAATGAAGAGAACACACAAGAGAAAAATCTATGCAAGAGAACAACTTAGCAACCTTGCCAGCACGCGTTGAGACATAAAGCTTCTCGAGTTTCTGATGTTGCTGGAATTCTGCCTCATCAGTAATTACATTGTCTGAACCTCCATATCCCCCAAACTGTTTGAAGACAGCCTGAAGTAACATTCAAGGGGGGGAGTTAAAAGAAGTTCGAAAGAACAAGAACATAGTAACGCATTTGAGTTAAAACAAGATACGCTCTCCGTATATGGCAATCTGAAACAAATAAAACATACTGAGGAGTTTCAAACTGATTTCAAAAGGGAAAAGAAAAATCGAACAATTTACATTTATTTCCACTTTTATCATCATTCGATCGAAACGTAATATTTAAAAAGACTACCGATCCAAATTCAAATTTCATCCTCCAACTTCAAAAATTTTCAATTTAGCTAATAAAATAACATCCAATAGCTCATCATTTTCAGTTTAATAAAATTTTGATCCGATTCACGAATCATAAACACGCCATCAGGCACGTGGAAATAGATCCGACACTTAGCTGAAAATGAAGCACTGAATCGTAATAAAGCAGATTAACAACAAAAATTGGAACGAAAACAAAACGCATATATATATATATATATATAGAGAGAGAGAGAGAGAGAGAGAGAGCTCAAGTATGAAGCTGAGAAATAGGCGTTGACCTGGATCTAAAGCAATTATGGGGAAAAAAAAAGTCGGAGATTGAATTAGGAGATAGACACACCTGTTGTTGGCGGGCGACTTGTTCTCGGAGCCGCGTAGCTTGTTTTCTGATCGCGTCCATTCACCGGAGGACAATCGGAACTTTTTTCCGATGGATTCAAAGAGCTATCAACGGAGAAATAGGTAAACAGATGTCTTTGGTTTTGGGGGATTTTTTTTTTATAATTTGTTTTTGCTGTTTTTGAGAAGGTGAGTGTGGTTCAGTGAAAGAGCTTTTCGGTATATTGCCGTGGGCAAAATTTTGCTATTGTAATTTTGAAAATTTTTTGAAGGCTAGAAAGTGGGTTGTTATGGTGCGGACGTTCATATTTTACTCTTTCTGAGCTCTTTTTTTTTTTTTTAATTTTCAAATATTAAACAACCGATCTCCCTCTTTAATTTTATTTTATATTAAAGGAGCCGCATCTTTTCCTTTTTTAGCCAATGATGACTTGTGTCTAAAGCAAATTTGAGACCGGTAAGGGAGTTATAATTAAAAGGGAAGCCAAACTCAAAAGAGTGTCCCCACCTTCTATTTTGGCTTCACTATGAAGTCTTACTTTTAAACCTTTTTTCTCTTCGTGAAAAAATAAATCATACATACTTATATATAATCATGATTATATGAAGTTGGTCAAAGTTATAAATAATTTGGTATTGCTTGAACATAATTTAAGTTTAAGACATTGTGTACAATGGCAGGGCTATATTATAAAATTAGAGGTCAATTGATCTCACTTGATTTGTTGGGGTATGAGATTTTTAAAGAGTTAAATAGAGTTTTCAATGAGTTCATATAAAACTTTTTATAGTAAATATTAGAATTTATCTCGCTTGATTTCTTGAGGTATGAGGTCAACAATACTTATTTTAGTATTAAAATCTCTCGTACCTCGTACTCTACTCTGACCCCGTTATATGAAAATCCTGGCTCCGTCACTACTTGTGTATGCAGAAAATTTTCGTTGGGAGGCTCATCCACTAAAGTCAGGTGAGCGACAGGGGTAGTCTGGATTAGTCAGGGCAAAACCCTGGGAAACTAAGGGGGCAACAAAAAAATAATCATGATTATTTAAAGTTTTTTTAATTTTGATTTATTCGAACTCCACTCTTATATTAATATAACATCTAGTTTGAATAGAGACAAATAGATGATGATTTTTATTAAACATATATATTACATTTCCAAGG
Source organism: Hibiscus mutabilis (assembly GCA_019671005.1). Lineage (NCBI taxonomy): Eukaryota > Viridiplantae > Streptophyta > Magnoliopsida > Malvales > Malvaceae > Hibiscus > Hibiscus mutabilis. The sequence goes on from CM033754.1 coordinate 37,614,182, forward strand.
CAATGTTGAGATTTAAACTCGTACAAGAAGGGGCAACATGAGTATCTTTGGTCACTTGACCAATTAGTGGATTGAGAATAAAACTTTCTGTTTAACTACTAGTATCTGACTCGTTGACCAACTAATCTGAATCGAGTTTTGTAAAAGCACAATATAAGGACGAGCCTCTCAACATAATTTATGTCATTCACAATATCAGAATTTGAATCTTTATTCTTGTTTAAAAAACCCAACGTTAAATTAACTAATTGTTAGTGAGAATCGAACTTTTTCGTAACATAGTTTCAAATCCTCCCACGACGACATTTTCAAAACCCCTAGGTTTTTTTTTCAAATTCGTGATAAAAAACATTGGTACATTTATGGTATTTTCAAATTTGAACCTATTTCAAGACAAAATAACATGTTTGGTAAATATATTTTTTAGTTAAAATTTGAGGTTTGAAGTATTTTTAGAGGTTTTAATAGTTAAATCCGCTAATTTAGATGTCTGGTAAATAGAGAATTATAATAACAGATTAATGTGAAACCTCTTATTTTGAAAAGCTTATTTTAGAAGCTTTTTGAGTTAGAGGTTTGGATAAAAGACTTGTAAAGACTATTTTATCTTTGATAATTATAAAAAATTTCTCTAAACAACATAAATTTAATTAACTAATAAAATTAAAAAATAACTTCATAAATAATAAATTAATATATAAATTAATAAATACATATATATTTAATAATTCGTAAAATTATATTCAAAATATAATTTTATAGATAAGAAATTAATACATACATTTAAATTTAATAATTATTAAAATTATATTAAAAAGTTAATTTCACAAATAAAAAATTAATATGTAAATCCTCATATATACTCAATAATAGGGGTGTTCAAAAATACCGACCCGGTTGACCTGACTCGACGATCCGAACCTAAAAAGCCGGGTAATTCTTTAAAAAAATTACCTGACTGGGCCGGGTATCCGACCCGTGATTTTTCTCGGGTAGTTGGGCCGGGTCTAGGCCAAATTTTTTTGTAACAAGGTACCCGACCTGATAATTTTAATGTATTTATTTTTTTAGTTTTAAATTATATTTTTATTTTAGGTTCCTTAAGATTTTTACCTAAAACTAAATTTAAATCTCTAAATTATTTCTATGTTTGTATTATGTACTTTTAAGATTTAAAATTTTCAAATATATTTTTTTGATTAAATAGAGAGGTATTACATTTCTATACCGGGATTCGAAAGATTAATATTTTTAATGTCTTTTTAGTGATAAACTTTAATAAATATATATATATATATACACACATCCAAATATTTCATCTTAAAACTAACTTTAAATCACTAATTTTAGTATTTAGATTATGTATTATGAACTTTTAAATTTTATGTTTTTACAATGTGATATTTTAAAACTTTCAAAATTTAAAAAAAATAAAAATGTGAACCGGGTACCCGGGTTTCATGAGTACTCAAATAGCGAGTACCCGGCTAAAGCGGGCCGACATATGGAGTACCCGGGAGAACCGGATACGTGGTTTTTCGGTACCCGAGAATGAACACCCCTACTCAGTAATGATATTAAAAGATAACTTTTATAATCTAATTAATATTAATAGATACAAAATGTTAATAACTAATAAATTATTCAAACAAGTATCAAATATAAATCATGTCCTTATATGTTATTTTGCTTGTTCAAATAATCAAACAACTAACGGCTATCAGTTAATTTTACCAAACACTTTTATACAATCAGCTAATGTAATCCGCTAGTCAAATCAACTAATACTATCAGCTAATATAATCCGTTATCAACTATCCGCTAATTGTCAAACAAGTCCAATATGTCAATGCCTATGGTGTCTATCCCCCATTTTTGTTTGGCAATAAATTTTGTCCAAGTCAGATAATTGCCATTTTCAACGAAGTTTGCATTTTGAAATTTAAATTGGTTTGGGACATAAATGGATTGAACCCAAGTTTGGATCACTCGATCCATTTCTGTTCATTTTGTATTTTTATTTGTATTTGGGCCACTTGACCCATTATGCATACAAATTTTAGGTTGCCCCCTTATTAAATCGACTAATTTCAATTTTAGTCCCTCTCAAATATTAAACTTTCAATTTAAGCATATTATCTATTTTTTTGTTCGTACAGATCAAATAAGCAGTACGACATACTACTTTGAGCTTCATGTTCAATCAGGTTTACCACAACTTGGAAGCAAATTAAAAAGCAGTTCCCTTATCGGTTCACCACGGTTTATGACCGGCAAGCAATCACTACAGAGTTCCGATCTTTCCTTACATGTCGAATCTGTAGCTCCCATACGCACAACTTTTACGATAGCATTACCTTGAAGTGCTAACGAGTCCTGAACAAACAATCGATAAAAACCTCAATGCAATATGTTTCTACTTCGATTTTTTTGAATCTCATACTCCAAGCATGTTTCAATGCATCTTGTATCGTTTATAGTTCTGCCAAAAGTACCGAAAAAAATACCTAAATTTCGCAAGAAACCGAATAACCATTTTTCATAGTCATCTCTTAGGGACGGAGCTATGTTTATTTGTGAATTCCCCTCAAAGATTTTTTTTTCACCTTTGCCCTCTTATATAAATTTAAAAAAAAACTAATTTATTTATTAATTGCCCGCCTCTTTCAAACTTTTATATTTTATTCCCAACTTCAAATCCTAGAACCGTCCTGTTATCTTTAGGACACCCCCACAGGATTTGAAATATATGTCGTACCCTACTGCCCCACATGACTTGAAGTCGGAATTTGATTCAACCTACCTCTTTCTGAGTTGATTCATGATTGGTCCACGACCCAGTTGATTATAGAGGTGGTCCTGTGGGTCCAAATAAGCTCCATTTATATCATGTAAATCACGTAAATTCTTAATAAAACTAAATCAGTCTTTAATGTTGGACCCAATAAGTTTAAACATATATACACATTCATGGGTTGTATATTAATAATTAGTTAGGTCTAAATGAATGAGATTATAAATTTTTAAATAAAATTTATAAATTGAATCTTGATATTACGAATATAATAAACTGAATTGAAAAAATTGTTCTCGTAATAACCTTTTGTAGTATTTGATATGAATTAATCGACTAATAGGATAAATATCGATGAAAATATGGTATATGAACTTTATTTTGGTGCGATTAAATACATTAAACATGATTGCTGTTTAATTTCACATGAAATTTTGTTTTTTTAACAAATACATATAATTATCTTCATTTCAGAAAAATATAATCCATTTGTATATACAATATATGAACATAAAATTATGATATGTCGATTACGGTGTTTGTGTTTTGTAAAAATCAAATCAAATTAGAATTTTACACATACAATCATGTTATATTAAAATTTGTGTATCTCATGAAAATATTTGATTTAAGTTCGTGTGTAATTTTAATATTTAACTTGATAATTACTCATTTTTTTCTAGTTATATTTTTTTGTTTAACCATCGATATCTGATTCATTAGTCAAATAATTCGAATCAAATTTTACAAAGACCCAATATGATAACCACCCTTTCAATTTAATTTTCTTCATTGACAACATCAAAATTTAAAATCCAAATTTTATTCAAAATACCTAAAGTTTTATCTCATTATACCAACTAGTTATCGTATTGTTTGAAAACGTTGTTGATGATAAGATTCAACACGGAGAGACACAATTATAGAAGCAAAGGGTGTGGCACTTTCTTTTTTATAAAATAAAAGAAAAAAATGCAATTTTCGGGGGTCCATCATGAACATGTGGATGAGGGTCATTGCGGGTGTTTGCTCCACTTCTAATTTGATGGAGCATTAAATATGGTACAAAATCTAGGTAGTGGAGTGGCAGTGAGTGATAATGATAAAGTACCTAACTTACCACATCCAATTTGATAAAAAAGAATGGGAAACACATGAGTCCAACTTTTCCTAAAGAAACTAAAGTTGTATATGTTATCAATTTAGTCTCGATTAACATTTTCGATTACGAAATTACTTAATTAAAACTTAAAATGTCACTGATAATCAATTAATTTTATTGGATGGACAGATAGATCCTTTAAACGAGTTCAACTTTTCTTAAAGAAAGTAAAGTTGTATACATTTTATATGTAATTACAATAGGGATATGATTCAGTTACACAGTGTAAAATTCTCTAAGTTTTACATATTTTTTTAGATCGTTAGATGGGTGAAACGGATGACTGAGATTAACAGTAGAATATGTGAAGATTATCACTTGGGAAAAAAAAGTAAGGAGTTAATCTCAACCATTCATTTTTCTCATCTAATGATCCAAAAAGCGTATAAAATTTAAAGAGTTTTACAATGTGTAAGTGGATCTTAACCCATTACAACATGCAACCATACTTATAACTTCAAAAATACTTATTTAAATATATATAATATTTCAAAAATAGCAAGTGTTAGGTTTAGTTTCACATCTACCATTTTGTTCTATCTCTCTCTATATTGTTCTTATCACCCTGTATAGCTAAATTCCACTATTTGGATCACACTTCATTGTGATGATCATTTCTATGTTTTTTGTCGTTATTTTAAATGTTTGTTAAAGGAAACATACCAATAATTTGGCCAACCATTTTAATGTATTTTTTTCAATAAAATATGGCATTTTTATTTAAATAATCAAGTCATTAAGTTTAGTTCAGTTGACATGTCGCTGATATAATATGTGATGATGTGAGATTGAACGTGTTAGTATCCTATGAATTATAGATAAAAAGTGTTTAAAAATATAAACATTATTTTGAAATGTGTGTTAAAAATCAATGTTTGAGACAACACTTTCAAAACTTAAATAAATCTTAAAGCTCTAATTTATCTTATGGTATGCTAAGTTTTGAAAGGAACATTTTAGTCCTTGTATTACACCTAAAAGTTCATTTTAATCCCTATAATATAAAAAGGAACATTTTAGTCCCTATACATTTGAAAAGCTAGCATTTTGGTATTGTTAATTGGCTTAAATATTTTGATTTAAACACTCTTTAGGTCCTTCTTAATTTTGAATTTGAAAAAATTAATCTCTTCCAAAATATTTTTTGTGAACTTTTACGTAATTTTTTAAACACTTATGAAAACTAAATGCAAAATTAATTCATATTCTAACTCCAAACTTTTTTGTCGCTAACAATAATATTACAATCACAAGACAAAACATAAAAAAGTTAAAATGTTTAATTGAAAAAGTGTACATTGAATTTTCTTATAATTTTTAGATTTGGAGTGAGAGTAATGGTTTAATTGAAAAATATAATACAAAACACACAAAAAAAATTTCATTAAAATTTTCAAAAAAAATGAAAAAATATTATAAACCTTTTGGTTTATTTTATTCTAAAAATTATACAATCACAATTGAATAAATTACTCTCATTTTGTCTAGATTGGTTAATTTACTCAATTTCAAAATTGATATGGATTTAAAGGGTATTTTTGTAAAAAAAACAATTTTCTAGCTTTAGGAAAAAACTAAATCGCGCAGAAAAATAAAGCATAATGCATAATTTAAGTTTCTACAGAAAAGAAGAAGAAAACATAATTGATTTTCTGTTATTGAATATTTTCGAAAAATTACATCCCTTTACAGTGAATTTATAGACTCAAGTATTGGACTTTAGTTACAATTAGGAGTCCTAAGTACAAAAGACATCTAACTCTATCTTTTAGGAAGTAAACTTTAATTTAAACTACTATTTACATAAGGACTCTAACTCTATCGGATAATCTAACACTCTCCCTCAAGTTGGAGAATATACATTGTATACTCCTAACTTGAATAGAAACTTGTCGAAAGAAGCTTTTGGTAGTGCTTTTGTAAGTACATCTGCCACTTGTTCTTCTGTAGGAACATAAGATAAAGAAGTTGTCCCACTAGTAATCTTTTATGAGATAAAATGCCTGTCAATGTCCACATATTTAGTCCTATCACGGTGAACTGGATTTCGAGCAATTTGTATGGTGGACTGATTATCACAAAAATCTCAAACTTCTCCTCTTGGTTCACATCTAGCTCATTCAATAGCTTTAACAACCAAATTCCTTCACACAGTCCCAATGCTAAAGCCCTATATTTTGCTTCAGCACTGCTTCTAGATACAACTGTTTGTTTCTTACTCCTCTAGGTCACTAAATTTCCCCAAACAAAGGAGCAGTAACCACTAGTTGATCTCATTTCTGTCAGTTCGCTTGCCCAACTTGAATCTGAATAAATCTGAACAGTCATTTCTTGAGTCCTTTTAAATAGCAGTCCATGCCTTGGTGTCCTTTTCAAGTATCTCAAAATTCTAATTGCAGCTTCCATGTGATCTTCCCTTGGATCAGTCATGTGTTGACTGATAATATTAACTGGAAAAGCAATGTCTGGCCTGGTTAATGACAAATAAATCAACTTTCCCACTAACATTTGAAATTTACCCTTATCAGCTTTAGGGCTTGTGTCCTCTTTATTGAATTTTAAGTATGCTTCCATGAGAGTATCAAATGGTTTGCATCACACCATTCATGCTTCATTAAGTAGATCAAGAACATATTTTCTCTGGTTTAACACCAGACCTTTGCTCAACCTAGCAACCTCCATGCCTATAAAGTATTTGAGCTTTCCTAGGTCTTTTGTTTCAAACTGTGTATTTAACAACTCTTTCAAGTGACTTATCTCTTCATCATCATCACCTGTCAGAATTATGTCATCCACATATACTATTAAAATAACCCTTTTATTGCTAAAGGTTACCTTAACGAAGATAGTGTGATATGCCAAGGATTTTTTGTATCCATTTTCTAGAATCACCTTGGTGAATCTGTCAAACCATGCTCTAGGTGATTGCTTCAAACCATAGATGGATTTATTAAGTTTGCAAACTTTATGATCTCCGTTTACTGTCTTCAAACCCGAAGGCACTCTCATGTACATTTCTTCTTCCAATTTTCTATTAAGAAATTTATTCTTAATGTCAAGTAGATGAAGCTTCCAATCCTTGTTTACAGCCAAGCTTAAGAGAACTCTAACTGTATTTAGCTTAGCTAAAGGAGCAAAGGTCTTATTATAATCAATTCCATAGGTTTGAGTAAAACCTTTGGCTACCAACCTTGCTTTATACCTCTGTATACTGCCATCGGAGTTGTATTTTATGGAGAACACCCATTTGCATCCTACTGGTTTCTTGCCTTGCGGAAGATCTGTAATGGTCCAAGTATCATTCTTTTCAAGTGCTTCAATCTCCTTTTTAACAGTCCTTCTCCACTTAAAATCTTTTAGAGCCTCCTCAATAGTGTTAGGTATATGTTCTTTATCTAAGCAAGCTGTAAAAGCCTTAAATGATGGCATTAGATTACCATAAGCAACATACCTCTGAATGTGGTGTTTTGTACATTATCTTACCCCTTTCCTTTTAGCAATAGGCAAATAATCAAATTCAAGTAAATGAGGGGGAATCTCAGTTAGAACATTACCTCCATCATTTTCATTGGCAACTGAACTCACGTCCAATTTTCGGCAAGTGTCAGATTGTAAAACAGTCTCTGGAATAGTTTTCTATTTTCTGGTATAAACTTTCAGTTGCTTAGGAGGCTGAAGGGTTTGTGAGGAAGGTTTAGGTGAATTCTGAGGAGTAGTAACAATAGGTGAAGGATGAGAAGCTGTAGGTGTAATAATAGGCGAAGAAGTAGAAGGGTTTAAAGTAGTATGAGGTTCAAATAACAAAGGATTATTAGTAGGTAATAACTCTGAAGGTAAAGAATGATAAACCTGATTCGTAGGAGGCTGAAAAACATTACAATTCCCCCTTGATTTGCAGCCGCAGCGAAATAAGGTTCCTGTTCAAAAAAGGTGAGATCCAAGGAAGTAAAAAAATTCTGAGAATGAGGATAATAACATTTGTAGCCCTTCTTAAGTGAAGAATACCCAACCAAGACACACTTCAAGGATCTGGGGTCAAATTTTGACCTATAGGGAACATAATCTTTCACAAACACAGTGCAACCAAAAACTTTGAAAGGGAGAATAGAGGACAAAGGTTTAAAATTGGGGCAACTCTCCAAAAAAATAGCTTTATGTGTTCTGTATTGCAAAACCTTACTAGGCATTCGATTAATGAGATAGGTTGCGGTTAACAAAGCCTCACCCCACAAATACTTAGGAATATTACTAGTGAACATCAAAGACCTAGTTACCTCCAACAAATGTCAATTCTTCCTTTCTGCAACCCCATTTTATTGTGGTGTATCCACACAAGTGCTAAGTTGAACAATCCCTTTTTTTGTTAAAAAATTCCCCCAAGGACTTGGTAAAATATTCACTCCCATTATCAGATATGAAGATCTGAATTTTACTTTCAAATTGGGTTTCAACCATATTGTAAAATTTCTCAAAAACAGAGGCTACTTCAGGTTTATCCCTTAACAAATATGCCCAAGTTGTTCTACTATAATCATCAATAAAAGTGACAAACCACCTACTACTAGTTACATTCTTCAATTGAGAATGACCCCAAACATCACTATGAATTAATGAAAAAGGTTGGGAAGGTTTGTAGGAAGATGGTAAATACGATGCTTTTGTTTGTTTAGCGAGATGACATATATGACATTTAAAAGAACTTGGTTTTCTATTAACAAACAATTTAGGGAATAATTGAGCAAGATAATGAAAATTAGGATGCCCTAACCTAAAATGCCATAACATTACATTATCAATCTGCCCTAAAGAAGTAAAAGAGCAAGAAGTATTTGGTAGGGTAGATGGTTGATTTCCGAGGACATAGAGACCATTTTGCAAGCTAGCAGTGCCAAGCTTCTTCCTCGAATTCATTGCATGCAAAAAAACAACCAGATTCAGTAACTGTAATGAACACTTCAAATTCTTGGAGAGTTTACTAACATAGAGGAGATTGCATGCGAGATTAGGCACAAACAAAACATCTTCAGGCAACAAATTATCATTAATAAGGACTGAGCCACTTCCTTTGATAGGAGAGAAAGAGCCATCGGCTGTTTTAATAGAACTTGTAGAAGATGAATCCGAAAAACTAAGGAATAACTCCCTGTTACCAGTCATGTGATCAGATGCTCTAGAGTCAATGATCCATGCTGATGCACCTTTGGTAGAAAAAAGTATAGTAGGGGAACAAGTATTATGTATGCTTTTATCCTCCACGAGGGCTAAATCTGTTTCACAGGTTACTGTCGAACCTGAAATTTCTGGAAAAAAACTCCAATCCAACAGCCTGCTCTGTATGGACAACATCTCAAAGGTTGTCGAAAGGGATCCCATTAAGAATTCCAACTATGATCGATGTTAGACTAATACCATGTAGAAAAGCAATTTTCGAGCTTTAGGAAAAAAACTAAATCACACAGAAAAATAAAGCAGAATGCAGAATTTAAGTTTCTGCAGAAAATAAGAAGAAAACAGAATTGATTTTCTGTTATTGAATATTTTGAAAAATTACATCCCTTTACATTGAATTTATAGACTCAAGTATTGGACTTTAGTTACAATTAGGAGTCCTAAGTACAAAAGACATCTAACTCTATCTTTTAAGAAGTAAACTTTAATTTAAACTACTATTTACATAAGGACTCTAACTCTATTGGATAATCTAACAATTTTATCCAAAATATTTAAGTCAACTAACTATAACTTAAAAAATGGAAAAAATTAACATTTCGAAGGTATAGGGAATAAAATGTCCCTTTTTATAGTAGAGGGACTAAAATGAACTTTTTGATATATTATAAGAACTAAAATGTTCCTTGTTATAATAGAGAGACTGAAATAAACTTTTAGATATAATATAAGGACTTCTAATGTACTTTAACCTAAAAAATCAATGTTTTTTTATAATAGCCACTAAATTAAATTCATAGAAAATATCACAATTACAACACATCCAAGAAGGAAAATAATGGGACTAAATCTTCCTAAAAATTTCTTACAACCCAAAAGCAAAGAAAAGTGAAAAACTTCTATGGAGACAAGCATACCATAAAATTCATAAGTTTTCTAAATCTCATTGTCTCTATCCAATCGAGACGCATAACTGGTGAAAATGAGTGGCGAGCTATCCAAACTATCAGGCAGAATGTTCCTCTACCCAGGACTGATTGCCGATTAACTCAAAAAAAGAGAAAAAGTGCAAGCGACGGTGGCTATTGAGAGGAAAAAGTAGGGTTTAGTATTCACATTAGAACCTAAAAAAATCAATGTTTGAGACAACACTTTCAAAACTCAAATAAATCTTAAGGCTCTAATTTATCTTATGATATGCTAAGATTCGACTTAACTAAACTTTTGAAAAATATTACTCCCTTTGTCTCACTCAATATGCTCATTTTGTGTTTTAAAATTGTCTCACTTAAAATATTTCATTGAAAAAATCAACAACTTTTAAAAGTCATACTTCCCTTTATACCCTTTTTTAGTTTTCCAACAAAATAAAATTTAACTTTTTAAGGATAAAATTGTTGTTTTAATTATTTTATATCATCTTTCTTACACGAATTTTTTCTTCTTAAAATTACGCGAAAAATCAACCATGGACGTTTTAAATGGGACATAGATTTATCGGATATCGATCGTTTGAGTATGTGGTGCAGCGACAAAAGTTAATTTTTATTTTCTAAGACTGTTTAAATAATTATTTAACTTGTTTTCATAATACTTTTGAAAAACACTTATTTCAAAAAAAAATACTCTTTAGTCCACAATGGAACATGCTTTGCATGCGTGAACTTTTCACACGCAATTTTACCCCTAAATCAAAGAACCCATAGATTTCAAATACGTGAGGTGCAATCGAATCATTAACCGTTGGATATAGAATCTGAAGTGCTACAGATCGTTGAATTATACACGCTCGAAATCTGTCGCCTGACAATAAAACCTCCTAAAATTAGAAAGAAAAGGGCGGGAATTGTTATGCAAAAATCCACCGTAAAAGGGCCGAAATTAACGCTGCAAAGCAATCTATTACCGTAAACAATCTCAAAATTAGGTGTCAGTTTTGGGATAATAATGAATGGATTAATAAATATATAATTATTAACCAATTTTTTAAAAGCTATTTCCGGTTATTTTAAAGTTTAAAATTTAAAGTCATTTGCGGTTATTTTTAAGTTATTTCCCGTTATTTCCGATAATTTTAAAATTTAAAGTTTAAAATTATTTTCGGCTATTTTTTAAAAGTTTAAAGTTATTTCCAGTTATTTTAAAGTTTAAACGTTTAAATGTTTTAATTTCATTCTTAAGTTATAATTTTTATTCTAAATTGATCTTTAGACTTTTCAATATTATAATTTCATCACAGATTATGACCCTCGTTATAAATGAGTCCTAAAACTTTTGAACTTTTTTTTACTTCACTCACACATTACTAGTATATTTTAATAATGTCTACTGTTAATAAAATTGTTATCTGTCATGTGAATATTCATGTGTAGTGTGTAATATATAATGAGACATAAATGATAGTTAATGTTGAATTTAAATAAAATTATGATTTTAACTTTGTAAGGCAGAAAGAATTATAAAGAAAATAAAAAAAACAATAAACTTTCAATTTCATTAGAAAATAGTGATTTTCAAAATACATGATGCAACAAGAATTATCGTTTATGCCGCATCATATTATTACATAGTACATATCAATATTTACATGATAGTTAACACTTTTAACGATTTTATTAACAATTGATGTGATTAGCATATACTGATTATTTGGGGTGAAATTGGAACATTCAAGAGTTTGAGACATGTTTAGAATGAGAGACACAATTTGAGATGAAATTAGGATGTTCAAGAGTTTGAAGATAAATTTAGAATGAAGATCATATTATGATACCTCGAACTTTTAATTTTCTAAATTCAAAACATAAAAAATTAAATCATAAATTATAAATTCAAACCCTAAACCCTAAATATTAAACTACACACACCATGTACAAGATCCCTAAATCTTAAAACAAGAAGGATTATGTGCTCTTAAGACTATACATGTGTTACTGTGTATTGATTTTTTTTTCTGAAAATTCAAATCAATTTGATACATTTGCTATGCTAATCAAGAACAATTGAATTTTTTATATCCGATAAATTGTTAAATATTTTTAATCAATTTAAGATTTAATATTTATTATCTACGTGAATATAATATATAATTTAATTGTTAGAACCCAACAGGCAATAAATGTATCAATAAAAAACGGATAATGTTCATCTTAAGAGATACGAGTTCAAATCGTTTTGTCTAAAAAATATATATATTATTAAAAAATTTAAAAAATATATAAACAGATACTATACTATATTGAAAAACTAATGGGATAGCATTTGCAAGCACATGTCAAAAGGAAAATGCATGAAGAAGAAAGAAACGAAAAGAAAAATCAAAGAAATCTTTGCGGAAATTAATGGATTCGGTCCAAACAAGGCCATCAAAGAGAAGTCAAAGCTCTCCAAGCAAGACTTGAATTTTTTTTTTATAGTATAAATATAAAATATTTCCACAAAATTCTTTAAAAAATAAAAATAAAATCAAAATTTTGTAGGGTGAGAGACAATAAAGAAGATAGAATCCATTAAACTCTCATTTCTAAGTTATAGCACTAGTCTCGCCCTCGAACAAGCCTTAACCAACTCCTCACCTTTCTCTCTTTTTCATTCTTAATCCGTATCAGGTAATTATGATTATATATATAATTATTTTTCCTTTCAGTTTTCTGTTGTTTTTGAATTTCTGGGTTTTATCCAATTAGTAATTTGGGGGGATTATTTAACTGAGAAAAACGAGTTTTTTTCCCTGTTTGTATGGATGATAGGAAATGGAGTTCTGCATGGAAGAAAGAGCGTTGAAATCAAGTGTAAGGGGAGAACTAACCATGCAGAAGAACAACCAGTGTGTTGTTTTCGATGATTTATTGTGCCTGAACGGCGCCGTTGCCGGAGAAGATTTCTCCGTCGACTGTTTCTTTGATTTCACCAACGGAGAATTCGAAAACGAAGAAGAAAATTCGGCTTTCATTTTCTCGCAAGAACAAAGTGTAGCAGTAGCAGATGACGATAGTAACTCGAATTCCAGCAGTTTTTCCTTTGATTCTGTTCTCACCAACGAATTGTCCGTACCGGTAAATTTCATTTTCTGAAATAAATTATTTTAAGTTACAAAAAAAAGGAAATAAACCCTCTTTTTCCATGGAAAATTTTGTTTTTGTTTTTAATATTTTGTTTTGGTTTTTTTAGGATGAAGAAATTGCAGGGCTTGAATGGGTATCTCAGTTTGTGGACGATACGGTTCCGGAGCTTCAATTTTCATGCCCGGTTTTCAAGCAGGAAAGCGAAAACCCAGCGAAAGCTCGCTTTGAATCCGAAACGGAGCCGATTTTTGTGAAAACGCCGTGTTTTTCGTTACCTGCGCCGTCTAAAAGTCGTAGCAAAAGGGCTAAATCGACCGGGAAAACATGGTCTGTTGGGTCGATGCCTCTTTCCGAGTCATTGACTTCGACGACGGCGTCGTCATCTTCGAGTGTTTCTTCCGGATTTTCCATGACTCCGGCTCCGGTTCTCAAAACCGAGTTGAGCAACGATTTCGCTGAACCGCCGACAAAGAAGCAGAGGAGGAAACCTGACGTTCGCGTCAGTGGTGGGAACGCTTTCCAACGAAGGTGTAGTCATTGCCAGGTTCAAAAGACTCCACAGTGGCGAACCGGTCCAGACGGTGCCAAAACCTTGTGTAACGCTTGTGGGGTTCGTTTCAAGTCTGGTCGGCTCTTCCCCGAGTACAGACCAGCTTGTAGCCCCACTTTTTCCGTAGACATACACTCCAACAGCCACCAGAAAGTTTTGGAAATGAGGAGAAAGAAAGAGTCGGCAGAAGGGAAGGAATCGGATGAGTTGACTCGGATGATTCCGAGTTTTTGAGAGTTTAGGAAAGTAGCAAGTTAAACCAGGGTTGAACCGGGTTTAACTCCTGCCAGGTTTAGCTTAGTTCCTAGCATTTCAGGGTCTAATTAGGGTTTTAATTTCTTTTTAGACTTTTTCTTTTGGTCAATTTAAGGTTGCAGCAGATTTTAACGAAGAGGGCGAAATTTACAACTTACAAGTTGAGTTTTATTTATTTTTACTAATTTGTTTTTATATTAATTCAAACAATGAAAGTGTCACATTCAACTTCCTAAGTAAATGATTCAGCCGGCTATTGCTTCTCGACAATTAAGAAGGCAAATGGCCGTCCGATATTAGAATACAAAATTGAACGTTAGATACGAACATATGTGTTCTTTGTTTTTTTAATACGTTTGTGTGATTATATGATAATATTTAATTAATTTTTTTATAAAGCACACATATCGTGCAGATATAGTGTTCGAATTCGAATCATATGGATAAAACACATCATCCTTTATTACGTGGACCACTCAACGAGTTCATGTGTTATGTCTTTTTATGATTACACATAGTGTACGATAGTATATTCTATGACTATATCTTATACTGTCATGTCATCAAAATTTTTCGAATATATTTTGTTTATAAAGTTTTAATGGTGTCATCAAACTTATAGTGTAATGGTAAATGTAATATGTTGAAACAACGGCAGATGCTTTAAGAGACTAGTGGGGTCACAACCTCCCACAATTTTGAGAAATTTAATTTTTGCTCCTCAAATTTTTGAAAATTTTAATTTAGGTCCCTCAAAATTTTTAAAAATTTATATCAAGCTTCAAAAGTTTGAATTTTTTAAATTAAATTCTCTTTCAAATTTTTAAATTCTTTTTGTTAAATCTCTCAAAATTATTAAAAATTTTAGTTAAACCCTCATTTTTTTTGAAAATTTTCGTTTAAGCCTTCTTTAAAAAAAAATTAAGTTAGTCCCCTCAAACTTTTATTTTAAGTTCTTCCATTGTGTTGAAATAAAATTTCGATTGATATTAAATCCAAGTCCAATCTCAGATAATCTCTTTACTTTCCCTCTCAAAGAGTGATCTTAAGATAAAAAATGTCGTATTTTACCTTTTTTTAATAGGAATGTCATATTCTACCTAAATGACCTGTATTCGAATAACTTAATTTGCATGCGAGCATAAGTTTAGTATTATATTTTGTGTCAATAGAGTATAAATTGAAGTATTGATCTATTCTAAAATTTGGATAATTCATTTTTTTGATTACGTGTCAAACATTATGTCGGAAGATTGAAGTGGTAGCACAATTTCTTTAAGCTTTTATTGGAGACCGCGAAAGGGAGGCCAAGTTGTTGAAATATCTGAATCAAAGGGTTAGAATGGTGAGTGGGGGCCGAGTCATTAGAGCAAATGGCCAGGCGGCCCTAATGCCCCCATTGACAATGAACAAAAGAGGCTCAATACTCAATACTCAATACTCAAAGCGTGCCTTTTAACACCATTTTCAGTGGATCAACAGTCAGGGATGAACAAAGAAGTGTTGGAGAGACGATCGCACCTTCTAAGAATTTTAAACTTTTCTATACTTTATGTATTTTTTTTTATATTCTTTGTATCTTTTATCAATGATATAAGTTCGCACCCTAAATTTCAAATATAACTCTCTAACAATTCACACCCCTAACATAAAATCTAACGTTCGTCCCTAACCACACTAACAATCTCCCACGCACACAAAAAAATGAAATTAAAAAAAATATAGTACAATTGAACCATTAAGTAGTCTAAGTAAAAAAAGAAACAAGTTATTTTTTAAAAAACTCGTATTCAAACAGTTTATCTATATAGTATGTGTGCGTTTTAACACCATTTTCAGTGGACCACAGTGACGATCTCTCCCTCACACACAAAATGAAATTAAAAGAAAAATGGTACAATCGGTAATGGCATGGCAATTGTTGCCTGTCTGCCTCTGAAAGTGATGTAAATCTAAACCTTCTGCCATTGTTTTTCTTTCTTTTGGGGTTAGTTTATATCTTTCAGCAACATTCTTGCCATTAATTGGGTTTACAATATCAGCATCATACAGCTCCTATCTGATTTTCTGCACATCACCTCTGCCCACATATATGATACTAAAAAAATCTTGCAATCGTATCAGAATATTAAAAAATATATATATAGGGTCGAAATGCAAATTGCGTTACAATACATAGACATGTATAATACTTCTTATCTTTTGATATTGATATCTTAAAAGTGACCGTACGAACAGGGACAGAACTACATGTTCTTTGGGAGAGGCACTTGCCCCCCCCCCTCACACACACACACAAGGGGGATTTTTTTTTAAAAAAATATGGATAGATTATGAATTTGTCCCGCCTTTCAACATTTATATTTTATCCTTTAAACTTTAAATTCAAGCTCCGTCTCTGCGCATGAATCGAATTTAACTAAATTCAGGTTCAATGCAAAAGGTCGAGCTAGTAAGTTGAAAATGTCAAACAGGGAGCTGCAGCTAATATCCATAATAATTAACAACAATGATTGAAGAGTGAAGAGATTGTCAAAACTCACATCAAATTGGGAACTGTTTTTGCACAGATTGTTCTGTGTATAATCCCCAGTTTTGTTGACAAAATCAAATTAATTATTATGCCAATATGTAGATTCATGCACCATTTTTATAATTTACCCATATGAGGCCACTGACATAATTGTTTGAGATTTAGTGACAGAAATAGAAAATTTAGGTTGTGATGTCAGAATTTATAGTGAAAATAAACTGCGAGTATCATTTTTAAAATCGTGTCAATTTTATTTTTAATCAAATAAAAAAGGGGACATAAATAGTTTTAAATGGTCAAACAATTGCATCAAATCAGTTAGTTGAAAGAAAGATTTGTTTATATAAAACTTAATGACCATTTTCCAAATAAGATTAAGTAATAAAATAAAGAAAATACTTTGATACATAAGTTTGTGTAAACTTATCTTTTAATTTTAGGGTTTAGATTTAGGTTGTGGTTTAGGGGTTTCGGTTGTAGGATGTAGAATTTAAGGTTTATGATTAGAATTTAGAGTTTAGGGTTTAAAGTTTAAGTTTAATAAAAGCTTATCAATGATAAGTATACATATACGTTTTTAAATCGTTATTGTTTTTGGGTTTTATTTTGATACACAGCCCGTGTAAAATATTTTTACACAACCCTTCTATAAAATCTAAATTGTAAAACCCTAACCTTAACACCCTAAATTCTAAACCTTAAACTCTAACCCCTAAACACTAAACTATAACCTTAAACCTTAAATTTTAAACCCTACAATCTAAACCCCTAAATTTAAAAAGCACGTGTAACCTTTAATTTACACGGACTGTGTATCAAACTTTTTGCCATTGTTTTTCTAATAAATGATAATTAATTTACTTAAAATGAATTTGATTTTTGAAAAATTAAGTACCAAATTTAAACTATAAAATATATTTTGTATATTAGTTAAAATTAAATACAGAATATGATTAGACTGTTTGATAAATGTAAATTTTAGATTATATTTTTATTTTACACTTATATCCATATTTTTAAAACATTTCAAGCTATTTTAAACCTATGATGATATCATTTTCCACTAAGTTTTAAGTAGCTCCTTATCTACTTATCGAAAGTATTTAGAAAAACAAATCACTACACGTTTAAAATATTTATAATCAACTTAGTTAGAATATGACTTGATTTTATTTGGCTTAAGGGTGTAAGAAGTCTTTAAATTTTTGAAAAAAGTCAATTAAGTTCCTACATATTTTTTTACACCCAATTAAGCCATTGAACTAAGAAATTTAATCAATTAAAAGTCTTTGAACCAAGAAATTTAATAAAATAAGTCATTTGACCAATTATGACTATTAAATCTTAACAAATTTTTTAGACTTGTTGGTGCAGTGCATCGTATCGCAGTGTTTCCACATGACATTTTTAGATTTTTTTATTTTGTTTTAAATATTCTTTAAAAGTTCTAAAACTTATAAAATTTATAAAAAAAATAATTTTTGAAAAAGATTCTATAAATACAACATAATAGAACTATAGTGTATCATGTACTAATAATATCTAAAGAAAAAATTATCGAGATTTAATTATCAAAATTGGTTAAAAAATTGGTCAAAGGACTCAGTTGATTCAATTTTTTTGTTCAAGGGCTTAGTTGAATGCAAAAAAAAAAATGACTTGATTGATTTTTTTCAAAAATTCAAGGGCTTCTTACACCCTTGAGCCATTTTAATTTAGGTTGATAATAAATAAAGAAAAATTTAAAACTACTTACTTTTTCATCACAAATTAATAATGCTTAATAATAAGCATTTATCTGAAATTAACCTAATAAATTATACCTCAGAGTTTAATTTGTTATTTATGTAGAAGTTGAAGGAGCCTATATCATATATGGAGTATGAACTCAATCAAACGAGAAATTATATTGTAAGCCCGTAACATTATTCATAATTCCAACTAATAAAACTATCTATTTAATTAATTTTTTCCGTGTTAATTTTTATTGATTAAAATCATAAATAATGTGGCGATACAAACCTATGATATAATTTCTCCGATTATACAAACCTGGTATGAACAATATAATCAAGCATTATCACTTAGTGGAAAATGATATGACCTTCGGTCTAAAATAACATGAAATATATAAAACAAGGATAAAATGTAAAATAAAAATATAATCTAAAAATTAGATTCATCAAACAGTCTAATCATATTATGTTGTTGATAAGTGTTATCTAGGTAGTGTTATCTGATAAGTGTGCGTAGAGTAGGAGGACCTGGAGCAGAATTTGACATTTTCTTTTTTGAGTGAATTAAATAGGAGAAATTTGAGAACTGCCCCGGATATTATATCCATCAATAGTAAAACAACAAATTCTTAGCAATGTAGCAAACTGCCAAATCAAAGTTTGAGCTTTCGAAATGAACAAGAACGTGTTCATTATAGCAGTCAAATGCATACAATAGAATTCCTTATTAGTATGCATACAATCATAACAGTACTCTGAATTCTCACTTTGGTCGCTTATACATAATGTCGTCCAGAGTTTCTTTGATCCGGTTTCCGATTTTATTCACGTTCTTAACGACACCCGTTGCCACAAGGCCTGCGCTCCTTTTAAACCTGTATATTCAATAATCGACAATTTAGGATTCTCGCTTTTTTTTTTTACTTTCTTGAGAATATATATTAGGAAGAAACACGAGATAACGCGTAATCGTTAATGCATGCGAGAGTTCCTGAATCTCAATCTGTGCTTGCCTGTAATAGAACTCATCTCCTGTTGATGGCGTTGACCTCTGGGTTCGAGGTTGAGGAAGTGCATGACTATCTGCAAGCGAGCAAATACAAGAAAAACCGTATTAGAAAAAGAGTTAGAAACCTAATAATGAGGTTCCCCTCTCTCATTTCTCCCCATTCGAATGTATTATTCTATTTCTCCCCTAAAAATTTGACATGTTTCGGCTTTATCTATACTTCTATTCTTCTCTTTTCCCTCGCTTGTTCTCCGATATGTATCCTCTCTTCAGAATACCTTTCGAAACAACGAATTGCTCCTAGGAACTTTCGAGATCACAGATTTTGATTCCATCATCTCTAATTCTACTTTTTAATGAAATTGCTCCCATGCATCCGGTTTGATAAATGCTTGAACTTGATGACCAACTCAAGCCTAGGACTATAATATATCATCAATGAACAGCATGCAACACGAGATAGAACCTGGAAATATTCGTTACAACTTCCATCAAGAACCACTGCAAAGAGGTTGGGACTCGGGACTTTAAGTGAAATAGCGGAGTAACATTATTCTCAGACCCGGGACTCTTTCCTCACACATGCCTAAAAAGACCAAAAAATTAAACAAATGAAATGACTTCAAATACCTTTGTTTTTATGGATATTGGCAGGAACGTGGTCATTCGAGGCGGCTGTTCTGTCCAACAGTACCTGAAGCAACAGGTAACCGGAATAGAGTATTATTTAACAGAAGACATGCAAGAGTGTTAACATATTCTATACACGCGACGAAACGTATTTTAAAACCGTTAAGACAGTGCTCGTGATTCATTCCGGTCATTGAAAAACATACACACAAGTATTGGCATATTCTATAAGCGATGAATCATGCAGGGTGATGCCTGTGATTCATTCCAGTAATTGAAAAACCTGGATTATTTCTGTAGTTTCCCACCACATTTTCATCGCTAATCTCTGAATCACATAAGAAAATTCATATAGAACGGCATTCATTTAGAGCATCATAAAAATCGACTGGACTACAAATTCGCAGGAAAAACTTTACAATCCCCAAACAATTCGAATGCGAAATGAAATACAACAAATTTGTAGCCAAAACCAACAATCTCCAAACATGCATTAGGTTTATAAAATATATAAAAAGGGAAAAGGAAATACCTCGAGACCGACACAGAAGGGTAATTCAATTGGTTTGCCAGACTGATTATTATCAGCTGAAGAACCCTTATTATCTATGAAAACCGAGTAACCAACACAAGCATACTTGAAATCCGTAAGAGTACGGCCTTCCTTGGAAGCTTCCAATTCAGATTCCCCAATTATGTACCTAGGTACTATCATAACTTGCATTCAGTTCATACCTTCTCCCCCCGCAAGTTTTAACAAATAAATTCAAAGGAATCAAAGCAATCAAAGGAAAACATAAGAAACCCAGAATCATAAGAACAGAAAATAAGTATAGGGAGGGAGATATAGACCTTGTTGGAGAGTGCTGGGGACGCCGACGCAGGTGGGGTTTTGGGATTTGGATTTAAGAGCGGAGGAGTAATAAAGGCATCCCTTGCATGATTTGGCTGTGGAGCCTCGGATTTGATTTTGATTGTTGGGGTTTGCGTTAGAATTAGGGTTTTGATTTTGGGTTTCAATTTTTGCCTCTTCTTTGTTCATCTTCCTACTTTTGCTCTCTGCAACTGCAATGGATTTTTGGGTACTTTCAAGTATAAATAATGCAATTTTGCAATTTCAGTCCTACAAGTTAAATTCATTTGTATTTCATCCTCAATTTTTTTCTTAGATTTTAAATATACCGACTTTAGTTCAAGGGAAGGAGAAATGAAGTCTCGAAAGTTTCGAGTTTTAGGTTCAAGTTTCATTATATGTTTTTCGTCTTCGTTAAGTAACGGATTAACAAAGTAATTTGAGAGGCTAAATTAATTTTAATTTTTTTTAAAATAAATTAATATATAATGAAAATTTTGTAAAAATTTTGAGATTTGTTAAACTTAACGAGAATATCTAAAAAATTAAGGGATGAAATCAAAAATCCAAAATTTTAAGGAACTTAATGCGTATTTTCCAAAATTTTGGTATGGTCCGTCTCTTCATGATTTTTTTTATATTCTATCTAAATTTATTTTAATTTTAAGGATTATTATTCTATACACATGCGATGAAAACTTTTTGTTTTCACAAGCGCTTTTATTTTAGAGTTTAGGAAGTTCAATTTAGAGTTTAGAAGTTTTAGTGTATGAGCTTATAATTTAGGATTTATGGTTAGAATTTAGGGTTTAAGATTAGAGTTTAAATTTTTATAGATTTAAAGTTTAACCTATAAACCCTAAATTTTAACCATAAACTCTAAATTCTATCAACTCCAAAATTTAAAACTATCACACCTAAATCCTAAACAGAGTCCCTAAATCCTAAAAATAAGGCGTCTGTGTAAACGAACTTGTGTATGAAATAATTACCATAATTTTAAATGATTCTATATTATATTGATTGAGTTTGATTAAATTTATATTTAAATTAAACCTATTGAATGATCCTAGAGATAAAAGATAACATTGTTTCCCTTAAGTGATCTAAATTCAAACTATTAAATGATCGTAGGGATAAAAGATGATATTGTTTCCCTTCAACGATTAAGTTCCTATATTGCATGATAAATACGCGTTTTTAAAAATCTAAAAGTAATGAACATATATTATTAATGACACCAAAATATTCAAAAAATATATATTTAAATTGAATCAACCCACAGGCTAAATAATTTGAATCAAACCAGACCAATCAGGTCACATGAACTATACTAGTTCATCGGTCAAGAAACGATCATTTTTTTTGTAAAACTCTAATAATCGAACACCACAAATTCACAATAACTTATTATAAAAATATTCACTTAAAAGGGTAAAGACGGCATTCCATTTGGAAGGAAGAAGAAAAGAAGATTTAAAACTACAAAAGGAAAAGGTTTTAGAAGCATAAATCATTCAAAGAACATATGAAGTCAGGGAATTTCCAAATTGGATACCGTACAGACATACCTACTCTAAGCTGCTCTACGTGTACCAAAAATTTCAAGCGTGCATATAATCACATGATGCCCCTTTCTTGCAATGCCCATTTTCATGGAATTTGCACACTCTCTGTCCTTTAAAGGACGGCAGCCTCGAAGAACCACCTCCGACGCCGAATGATGGTTGCCTACCCCAGGGTTTCGCCCCGCCAAATCCGGATTCACTGCCCTGGGAGCTCCTATCTCTTTGATCAGAAAACTTGTCTCCATTGTGATTCGGTTGGTTCCCCCACATGCCGCCTGTATTTCTAGACGGTGCCACGTAACCAGGATTTGCAGTTCCTGGTGCTGCTCCCTGACCTGGTGCAACCCATCCAGAATTTGCATTATGAACAAGGTTAGGTCCTTGTCCAGGTGGTGTCCATCCTTGCATTGTGTTCCCAGGATCAGTCCAACCTTGATTTGCATTCCCTGGCATTTGTCTTTGGCCAGGTGCAGCCCAATTTTGATTTTGATTAACAGGTGCTGAACCCGGACCAGAGGCTCCCCAGTTCATATTTGTGTTTGCAGGGACCTGTGCACCCCATCCCATGTTTTGATTCCCTGTCATCGGCCCCCAAGAAGGGTTCTGATTTCCGGGTGCTTGTCTCAGGGCTGCACCTTGGTTATCTGCGACAGTCATACCCCAAGGTAAATTGGGTGGAACAGGAAGCTGAACATTTGACTGAACTGGACCGGTAGGCCTCCAGGAATCCGACGGCATCATACTTTGTTGACCAGGAGCTGGAAAAACCCCAGTGGGATTTCCTGTGCTGAAATGAGAAGGAAATTGACCAGATTGTGATGCATCGCTCCAATGACCATAAGCAGCAGGTTGAGCAGGCATGGCAAGGGACGGATTTGGCTCTAGCTTCTGAGTTGAAGCATTTGCCCACCTTTGAGTTCCAGCGGCAGGTATGGAGGATTGAACAATTGCTTCTTGCCTTGAAACTGAGACAGAAACCGGTCCATGAGTTTCGGCAGAAGGATTATGAGCACTCATAGATTGAACCAAATTCTGGATAGACACGGCTGCATTTTTTATATCAGCACCTAAATTAACTGAAGCCTGAGCATTGACCTGTCTCCTGAGTGATTCACTTGACACCATTGTATGTGAATGCACTACAGGAGCAGCTGGGCTCCCACTCTTTGGAACAACAGTAGCAGGTTGAAGCCCTACTGCACCTCCTCGGAATGGATTAGCTACTGGAAGAGAATCCGATGGCTGTGCAGGGGTAGGAGACCATTTGCTTTCCAACGCTTGTCCCCTATTCCCACCAGAGGGAGTTTGGTTCGGAGTGGGAGAAGGTAGATTTGTGTCAGAGCTCCATGTATCTCGAGAATGCTTCGGGATCTCAAGTGAAGATGGAGCAGGTCTGACTGTGGAAAAAAAGGCTTCATTTTGAGATTTCCAACTTTCTACGACAGATTGAGCTGGCGAAGCCAAAACACGTTGAGGACTCCAAGCTGCGTGATGTTGATCAAGCCTTGATCTTTCTCCAACTTGGCTTTCCATTCCTTGTTTCAAGGTTGCTCCAAGAGAGTTCCCATACAAGGCCATTTGAGGCTTTGGCAGGCTATTATCTACTATTGGAGGAGGGTCTTTCTGAAACTTTCCAGCCAAGGCATCAGTCAGAAGTATAGAATCATCTTGCGTCTCATTAGTTCTCCATATTTTTAAATCAGACGGGAAATATCCAGTGTTACTCCATTTACGTAGCTGCACTACTGAAAACGGTCCTTGAACCTTACCGGATGGATCCTGGTAATGCCACATTTTCTCCGATTCATTAATTTGGACACCAGTAGTTATTCCCGCGGATGGAGGTGGAGGTGAAATTTCTGACACAACCTTCAAAGACGGTTCCTGGATTATATTATGGGCATTCCTCGTCCCAATTTCTGAGCTCAAAGCAGTTTTTGGCTTGCTCCAACTGTTTGGTTGTTGTGTCTCTCTCTCCCGTGCAAGACTCCATGAATTTTCATTCCCTGTTTCGCTAGCTCCAATAGAATCATCCCCTTTGCTTGTAAATCCTTTACTAGATAGGTTCCTGCTTAATTCCCTATTCGTGCTAGAATAGTTTCTATTCCCACTCCAAGAATCATTTGCACTGAAAACTCCCTTCCTGGGAGAAATCGGTTCTCTCCCTCGCCTGCTAAAACCACTACCTCTTGGCCTCAAATAATTCTCTGTATGAACGCAATGGATCATCAAACTCAAAGACAAATAAGAGATAACAGAGGACATGAAAAAGTTCACAAGAAAAAAGGACCTTGTTTCTTATCATCTTCCTCCTCTTCTGATTCGTAACTAGGATCCATGTTGGGGTCTGCATGTATCTCGGGAAACTCCTCTAGTCTACGCTGTAGCTCCTCAGGTGTCTTTAAAATCTGCAGTTTCTCTACACATTCTCTAAGCGTTAACAAAAGTCAAGAACTACAATGAAAAAGTCGAACCGGTTATTTCCATTAAAAAGAAATATATCCAGCGCATTGAAACTGTAAATGAAACCAACAAAGAACAAAAAATTCTAATTACAGCTGGAATCAAATTATTTTTTACAAATTCGATTAATCACAACCACAGGAAAGTACTCACTACAACAGCTACATTCAGGAAGTGTCTTCAATTTTTTCCTTAAAACAACGCAAAAAATATCCCTTTTTCAGATTGCACCACCAAGATGATCATTTAGTGTATTCTTTTCTATTATATAGTTTATGATTATAAATTATAAAAAATAATATTAAGAAAGGAGAAATTTTGTCTGTGTAAGTAAAACTATTTGACAAGGCATCCTACTCCACCAAATCCCCGAATTTGGTCAGTTCAAAAAAATTAGTCTCCAGGTTTAGGAGATATATCTCTCCCTTTCTAACCTAAAAGATGTTCTGAACAAAGGTGAGGTTACTGGTCCTCCTCAATCAAGACATCACAGTCAAGCCTCTAGCATATCCAATGTCCAAAAATGTTGTAAGTCACTAAACTAATTGATATGAATCCAACTGCAATTGAAGAGAAGTATAGTGCAGAAACTAAAATTATAAGCAAAGGATATTCCTTTCTACGTCCTAAATCGCTGGCTCGATCACGAAGATGACTGAGACGCGTTACCTCCGAATCCAACCACTGCATTTTGATAACAGAGAAATTTTGGTTATTTTTTTAATAACTCAAAATGATATGATACTACCAATGATACTACTCAAGCAGATCAAATTCAGGATTAAGATCATGATCCTTTTTTGCATAATATCCATATTTAAGAAAATTCACTCTTTGTTTCATATGAATTTCTTTTTTTGTACAAGGTATCGCACTTAATCAAGACTACTCAACAGATAAAGTTGTGCTTCATGATTTTCAAGATCAAATAACATACTAATTAGTAATTAGCCATTCTAAAAAAAGCGTTTGCATGTCTGCATATATATATATATATATATATATGATAACCCTAGTTGAAAAGAAAGATATTTACATCTTTGACTCTGACTGCCTGGATTGCCATGGCTTTTTCCTGTACATCTCCCTGCAGCAATCAATAAATCTCATAAAAATGTCTCCAAATGAAATTTAAAAGAAAACAAAGATAACCGTGGTATAAAAATAAAAATGTGATAAACAAGAAATTACCACAGTCAACCGGTTGATAAGTCCACACTTGATGCTCTGACGCAGACGCTTGCATTCATCCTAATAGATCAATTGGCTTAGCATATTCTTAACAAGAAACAGTTTTTAAGTAAAATAATCAAAACAAAATACTGGCCAAACAAGATTCCAATATGTTCATGTGTATATACAAGTTTTTTTTATAAGATTATATTGTACTTTAGTCAGAGAAAAGGATATAGAACTCCAACAAAGATGCAGATGGTAAATATGCAGATGGTAAATAAAGGGAAAATAAAATGCAATTCCACAGTCAGCTAATAACTACCTCAGTGAACTCTTGATTTGATATAATATCAATTGATACGGACTCCGTCTTATTTAAATTTAGAATCTCTAGTAGAAAATCGGCTGTTCTTTTGCCAACTCTATATGGTTCAGCAACTTTGCTTGTACCTGAAGTAAAAAATATATGGTTCAGCAGCTTTGCTGGTAGAATCTCTAGTAGAAAATCATAACGTAACATTCTTATAAGATTTTGGTACTTGTGCTGAAGTAAAAAATATGCAATGGTAGACAGTTTCCAGGAATTTACCAACAACTTGCACTAGCCTATACAAATCTTGCTTTTGACCAGCACCAGATATTCTTATTCTCACAAAAGAATCAACAACCTTGTCATGGAATGTTTCAGTATCTTCAAGCAATTCCTCCACTAAATTTCGTCGCAAATAAATTAGATTGATATTATACATATCAATGGCTGCATAATCATCCACATTGGATTGAAGTCCCCTTGCATCACCCTTCTTACGAGTCTTACGTTTCTTATCTTTTCCGGTCTTTGTCAAAGCATCAGAGTTCCAATCAGCCTCAAGTTGATTAGCTTCTGCATCAACAACACTCCCTTGGAAATCATCTGTCTGAGAATCCCCCCTTCGTGAAAAATATGTGAGGATCAAGAAGATTTAACATTTCAATATGCCCCACTCTCGGTTTCCCAAACAGATTCTTAAGCCTTGTGTCACAAAGGACGTAAGACTTATTGCGACGATCTCGGAAGTTTGTACCTGTGGATGTAATCCAATATAAGTTGACTGAGCTCCATACGAGATAAAACAGATTTGTCGCCGTTTCTCATATTCATAACAACTTCCAAGAGCTCTTTTGATGCCCACTCAGCATTTTCATCTGTAGATGCCCCTTCACCACTACCTGCCACAGTGCTTGGTGAATCACCCTCCCTTGCCCGTGCCTTTGATTGACTCCTAGTCTTTCTTCGCTTAGAAACAGTTACTTCTACATTCCCAGAAGAATTATCCGAATCAGATCCTCCAGCATCATTAAAACCATGAAGTTCATTTGGTGATTCCTGTTTGGCAGCACCTTTCCATGGATTTTTAGCCTGAGCGAGTTCATCTGAAGTTATAGATAACCTCTCTTTTAAATCAACCCAATAATCCTTGAATAGATATTCCCAGCTACCTCGGTCATCAAAATCTATTTGTGCCTGCAAAAGTAACAACAAATATTATGGATAACCAGAAAATGGAGAATTTCTACCAATATGAGAGAGAGAGAGAGAGAGAGAGAGAGAGAGCAAAGCCACTAATAAATAAATCAAAATAAATCACCCTAATAAAACAGTCTATAGAGACTGAATCCCCCCACCCCCGCCAAAAGAAGAAGAAGAAGCATACACTCAGAGGCAAAAAAGAGCTCAAGAATGATAATTATTTTGACATTATATGGGAAAGGAAGTTGATTACATGAAATCTCCTGTTACATATTTAAAACTTACCACATTAATAACCCTATTAGGCTAAAAAATAATCCAAAGAAACTAAATTTTGAAACACACCATATCAAGACAAATTGAGATAAGTGCAGAAATGATTCCAAATATCAAATTCCCACAACCAAATAAATCATGTAAACATACTGTAAATACAAAAAACATCAGGACTCACACATTCTTAATGCATATATGACTGAAAACAACACGATCAAACTCACAATGTTCATTAATAACACAATAATGAAACATAAAAAATGCAAACAATAAAACAAAAATAAAATGGAAATAAAATAACAGTATAATAATACCATTTCTTCATTCACCTGATCCTTCCTTTCAATCAACATGACAAGATTCATGCATGACTCACAGAAACCTTTGTTACCCCTAACACATAGGATTACAGCATCTTTGATGCATCCCTTGCATAAGGAAAAGGTACATGTGTAACACATATAATGGGCATTCTTCTTACAGTTGCTACACAGATGCCAACCTAATTCACAGAAAGAATAACTTGAATTAGAATAGAGATGTAAAAAGCAACATAAAAGACATTCTCTATACATAAAAATCAAAGTTGATAAATGAAATTTATACACATAGATTAAGCAAGAATGACAACAGAGAAATCAGACCACGGTGTCAACCAACATATTTTTTACCTGCAGAGTTTTAACAGAAAGTAACAGCAAACAAGTAGTCACATAAATAGGCAAACAAGAAGATATTTCTGAATGCACATTCCACGTCCCTAAGTGCCTATGTCCCCTTAAGCCTTGAATAAGCACCCTTGCATAAAGAATTCTAAAAGCTTATGAACCAGTCTTTCTTTCTTCAGACATTGTAAAAAAATGCAGACAAATACAAGCTGCAACAATGATGTAGCCTGGAACATGAATAGCTTAGAAGACCCTTTTATCACACATTATAGAATGCTAATCATTCTTTGATGATCCCAATGCGTATAACAAAAAGCATATAACACAGTTGCTTAAAAAAAGAGAGAGCATATAACATGGTTGTCACTCAGTGGAGTATGCCTAAAAGTTAACTTATCCTACCAATTGTATCCTGAAATTTATGTAACCAGTTCTGTCAACTGTCCTGGCTATTGTTCATTCAAGGCAAAAGGTCTATTTTCCATTTAAGTCTTTTCCCTTATACTTCCCAGTCCCCGCTGCATCTTCTCATACTAATGAGCATCTAAAAGTTAACCCTTCTCAAGGAAAAGGGCACCGCTTGGAGCTACAAAAGAAGAGAGAACAAAAATTTCTAAGAAAAATAAGATCCAAAAGGCTTGCCCAGTGTTTGCAAAATAGTAGCCTCCTGTCCCATAATCATTTAACACGAATTACTGAAACTGTAAGTTCTTATTCCTTTTTTGGTGCATAGTTTAAACAAACAAAGAGAAGTATTTCTGGTTGGCTCAAGTGAAGGGCATTTAGGGCAGATCCAAATTGCCTTTTTGCAAAGATAGCTACATGTCATTCTCAGTTAACTTAACATCAGATAAAAATTGACCAACAGTTCAATTCAGCATCCATTGCACTCTATGTGAAATTTCGACGATCCTTAGCAGTAAGAAAATCACAATTTAAAAGTTGACAAACATATAATTGGTTGGCCCCAAATGCACATTTAGCATGCAAGTGGATATCTGTCACTCATACATGAAATTCAAGCAATTTGCAAGCTCCAAAACTGAGGTGATAATTTCTGCCCACATATAAAGTCAAAGTACAGCAGTTGCATGGTTTTACACTTATGTCTAAACAAAAATGCGGGTAACCAAGCTCTCGGACTCTTGACCAGGTGTATTACAAATATAAACGCTGAAGTTACTGGAAAGCTCAGCCTTTGTGACCTTCATTGAATTTTTTCATGGGCGAAGGCCAAAGGGCATCGGATGAATAAGAGATGATTGCATTCCAGGATAATAATTACAACGTGCAGTTTCACTACAAATCCAAGCAGTGTCAGTAGCCATTGCCTTGACTTGGAATGAAAGGTGAACCCTAATTACTACAGAGATACTACACTTCAAATGTTCTTTTGAGCATCATTACACCCATTCGAGAAGCATGCAAAACTTTAAAGTTGTCCAGCGTAAAACTAAACACTGAACTTCCTGTGCCTTCAGAAAAGCCCACTCCAGCAAGTTTCACTGTCATTTACATCAAACATTTCGCAAAGAAAAGAAGTAATGACTTCAATAATGGTGCAATTAAATATGAAAAGAGACGGGGATATGAGAGTTCAAAAAAATTTCGGAGCATGTTCCTAAATCGGTATCGGCTTGCTAGCAAACCACAACTTTTCTCCTAAATATTGCAAAAACTAATCATAAGAAGAAGATATGCTCATGGTAAAAATAAAATAGCACCACTGTGACACGGAACATATTTTTTCATATTCCACAAGGCCCTAAAATAAACTCAGACATTAGAAGTAGGAGAGTGCAACAAAGGAACTTACCACAATTCCATTTACCCCTTGATTGAAAGAAAGCCTCATCTCGACCAACACAAGCAGTATGGTAAGCCTTTGGGCAACCCCTAAGGAGGAAAAACAACAGAAAGTGTAAGACTGAATACACATAAACATCTGGCATGAGGATCAGATTTGGTAGACTCACCTGCGGTCACATAGCACGAGGGCACCACCATCAAAGCATATGAAACAGACATCCTCTTCTGCCTTCTTCCTAGATGGAGCTTTTGCCTGAACCTTAGTACTTGAATTCTTTCCCCGCTTTCTCTTGCCACCACTGGCTTTACTACTATCCTCTATCTCCTCTGCTGCCTCAGTTTCCAACTCTTCTGGCATGTCTGGCATCTCAATGTCATCTGCTGCTTCCATTACTTCTGCAGTATCTGCCATCTCAGTCTCTGTCTCCTCTGCTTTGTCAACATCATCTACTGCATTTCCAAACTCTGTATCTTCTTCTTTATTCGATTCCTCTTCCATCACAGGGTCCTCCTCTGCCTCGGTCATATCCGTACTTGCTTCCCCTACAGAATGAATATCCTCCAAATTTTCAAATTGCTCAGACACATTAGTCACCATTTTTTCTTCCATCACACGGTCCTCCTCTGCATCGGCCATATCAGTACCTGCTTCACCTACAGCATGAATATCCTCCAAATTTTCAGTTTGCTCAGACACATTATTCACCATTTTTTCATCCATCACAGGGTCCTCCTCTGCCTCAGCCATATCCGTGCCCGCTTCCCCTACAGCATGAATATCCTCCAAATTTTCAGTTTGTTCAGACACATTATTCGTCATTTTTTCTTCCATCACAGGGCCCTCCTCTGGCTTGGCCATATCAGTGCCTAATTCCCCCACAGCATGAATATCATCCAATTTCTCAGTTTGCTCAGACTGATTATTCACCATTTTTTCTTCCAAAGTTCCATCTTTCTCAACCATGTCAGTACCAATTTCTCCCGCAACTTCAGCTGGAACTACAAGATCAACAACAGGTTTCTCCAGAAATTCACTTTTCTCAGCAATGTTATCCACCCCAGTTTTATCCATAATCCCACCACTCTGCTCCACCTCATTATCCACCAGTAATTCACTTTTCACAGATACATCAGCCACCTCTCTTTCCTCAATAATTCCAGTTTCCTCCTTAACCACAGTCTCCTCTGTCGAATCATCCACTTCTACTGCCGCACTTGTTTCTTCCTTAACCAAAATTCTCTCTTTCGCACCATCCACTTCCTCCGCGTCATCAATCCCTCTTTCCTCCGCCACGCCAGCCACCGCTTTCTCTTCTGGAACATCTAGTCGGTCATTAGCGTCATCAACCACCTTTTGCTCCACCGAATTACCCGCTTCCTCTGCAAACTCAACAACTTGTTGCTCCGCCACAGAAACCTCAATTCCTTCCGCTGTTAATCTTTCATCCGACACATTAGCTGCATCCTCCATTTTGTCCATCACATCATCCACTGCCGCATCCTCCACCAATTCAGCTTTCTCCCCTTCCACGTGGCTATCCTCTCCATCACCACCTTCCTTATCACCATCAACCGGAGACGAACCTTTTATATCAACACCAGAATCCAACACCCCGTGCTTCTCCTCTCCAACGATCAAATCTCCGCCGCCCTCTTCATCACCAACCGCCACTTCCACATCAACAACTCCATTTCCCTTCCCTTCCTCCTCCTTTTCAGCAACAGGAGACACCGCTGACGGAGCAGACTCGAGCTCGGAACGTGACTCAGTGTGTTGATCCTGTAACTCGGAGTCCGTAGCTGTAGTCACCGAGGTATCTTCCAATTGAAGAGAGGAATCAACATTGGGGACGTGGTGAGGCTCTTCTTCCTCGGTATCCATAGAAGGGAAAATTAAATAAAATGATTCGCAAAATTAAAAAATCGAGTGAAACCCTAGAGATTGAAAGCCCTAGGGTTTTGAGTTCTGGGTAAAATTTTCGATTTTTTTATATAAAAAACTAATTTTATTTTGCGAAATGAAAAGAATCGGGGAGGAGAGAAATGGGGTTGCCGTTCGCAGAGATGAAGAAAAAACAAACACTAGTAGGGAGAGAGGGAAGCGCGAGCAAGAGATGTTGTTTTATTGTGCTAAAGTGCTACGTAATGACGAAACTAACCTCATGGGCCTTTGTAATTCAATCATCCAAATGAGGTTATCCACTGGAATTTAGGCCTTTTGATGGCTCGTGAGGGTTGACATTTGGGCTTTTATCCCCTTCTGAAAACCCATTGTTGTCAAGGACTCGAAAATTTTGAATTTTTTATTTGATTGAGTTGAATTGTAATTTTATAAATGTGAATTGATTCAGAAAATTAAATAAAATTTGAATTATAAAATAAGACTCGAATAATTTAAATTTTTTAGTAATCAGTAAATTAATTTTTAATTTTGAGTTGAGTTTTTCAACTGTGTTTGATATATAAGTATATTGCATATGAAAAAAATACAAGGAAATGTATGTGTTCGTATGTGGTTATAGAAAATCGTTTAAGTTAAAACCAATTAGCACTATAACATTATAAATATTTACAATTAAATTTGAACATAAATTTGAATAAGACTCAACTCAAATTTTATAAATTCAAACTCAAAATTTTTTAAATAAAATCTGAATTATAAAATAAGACTCGTTAACTCAACTAACTCAAAAAATTTTCACTCAATTCATGAAGTACACACCCAAAATTATTGTTCCTTGCGAGAGAAATCAGTCGAACCAATGGAGTCGGTTGAAAACAATTGAAATTTTTACTCAAGAAACATACTTCAAATTCAATCAACCAGTTTAGTTCCTAACCGACCTAATTGATCTGACTTTAGCATTGGTTTATTTGTTCAGTTAGTCAATTTATACAATATTTTAAAAGTAATAAGTATTAAAGACATAAAACCAAAAAAGTTACAAAAAAATTACTTACAGTTTAACTAAATAGTTATTTTAGTTTATTTTTTTGAAGCAATTTACTCTCAACGTTTTATTTTGGGTCAAAATTATTCATTTGCAGATAAAAACTGTAAGTCAGCTAACGATAAATGACTTGAAATAACGTGACAAACTTACATGACGATCCATGCTATATGACAATATCATATAGACAATTATGTTGATTTGAAATAATATTATATCAGTTAAAAAATAATTTTATAAACTTTTTATTATCAATTGACTAACAATTTTTATCCGCAGAAAAACCGTTTTAGCCCAAAATAAAACATTAAAAGTTAAATTGTTTTAAAATAAAAATAAAGACCAAAATAACTATTTTATCGAACGTTAAAAACATTTTAAGAGATTTTTTAACATTATGCCCATATTAAATATCGATTAACCTATACAATCAAATTGACCGACTTAGTCGTCCCTACAAAATCGAATTAACCATTGTAACCGACCAGGTCAAACTAGCTTGACCGGAAACCATGGATTAAGTGAATTAGGTCGGTTTGAACCGACTTTTGTTCTTAAATATGTGTATAACGTGGATTGAGACAAAAGGTGGGTTAAGGTAGTAAAAAGAAAGCTTTTATTCCATACCCAATACAGAGGTTCAAATGAAAATGATATATGTTCCATATAAAGTATGACAATTAGTACACTAAAACCCAAATCAAAGGTCTATTATCATAAGCATTGCACCAACTAATACCAACTGACATAGAAATAAGCCGGCTGCATCATCGGTAAATTCGCTAATACCTCCTAGGATAACGATCTAAATATCTCCCCGAAGGACACTCATATGCCATGTGTCCTCTTCCACCACAGTTGTGACAGATCATCAACGGTCCCATGCAATCCCGGCTCATATGACCAGGATGATGGCAGTTTCGGCACAGTATGTCCCGATGATGACCTCGGTATCCCCCACTGCGACCACTGCCACCAACACCACCTTGATCTCCTATCATGTTGGCTTTAGGGCAATGCCTAGCCACATGGCCAGCTACGTTGCACGCGTTGCAGATTGGATCATTGGAGCACTCTCGTGCCAGGTGACCTGGCCTCCTACAGTTGTTGCATGCCTTGTCATTTGTACAGTCAGCTGCAATATGACCAGATTTATAGCAGTTATTGCATAACCTCACATCCCCAGGTGGCATTGGGCGCGCTGTACACTCTCTGGCCCGATGTCCAGACTTCCCACAGGTGTGGCAGATTCCCTCGTTCGGACAGTTGCTAGCCGTGTGTCCAGGCTCACGGCAATTCCAGCATAGAGACTTGGTTGTGCATTCCGAAGCAATATGTCTGTTCAAAACGGTTCCTGCATGGTTAGAGCGCTCCAAAATTGCAAGAATGAAAAATAAAGGCGGCACAGCAGGTCTAACAGCTCCATCACAAAGACACTACAAGATTATTATTACTCATAAAACAAGAGATGACATAATTAACAAATCACATCTAGAAGTTTCCGGGTACAACTAGTTTATTGGCTTCAAGTACTCGTAGCTCAAAAGATCTATCAGATTCAGCTTCAACAACGAGGAGGGATGAAGGTTTCATACCCAGGGAGATTACAATTGTGACAAATTGCCACATTAGGGCACTCTCTGGCAAAGTGACCTGGTCGTTTGCAGTTCTTGCACAGATTGTTTTGGCTGGAAAGAAAAGGGAAGAAGAATTAGTACTCAAATGACTGTTAGATCGTGCTATTCTTTTAAGTGTTTGGATGGGATATCCCATTACCATAAAAATATTCCAAAGTCCAAAAAGGAATTTGCATGATTTGGGTAGAAACTAGAAAGTAAGAGGTTGATTTCAAGAGGATATTCAAGAACCTCAAATTTCCTACTAAATTTCACTATAAAGATCTCTTTTTTTTCGCCCCCAAAAAAACTCCAAATAGTCTCACTTGACCCACATAACCTATTAATAACCATTAATTTTTAGTTTTTTTTTATCTCTTGAAGTTCTGCTTAAATTTCTTTCTGAAAGTACTTATCTAGACAAAAGAATACAAAAGCTACCATTTTAAAATGCTTCTGTTTCAAATTTCTTCTCAAATTTGAAATTCCCATCCAGAAAGTTCTACTAGACATTAAATGATTAAAGAACAAATGTACATACGTAGAAAAAAGGAAAAGCATATCCATCCAGAAGCCAGGTTATTACATAACTTTCAACCACATTCGAGCAGAAGCTATAAAATAACAGAGCTGGTTCACTTTTTCCATCCACTACAGCTGTGAAGGAAATAATTCCTCCACGACCCAGCCTCAACCTAAACATGCCGAAAACTACTGACATAAAAAAGTACACGCATTACAGCCACATAGATCTAAAGAATACCCTATTTCTGGGCACTGGGCAGTAATTTTGAAGTAAACACTCTAGCACAAAGAAAATATACAGCCATCAATCACCACCTTGTTGAAACATAAAACAAATTATGTTATAGGTTCCTTTTCAGTGTAAAGTGAAACTGAGGACAACTTATCCAAAATGTTTTAACTCAACAACCAAGACTTGAAACACTTGAGAAACATGGATTCTTTTATTTATGAAACCAAGAAAATTCCCAGAAAAAAATAACTCAGCTTGAAAATGACATGCAGATACTTTTATCTGTGTAATTATCATACTCGATGCTTTTTAAGGGAGAAAAGAAAACAGTCTGAGAACCATATATTAACATGTTTTCCCTCAGGTTACTTAACTAGCTGAAGAAAGCAAATTAACTAAATGATTGAAAATTAGAAAACCTGAAACCCCGACGAGAATCCCTCCTGTACGGTGCATTACGGTAAGAAAAGCGATCAGATCTGATCTTACGACCCATGGGGCTCCGGCTCCTGCTGTCTGAACTCATGCTCAAACTTCTTATTATCAACAACTATCACCACTGATCAGAAAAAAAAACACCGGCCTCCACCAACACAATAAATGCTGCTGCTTCCTCCCTGTCCACATCACAACCACACACCTATCATCATCGATGAGCCATATCAAACCTCTCACTATTCCCTCCAAAACATAAACGCCATATCCCAAGAGTAAAACACGCATAACAGCCAACAAACAATCCATCTTTATATCAATAACAGACCACAGAATTCAGCACCGAGTAACTGATGACCCCACGCCTCAACAAAATTCCTAATTAAAAGTTCAACCATCTCTAGAAAATACCCATCACCCTAGCATACATCAGATCCAGAACTCCATGAACAGAAACCCAAACTCCAATCACAGCCATCCATTCTTTCTAAACAGATAAAGTTCCTTAACCAGTATCCAATAGATGATTAAAAGAGAATGGAGCGATATTGTTAAACTATAAAAAAGGGAATGGTTGATAGGAGAGGAGCTTTTGAGTCCCCAAGGAGAACTGTTGTGGTTCAAAGAGGAACACATAAGATGTCATAATGGGCCTAGGAAACATGCTTCTAATCTCTCACTGACACTTCCAAATCTAATTGCAGCAGTATAATTTAAAAGCAATACAACAGTGAAGAAGGTGAAAAAAGGGACAATCAGAACATTCTAGGTGGTGGAAATACAATAGTATGTGTGTAGAATGAATCAAATGTACAAAGACAGTTGCCAAAATGCTCTCAAAATATTCATGACTTTTTGCTCCGTATGATACTAGGGGACGAACTATTAAACATCATGTCCGAGTTTAATGGCCAACACGGATGACGGAACTGCCTCATCATCTCCCCCATCTTCTGAAACTAATTCTTATCTGGGCTTACTTTTCTTCCCCAAAAAAGACTCTAAATCCAGCAACAAACATCATCCTCAGTACAATATGAGAAATTTAAACCCTTTTTCTTTTGTTTTAAAGAAAACTGGAAGCCGCTCTGACATAACCATAAAACCAACCATTTTAAATAAAGTTGGTGCCTAATAATAACATTTTACATACTCTAAGCTGCACTCAGTCCCATATATAACAAACAAATGGCCTCTAATTTCCCCTCATTCATCCTCAATTCCCCATTAACAAACAACACGACTGGCGCATATGCGTCATCAACCAAATCAAGCCTCACAAAAAGAACAACTCAAAGAAACAACAAATACAAGTCCATCGAAAAAGTTTAACCTACTCCAACATCAAAAAGAGTGAACCCTTCTTTCACATCTTTGCTCTCTAATTTTCATATCCTCTTTAATTTCAAGTCGTTTGACTTTGCAGTAACGCGGTAACAAACCTCGAAGCTCTAAAAAGCAACAATTTAATACAAAAACTGCCAATACAACCTAAATTTCCAGATTTCAATGAAGATGCGAGCAAATTCTCTAACCCTACAAAAAAAGGAACAAAATTCGAAACTCAAATAGAACAAATCTAAAGAATAGATATACTAAAGGGGAAAAGTACGAACCTGACGCTACTTACCGCAGTGTAAACCGTTCTCTAAAGTTAGAAACGATAATGAAAGATGATTTACGAAATATATAAAACTTTTTAAAATGGGAAAACTGTACGGATCACATCCGAAAATTTGTTTATGGCGGAGAGTGAGTGACTGAGTGGAGATTCGGATGAGGAAGAAGTATGATTGGGCTTGAATTCGTGCTTCTTGAGGCGAAAGCCTAAAGTCGGGTTCCAGTTCCGGGTATGGAAACTCGAGTTGCGGGTCATTGGATCCGACGACCTTGTACTTTTTCTTCGAGTTGTGTCAGTATGATTGGGCCGATTGAGTTCAAAAACTGCATCTTCATTATTGTATTTGGGGCCCTCAACTTCATTCTTAGAGAGGCTTCTCTTGGAAAAAAAATTAATAAATAACGGCTTAATAATTAAAAAGGTGTTCAACTTATATTTATTTTTTTAGTTTGGCGCTTAACATTTTTTTTGCCACTTTAGTGCCTAACGTTTCCAACGTTAGTCAAATAGGTGTTCAGCCGTTGCTGCCCATTAATTTTTACAGTTAACTTCTATTAAATGTCATATAGCAGCTTCTTAAAAATTCAAAATTATATTTAAAAATAAATAAATAATTAATAACGAAAAAACCCCAAAAGTATCACAAAATATCCCTAAAAATTAAAATATATAACACCCAAACCCAAATCCCGATTTAGGATGATTTCGCCGCCGATTGCCATGTCGTCGGCCATCACATCCTTTGCCGAACCATTGCGACTATTTGCCCTATTATCTTGTCGCCGAAAATCAATCAACGTCGTGTGAAACGTCAAAATCATCGAATAGTTCATTCGAATAATTCACGACAAACGGCGGCATAACAGATGATGAACGATGTGTGGGTCGTTCGGCGAGGGGATGGTGCTTCATTTTGTCGCCGAAAACGCGACCAACGCTGATGATAGTAGCCGAATTTGGGGGTTAGGAATTTTAGGACTATTTTGAGATTATTTAAAAATTTTATGATAAATTTGGGTTTTTTCAGATGTATTAATTTTTATTTATTTTTAAATATAATTTTAGAATTTTAAGAAGCTGATACATGACACTTAACGAAATTTAACAGTGAAAATTAACGAACAGTAACGGCTGGGCACCTACTTGAGTAACGTTGGAAACGTTAGGCACCAAAGTGACCCAAAAAAACGTTAAGCACCAAACTAGAAAAACAGGTATAGGTTGGGCACCTTTTTGACTATTAAGCCAATAAATAACCATCGACCAATCTATTGACTGACTAATTCGAATCAAATACTGCAAAAATTACTATGGTAGCTACATTTCTAATTTAATTTTCTCCATTTACAATTTCATGATTCATTCAACTAGACCAACTAATTGTTTATAGTAACACGCTAGTTATTTGATATATTAACACTCAGCAGCATAAATTTTAAATTAAGCCTTCAGTTTTATTTTAAAAAAATATCATCAATTCTTTTAAAATAAAAAAGTAGTAAATTACATGTTTATTTTATGGTATTCGGGATTCATAGCTCTCTCTTCTATCACTGTCATATCTGATGTTCAAACTCTAATACTTTCGTTGGGAGACTAATTTGTCATGTCATTGCACCCAACTATTGTTGGTTTAATTTTGGTTGGTTTTAAAAATTAAATTTTATTCAGACCCATCATTTTTTATAAACTTTACATTATAACTTTCATTTTAAAAAATATTTAAATTTTAAATTTTTTTTAAAAATCTAGTGTATAATGCCTATACTATCCAGACTATTCTCCATCCTTCATCTATAAATAAGAGGATATTGAACACTTAAGCATATTAATCTAATGTCTTATTGTATATTATACCAATGACAATGCTAATAGAATAACACTCAATTGACTTAAAATTCTAAATTTTTTAAAATTTTAATTAATTTCTTAAATTGTTTTACCAAAAATTCACCATTGAACATACTACATATGGGAAATTAGGGGAATGTAGAGATGAGCATTCGACCCGTACACTATGGTTTACGAAAAATATTTTTTTGGGGAGTGATATTATTCTACCTTTACCCATCAAGTCGCATGTATTTAACATATTTATATCTAATGACTTTCCACAAAATGGTGACGAAAGGTATACTTGTACAACTCTTTTCAATTTGCAATTCGATCTGATCCATTAGTTCGTAGAGCTATTTACTCTATTTGACCCAACTTGATAGGATCGGGGTTTTATTGAAAATGAAATTGAATTCAGGTTGGAAAAATATTAAATATCGGGTTATATTCAGTCATATAGTAAAAAATATCCGACCAAAAATATTTATATAATTTTTTCATAT
Source organism: Hibiscus mutabilis (assembly GCA_019671005.1). NCBI lineage: Eukaryota > Viridiplantae > Streptophyta > Magnoliopsida > Malvales > Malvaceae > Hibiscus > Hibiscus mutabilis. The sequence continues at coordinate 37,654,126 of CM033754.1, forward strand.
ATTTCAAGGGTAATTATTGTAATGCTTATTGCTCATCTCTTTGTATATATATTTTTCAATTACATCTTTAATTTTATTAAATAAAAAAACAAAGAAAGTAGGGCTAATTACTATAAATAATCTACTTTATATTTTTCCTATTACCCACATTTATTTTTAATAAAAATATATTTTTTATTTGCTTCAGATCGGGTTCATGTCGGGTGAAACTTTATCACATGTTGGTCAAATCAAATTTAGGTGGAACATTTATATTTTCGGGTCGGATTCATGTTGACCAAAACCCGACTCAACACAGCCTGATCCAACCCGTTTTCATACCTATGTACTAATGGCAATATCGACCATGCAAGCCAAACCTTGCCGAATTTGCAAATTTTAACAATTTAAATACATGATAATTGATATAGATTTTTTTTAATAGGATAAATCTTAAATTATACCAAATTACACCAAGACAATATAGTATAACTTAATTATTAACATCAAATTAATATTCTAAAGAGTTCGTGCTATATAATTTAGTATAAGATATCTAACTTATGCCGCACAACATAGGATAAGGATATTATAGTATTTAAAAATTATGTAGCTTTTTTCAAATAATTTTTTTAAATAAAGTTATATAATAAAGTAAAATTCAAAGGAATTGTCTATTTTCACCACACGGCATAAAATAAATGTTATATTTGGAAAATATTAAAATTTTAAGTAAATTCTTTAAATGAAGTTATGTAATATAGTAAAATTTAAAGGGAATGTATAATCTATGCCACACAACATAGGATAAGGATGCAATATTTATAAACACAAATGGTCACTAAACTATCCTTAAAAATACAAAATGGTCACTAAACTTTCAAAAATTACATAATGATTATTAAATTTTAGTTTTTATTATAAGATAGTCATTGGACCGTTAACTGGGAGATGCAGTAGTTACGAAAGTTTATATAATAATATATTTAATCATCGATATTTACACATTCAATTAATTTATACATCAATAATGAGGGTTAAATTGAAAATAAATTGATTAAATGTGTCAATATGGAAAATTAAATGTTATATTATTCAAATTTCTATAACTGTCACGTCATCCAATTAACGACAGTTAACAGCTCATTGACCATTTTGTAACAAAAACTAAATTTTAATGCTCATTATGTAACATTTGTAAGTTTAATGACCATTTTGTATTTTTAGAAATAGTTTAGTGACCATTTGTATACTTTACCCTATAAATTATGTAACTTTTTCTTAGAATCGTTTTTTATATGGACTATTTCGCATCTTTTAAAAAGTATACATATCAACATTAACATATCATTAGGAAAGCTTTTTTTTTAATAAATAAGATTTTATTTAGGGAAACTACATCTAAAAAAGTAAGGCACATTTAATGAATTTAACTATTTTTCTATTTAAAAGTACTATTTTAGTTTCAGAATTTTCACCAAATAATTAATTTAATCATCAGTTAAAAGTACATTTAATTAAGTCCTCAAATTATTAAATTATATTAATTTAATTATTTGATCAATAAAAATCGTTATTAACAATTATGGTGTTGACATGTCGGTCATCAAGATTGATTTGAGACTCAATCAAATAAATTTTTCAGTAAAATGATTTAATTGATTGTGTGATGTGAGTATAGGGACTAAAATACCCTTCAAAACTATTTTTTGTATAAATGATAATCATACACTAAAGTTATATTTTAATGTATTTCTAATTTGTACACAAATTCGAAATAAATGAGAAGAAGGAAGAAATAGTAAGATAAACACATGGTATTTATTATTTTGATTAATAGTAAATGTACCATTTACTTTACAATTTCTTGAAACTAAGCATTAATGTGAATTATATAACAAATTTTCATTTTTCTTCCACAAATTCAACTTTATTTAATTACCCTCCTATGTTTATCACCTATATATATGCAAAGCTAAGTAACTTCAACATCAGCTATCACAGTCCAGCATCAAATGGCACTCCGGTGCCCGGAATCCAAGAACTTCCGTTCAAAAAGTTCTCCACAGTAAAATTTTCGGCTTCGGCTTTGCTTAGAGTGATGTGATATCCTCCCATTTCACCCTTCCACTGGTATTAGCTCCGGCGCCGGTGTTCATATACTCACCATAGTAAAGAGTGCTTAAAGAAGAGTTTCCATTCCACGGTAACCACCCTTCTCTATCAATCAGTTCATCCAAAGTAGTCTTCATGAACACTGTTCTTGAATAATTCTGCCATGGCCTCCCCAAATAACTCTTGAACAAGTGTTGAACCGGCTTCAAATCCGGCGCCGCCGACACGCGTGAATTGTGGATGATTATGCCCGTATTCCCTTGCGGATCGGTTCTCCCTTGTGCTGTGACGGTGTTCTCTTGGCCGCTCATCGGTCGACGGATGTAGATGTTGCAGTTCTGTAAGACAGCAACGGCGTTTCCGAATATGAAGTCGACGGTTCCGTAAATATCGCAGTCACGATAGAATTGGTAATTTTTGTAAACGTACAAGGTATCTTGGTAACCTTTGAAGCTACAACGGTACAAGGCCGAGAAATTGGAACTAGACCGGAAGGCCACCGCTTGGTGTTTTTCCGGTCCGGCAGTGTTCTCGAAGGTTATATCTCGAGCTACGAATCCATCACCCGAAACACCTGAAAGAAGAAATAAAGTTTCAGTGACTTAACCGTAATGAAACATGGAAAATAACTCAAGGAAAAATTGTTTGCCGAAAAAGGCATAGAACAGAAAACATGTTTATTTTACTACAGCAAAAGTCTTTGTCATTCTATTTCGTTTATGATTATGATATGTAATAATTTGTTTACTTGTTCTAATCAACACTAGTCGTTGTCCACTTTGGATTTAATTTAGTTGATTACGTAATATTTTTTTTTCTTTTAATCTCAAACCATAATTTTTAAAATATTTATGCATGTTTCATAAAAGAGCTTACCAACGGTTGCTGTATATAATGTTGATGTAGTTTGATTACTCTTGCTGCCGGTAATAATGGTGGCATCAATTCCATCCCCAATTAGCATTATATTCTTAGCTGAACTCTCAATCTCCACGTTCTCCTTATAAACTCCAGCTTTCACGTATATGATAGTTCTTTTGCCCCCACCAGCTGCCGCTGTCGCTGCCGCCACCGCCTCTGTTATGGTCTTAAAGTTACCGGACCCGTCTTGTGCCACCACAATATATTAGCGGTGCACCGGTTGTTTGCAAGAGCTTTCGGTCGGCACTTGAAAGCCAACCCGGAAATCCATCGGCAAGAAGTCGGTTGCCGGCTTGTTTAGCCAAGTCACTATGAGAAGAAGAGGATGCGACAAAGGTTGCCTTATTTATGGCTAGAGAATTGCTAATCAACTTGGTTAAGTTGCCTAACATGGGTGGTAAGGTTTGTAAATGAGAGGCTAAGTTGAAGTCAAGGAATCCATTTTCACATGTTTGTTGGTTGGCAATTGCGGCACTTAACCAGGTTTCAGAATCCATAAGATTGTTGGTGCTCGTTGATTTGTTGAGATAGTGAACGGTATCCTCATAGACTTCCACGCAATCATTCCAAGCTAACTTGGCTCGTCGGTCGAATAAACTTGAGTCAATCGACGAAATGAGTCGATGAACTTGAACTGCTTGATTCAGAGTCACCTGAATGGCGATGTCACGAAATGAGAATCGGATTTGATCGAGTTGTGCTGCGATGGCAGCACTACTTCCCATGTAATAGTTGCACACATCGGGGTATGGGGTTTGGTTACATGATCTTATGGAAGCACCATTCACAAAGTACCCTAGTGGAAAATAGAAGAAATGGGTGAGGAAAAGTGCTAGGACGACAAGCTTATCCATGAGAATATTTCAAAGGGTTTTCCAAGGTTGAAGTGGATGAGAGAAGATGGAGGGGAATAGGGTTTATATAGTGGTAATTTTGATAGGACGAAAGTATGAAGTATTGAAAGGGGTTTAGGGTTTTTAGTCAAAATCAAAATATAATTTAATGCATGCATTGATGTGCATGACAAATCCAAATCTTTCCAGCTTTATTTATTTATTTATTGATAATATTGTCTAACTTATGCCACACAGCATACGACGAGATGATATATTTAATAATTATATAATTTTATTTAATTAATTTCTTTTAATTAAGATTATAAAATAAAGTAAAATTTAAATAATTACCAATAAAGCATCATTACTCTATGCCTTGTGGCATACGATAGTCAAATCCTTTAGGATAATCCGAAAAGAGTAGGATGCAATGTGGAGCCAACTAGTCAAGATTCACTATCGTTAATTACAACACTAAAGATCTTGTTAAATTATTTTATAAATTCAAAATAAATTACATATTTCTATTATACTTAAATAATTCCTTTTTCATCCTAGTGAAATTTATAGGGTTGGTAAAACTATCTGTCTCGTCAAGTTTAAAGTCGACCCAACCCGTTTGTAAAGAGTTTATGTTTTTGGTTTTATATAAAAAAATTTAAATTTAGGTCCGGTTGAATATATATTTAAGGTGAATTGTATCGCATTATATTATAGATAAAATATATTAAATTTGTATCATGATCGAAGCGGCTAAAAACCCACACCTGTGTCATCCCTAGAAATTTGGTTTTCCCTATGTGTCATTTCCTCAATTTGGTAATATAAATGACAAACTATCGTAATTACGAGTTAAATGGTATCAATTAGGGAAACTAATTCCATCGAGTAATATACTTAAAGCTTAATTTCTATAGTTAAAACAATACATATTACTAATTTATTTTGAACAAAATTTATCTATATATTGCCTCGATTTTAAATACAATAATTCCTTGACGATTTTTCATTTTCACTATTTTCATATTTTTATTTATTTTGTTGCCGTGGAACTTAAATATTTCATTATATGATTTTTTGTTAAAACAAATAGATTAAGTATTATTTGCAAATCGCATGATGACAAATAATAAATTTGAAAGTGTTTTTTTAATATTTATTTGTATTCTTGGCTTTCATTTTAATTATATTATGCACTAATAAATGGGTAATATTAGTCTCTAAGAATAAAATAAATAATAATAATAATAATAGTAAAAATTAATAATATGTATGGTAATGAAAATAATGAGAATGGCAACAACAAAAATAATCACCGCCGAAGATTTGTTTACGGAGAGAGAAGTGTTGCCGTTGGCTTGAATTCGTGCTTTTTTGAGGCAAAAGCGTAAAGTCGGGTTCCGGATTCCGGGTTTGGAAACTCGAGTTGCAGGTTATTGGATCGGACGACATTGGACTTTTTCTTCGAGTTGTGTCAATATGATTGGGCCGATTGAATTAAAACTGCATTTTCATTTTTGTTGCCCTCAACTTCATTCGTATAGCAGGCTTTTATGGAACAATATGACAAAAATCATCTCTTTTAGTGTCCCTTTCTATGCTTTAAAATTAAAAAAATTAAATTTTATGCTCTAACCATAAATTTTAAAATTTAAACTTCAAACCCTAAAAATACACTCCACCCTAAATTCTATAAGCTCTAACTTTAACCCTAAACACAAAACCTAAATTTTTAGTATATGACATAAACAGAGGCACCGAAACAAAAAAGAGTAGAAGATTTTTATTTAAGACGGACAAAAATCATCTACCCCTTTTCAGTACTCTTTTCAGTTACCAACACTAAAAAAATTAAATTTTAAACCCTAATCTTAAATTCTAAATCCTAAACTTTAAACCATAAACCCTAAAAATACATCAAACCTCTAAATTCCCTAAACTTTAATCCTAAACTCTAACTTTAACCCTAAACTTAAATTTTTAGTTTGGACATAAATAGAAACACCAAAACTGAGCAGACGATTTCTGTTCAAGACAATATAGTTTGACTTAATTATTAACATCGAATTGAGAATGTGATTTAGTATTGCGTGAGAACAACAATTACAATTAAAATTAATTATTACATACATTAAGATGTATAACTAACTCGATATCTAAGTTAAATTTATGTGTATAGGATCAGAGTCTTAACCTTTACCAAATTGATCAGCTTTGTTAGGTTATTTATGTTCGATTAATCACTCAACCACAGGAAAGTACTCACTACAACAGCTACATTCAGGAAGTGTCTTCAATTTTTTCCTTAAAACAACGCAAAAAAATATCCCTTTTTCAGATTGCACCACCAAGATGATCATTTAGTGTATTCTTTTCTATTATATAGTTTATGATTATAAATTATAAAAAATAATATTAAGAAAGGAGAAATTTTGTCTGTGTAAGTAAAACTATTTGACAAGGCATCCTACTCCACCAAATCCCCGAATTTGGTCAGTTCAAAAAAATTAGTCTCCAGGTTTAGGAGATATATCTCTCCCTTTCTAACCTAAAAGATGTTCTGAACAAAGGTGAGGTTACTGGTCCTCCTCAATCAAGACATCACAGTCAAGCCTCTAGCATATCCAATGTCCAAAAATGTTGTAAGTCACTAAACTAATTGATATGAATCCAACTGCAATTGAAGAGAAGTATAGTGCAGAAACTAAAATTATAAGCAAAGGATATTCCTTTCTACGTCCTAAATCGCTGGCTCGATCACGAAGATGACTGAGACGCGTTACCTCCGAATCCAACCACTGCATTTTGATAACAGAGAAATTTTGGTTATTTTTTTAATAACTCAAAATGATATGATACTACCAATGATACTACTCAAGCAGATCAAATTCAGGATTAAGATCATGATCCTTTTTTGCATAATATCCATATTTAAGAAAATTCACTCTTTGTTTCATATGAATTTCTTTTTTTGTACAAGGTATCGCACTTAATCAAGACTACTCAACAGATAAAGTTGTGCTTCATGATTTTCAAGATCAAATAACATACTAATTAGTAATTAGCCATTCTAAAAAAAGCGTTTGCATGTCTGCATATATATATATATATATATATATATATATGATAACCCTAGTTGAAAAGAAAGATATTTACATCTTTGACTCTGACTGCCTGGATTGCCATGGCTTTTTCCTGTACATCTCCCTGCAGCAATCAATAAATCTCATAAAAATGTCTCCAAATGAAATTTAAAAGAAAACAAAGATAACCGTGGTATAAAAATAAAAATGTGATAAACAAGAAATTACCACAGTCAACCGGTTGATAAGTCCACACTTGATGCTCTGACGCAGACGCTTGCATTCATCCTAATAGATCAATTGGCTTAGCATATTCTTAACAAGAAACAGTTTTTAAGTAAAATAATCAAAACAAAATACTGGCCAAACAAGATTCCAATATGTTCATGTGTATATACAAGTTTTTTTTATAAGATTATATTGTACTTTAGTCAGAGAAAAGGATATAGAACTCCAACAAAGATGCAGATGGTAAATATGCAGATGGTAAATAAAGGGAAAATAAAATGCAATTCCACAGTCAGCTAATAACTACCTCAGTGAACTCTTGATTTGATATAATATCAATTGATACGGACTCCGTCTTATTTAAATTTAGAATCTCTAGTAGAAAATCGGCTGTTCTTTTGCCAACTCTATATGGTTCAGCAACTTTGCTTGTACCTGAAGTAAAAAATATATGGTTCAGCAGCTTTGCTGGTAGAATCTCTAGTAGAAAATCATAACGTAACATTCTTATAAGATTTTGGTACTTGTGCTGAAGTAAAAAATATGCAATGGTAGACAGTTTCCAGGAATTTACCAACAACTTGCACTAGCCTATACAAATCTTGCTTTTGACCAGCACCAGATATTCTTATTCTCACAAAAGAATCAACAACCTTGTCATGGAATGTTTCAGTATCTTCAAGCAATTCCTCCACTAAATTTCGTCGCAAATAAATTAGATTGATATTATACATATCAATGGCTGCATAATCATCCACATTGGATTGAAGTCCCCTTGCATCACCCTTCTTACGAGTCTTACGTTTCTTATCTTTTCCGGTCTTTGTCAAAGCATCAGAGTTCCAATCAGCCTCAAGTTGATTAGCTTCTGCATCAACAACACTCCCTTGGAAATCATCTGTCTGAGAATCCCCCTTCGTGAAAAATATGTGAGGATCAAGAAGATTTAACATTTCAATATGCCCCACTCTCGGTTTCCCAAACAGATTCTTAAGCCTTGTGTCACAAAGGACGTAAGACTTATTGCGACGATCTCGAAGTTTGTACCTGTGGATGTAATCCAATATAAGTTGACTGAGCTCCATACGAGATAAAACAGATTTGTCGCCGTTTCTCATATTCATAACAACTTCCAAGAGCTCTTTTGATGCCCACTCAGCATTTTCATCTGTAGATGCCCCTTCACCACTACCTGCCACAGTGCTTGGTGAATCACCCTCCCTTGCCCGTGCCTTTGATTGACTCCTAGTCTTTCTTCGCTTAGAAACAGTTACTTCTACATTCCCAGAAGAATTATCCGAATCAGATCCTCCAGCATCATTAAAACCATGAAGTTCATTTGGTGATTCCTGTTTGGCAGCACCTTTCCATGGATTTTTAGCCTGAGCGAGTTCATCTGAAGTTATAGATAACCTCTCTTTTAAATCAACCCAATAATCCTTGAATAGATATTCCCAGCTACCTCGGTCATCAAAATCTATTTGTGCCTGCAAAAGTAACAACAAATATTATGGATAACCAGAAAATGGAGAATTTCTACCAATATGAGAGAGAGAGAGAGAGAGAGAGAGAGAGAGCAAAGCCACTAATAAATAAATCAAAATAAATCACCCTAATAAAACAGTCTATAGAGACTGAATCCCCCACCCCCGCCAAAAGAAGAAGAAGAAGCATACACTCAGAGGCAAAAAAGAGCTCAAGAATGATAATTATTTTGACATTATATGGGAAAGGAAGTTGATTACATGAAATCTCCTGTTACATATTTAAAACTTACCACATTAATAACCCTATTAGGCTAAAAAATAATCCAAAGAAACTAAATTTTGAAACACACCATATCAAGACAAATTGAGATAAGTGCAGAAATGATTCCAAATATCAAATTCCCACAACCAAATAAATCATGTAAACATACTGTAAATACAAAAAACATCAGGACTCACACATTCTTAATGCATATATGACTGAAAACAACACGATCAAACTCACAATGTTCATTAATAACACAATAATGAAACATAAAAAATGCAAACAATAAAACAAAAATAAAATGGAAATAAAATAACAGTATAATAATACCATTTCTTCATTCACCCGATCCTTCCTTTCAATCAACATGACAAGATTCATGCATGACTCACAGAAACCTTTGTTACCCCTAACACATAGGATTACAGCATCTTTGATGCATCCCTTGCATAAGGAAAAGGTACATGTGTAACACATATAATGGGCATTCTTCTTACAGTTGCTACACAGATGCCAACCTAATTCACAGAAAGAATAACTTGAATTAGAATAGAGATGTAAAAAGCAACATAAAAGACATTCTCTATACATAAAAATCAAAGTTGATAAATGAAATTTATACACATAGATTAAGCAAGAATGACAACAGAGAAATCAGACCACGGTGTCAACCAACATATTTTTTACCTGCAGCGTTTTAACAGAAAGTAACAGCAAACAAGTAGTCACATAAATAGGCAAACAAGAAGATATTTCTGAATGCACATTCCACGTCCCTAAGTGCCTATGTCCCCTTAAGCCTTGAATAAGCACCCTTGCATAAAGAATTCTAAAAGCTTATGAACCAGTCTTTCTTTCTTCAGACATTGTAAAAAAATGCAGACAAATACAAGCTGCAACAATGATGTAGCCTGGAACATGAATAGCTTAGAAGACCCTTTTATCACACATTATAGAATGCTAATCATTCTTTGATGATCCCAATGCGTATAACAAAAAGCATATAACACAGTTGCTTAAAAAAAGAGAGAGCATATAACATGGTTGTCACTCAGTGGAGTATGCCTAAAAGTTAACTTATCCTACCAATTGTATCCTGAAATTTATGTAACCAGTTCTGTCAACTGTCCTGGCTATTGTTCATTCAAGGCAAAAGGTCTATTTTCCATTTAAGTCTTTTCCCTTATACTTCCCAGTCCCCGCTGCATCTTCTCATACTAATGAGCATCTAAAAGTTAACCCTTCCCAAGGAAAAGGGCACCGCTTGGAGCTACAAAAGAAGAGAGAACAAAAATTTCTAAGAAAAATAAGATCCAAAAGGCTTGCCCAGTGTTTGCAAAATAGTAGCCTCCTGTCCCATAATCATTTAACACGAATTACTGAAACTGTAAGTTCTTATTCCTTTTTTGGTGCATAGTTTAAACAAACAAAGAGAAGTATTTCTGGTTGGCTAAGTGAAGGGCATTTAGGGCAGATCCAAATTGCCTTTTTGCAAAGATAGCTACATGTCATTCTCAGTTAACTTAACATCAGATAAAAATTGACCAACAGTTCAATTCAGCATCCATTGCACTCTATGTGAAATTTCGACGATCCTTAGCAGTAAGAAAATCACAATTTAAAAGTTGACAAACATATAATTGGTTGGCCCCAAATGCACATTTAGCATGCAAGTGGATATCTGTCACTCATACATGAAAATCAAGCAATTTGCAAGCTCCAAAACTGAGGTGATAATTTCTGCCCACATATAAAGTCAAAGTACAGCAGTTGCATGGTTTTGCACTTATGTCTAAACAAAAATGCGGGTAACCAAGCTCTCGGACTCTTGACCAGGTGTATTACAAATATAAACGCTGAAGTTACTGGAAAGCTCAGCCTTTGTGACCTTCATTGAATTTTTTCATGGGCGAAGGCCAAAGGGCATCGGATGAATAAGAGATGATTGCATTCCAAGATAATAATTACAACGTGCAGTTTCACTACAAATCCAAGCAGTGTCAGTAGCCATTGCCTTGACTTGGAATGAAAGGTGAACCCTAATTACTACAGAGATACTACACTTCAAATGTTCTTTTGAGCATCATTACACCCATTCGAGAAGCATGCAAAACTTTAAAGTTGTCCTGGGCAAAACTAAACACTGAACTTCCTGTGCCTTCAGAAAAGCCCACTCCAGCAAGTTTCACTGTCATTTACATCAAACATTTCGCAAAGAAAAGAAGTAATGACTTCAATAATGGTGCAATTAAATATGAAAAGAGACGGGGATATGAGAGTTCAAAAAAATTTCGGAGCATGTTCCTAAATAGGTATCGGCTTGCTAGCAAACCACAACTTTTCTCCTAAATATTGCAAAAACTAATCATAAGAAGAAGATATGCTCATGGTAAAAATAAAATAGCACCACTGTGACACGGAACATATTTTTTCATATTCCACAAGGCCCTAAAATAAACTCAGACATTAGAAGTAGGAGAGTGCAACAAAGGAACTTACCACAATTCCATTTACCCCTTGATTGAAAGAAAGCCTCATCTCGACCAACACAAGCAGTATGGTAAGCCTTTGGGCAACCCCTAAGGAGGAAAAACAACAGAAAGTGTAAGACTGAATACACATAAACCTCTGGCATGAGGATCAGATTTGGTAGACTCACCTGCGGTCACATAGCACGAGGGCACCACCATCAAAGCATATGAAACAGACATCCTCTTCTGCCTTCTTCCTAGATGGAGCTTTTGCCTGAACCTTAGTACTTGAATTCTTTCCCCGCTTCCTCTTGCCACCACTGGCTTTACTACTATCCTCTATCTCCTCTGTGCCCTCTGTCTCCTCTGCTGCCTCAGTTTCCAACTCTTCTGTCATGTCTGGCATCTCAATGTCATCTGCTGCTTCCATTACTTCTGCAGTATCTGCCATCTCAGTCTCTGTCTCCTCTGCTTTGTCAACATCTACTGCATTTCCAAACTCTGTATCTTCTTCTTTATTCCATTCCTCTTCCATCACAGGGTCCTCCTCTGCCTCGGTCATATCCGTACTTGCTTCCCCTACAGAATGAATATCCTCCAAATTTTCAAATTGCTCAGACACATTAGTCACCATTTTTTCTTCCATCACATGGTCCTCCTCTGCATCGGCCATATCAGTACCTGCTTCACCTACAGCATGAATATCCTCCAAATTTTCAGTTTGCTCAGACACAGGGTCCTCCTCTGCCTCAGCCATATCCGTTTGCTCAGACACATTACTCGTACACATTACTCGTACACATTAGTTACCATTTGTATACTTTACCCTATAAATTATGTAACTTTTTCTTAGAATCGTTTTTTATATGGACTATTTCGCATCTTTTAAAAAGTATACATATCAACATTAACATATCATTAGGAAAGCTTTTTTTTAATAAATAAGATTTTATTTAGGGAAACTACATCTAAAAAAGTAAGGCACATTTAATGAATTTAACTATTTTTCTATTTAAAAGTACTATTTTAGTTTCAGAATTTTCACCAAATAATTAATTTAATCATCAGTTAAAAGTACATTTAATTAAGTCCTCAAATTATTAAATTATATTAATTTAATTATTTGATCAATAAAAATCGTTATTAACAATTATGGTGTTGACATGTCGGTCATCAGTATTGACGAGACTCAATCAAATAAATTTTTCGTAAAATGATTTAATTGATTGTGTGATGTGAGTATAGGGACTAAAATACCCTTCAAAACTATTTTTTGTATAAATGATAATCATACACTAAAGTTATATTTTAATGTATTTCTAATTTGTACACAAATTCGAAATAAATGAGAAGAAGGAAGAAATAGTAAGATAAACACATGGTATTTATTATTTTGATTAATAGTAAATGTACCATTTACTTTACAATTTCTTGAAACTAAGCATTAATGTGAATTATATAACAAATTTTCATTTTTCTTCCACAAATTCAACTTTATTTAATTACCCTCCTATGTTTATCACCTATATATATGCAAAGCTAAGTAACTTCAACATCAGCTATCACAGTCCAGCATCAAATGGCACTCCGGTGCCCGGAATCCAAGAACTTCCGTTCAAAAAGTTCTCCACAGTAAAATTTTCGGCTTCGGCTTTGCTTAGAATGTGATATCCTCCCCATTTCACCCTTCCACTGGTATTAGCTCCGGCGCCGGTGTTCATATACTCACCATAGTAAAGAGTGCTTAAAGAAGAGTTTCCATTCCACGGTAACCACCCTTCTCTATCAATCAGTTCATCCAAAGTAGTCTTCATGAACACTGTTCTTGAATAATTCTGCCATGGCCTCCCCAAATAACTCTTGAACAAGTGTTGAACCGGCTTCAAATCCGGCGCCGCCGACACGCGTGAATTGTGGATGATTATGCCCGTATTCCCTTGCGGATCGGTTCTCCCTTGTGCTGTGACGGTGTTCTCTTGGCCGCTCATCGGTCGACGGATGTAGATGTTGCAGTTCTGTAAGACAGCAACGGCGTTTCCGAATATGAAGTCGACGGTTCCGTAAATATCGCAGTCACGATAGAATTGGTAATTTTTGTAAACGTACAAGGTATCTTGGTAACCTTTGAAGCTACAACGGTACAAGGCCGAGAAATTGGAACTAGACCGGAAGGCCACCGCTTGGTGTTTTTCCGGTCCGGCAGTGTTCTCGAAGGTTATATCTCGAGCTACGAATCCATCACCCGAAACACCTGAAAGAAGAAATAAAGTTTCAGTGACTTAACCGTAATGAAAAATGGAAAATAACTCAAGGAAAAATTGTTTGCCGAAAAAGGCATAGAACAGAAAACATGTTTATTTTACTACAGCAAAAGTCTTTGTCATTTTATTTCGTTTATGATTATGATATGTAATAATTTGTTTACTTGTTCTAATCAACACTTGTCGTTGTCCACTTTGGATTTAATTTAGTTGGTTACGTAATATTTTTTTTTCTTTTAATCTCAAACCATAATTTTTAAAATATTTATGCATGTTTCATAAAAGAGCTTACCAACGGTTGCTGTATATAATGTTGATGTAGTTTGATTACTCTTGCTGCCGGTAATAATGGTGGCATCAATTCCATCCCCAATTAGCATTATATTCTTAGCTGAACTCTCAATCTCCACGTTCTCCTTATAAACTCCAGCTTTCACGTATATGACAGTTCTTTTGCCCCCACCAGCTGCCGCTGTCGCTGCCGCCACCGCCTCTGTTATGGTCTTAAAGTTACCGGACCCGTCTTGTGCCACCACAATATTAGCTTTCGGTGCACCGGTTGTTTGCAAGAGCTTTCGGTCGGCACTTGAAAGCCAACCCGGAAATCCATCGGCAAGAAGTCGGTTGCCGGCTTGTTTAGCCAAGTCACTATGAGAAGAAGAGGATGCGACAAAGGTTGCCTTATTTATGGCTAGAGAATTGCTAATCAACTTGGTTAAGTTGCCTAACATGGGTGGTAAGGTTTGTAAATGAGAGGCTAAGTTGAAGTCAAGGAATCCATTTTCACATGTTTGTTGGTTGGCAATTGCGGCACTTAACCAGGTTTCAGAATCCATAAGATTGTTGGTGCTCGTTGATTTGTTGAGATGGTGAACGGTATCCTCATAGACTTCCACGCAATCATTCCAAGCTAACTTGGCTCGTCGGTCGAATGAACTTGAGTCAATCGACGAAATGAGTCGATGAACTTGAACTGCTTGATTCAGAGTCACCTGAATGGCGATGTCACGAAATGAGAATCGGATTTGATCGAGTTGTGCTGCGATGGCAGCACTACTTCCCATGTAATAGTTGCACACATCGGGGTATGGGGTTTGGTTACATGATCTTATGGAAGCACCATTCACAAAGTACCCTAGTGGAAAATAGAAGAAATGGGTGAGGAAAAGTGCTAGGACGACAAGCTTATCCATGAGAATATTTCAAAGGGTTTTCCAAGGTTGAAGTGGATGAGAGAAGATGGAGGGGAATAGGGTTTATATAGTGGTAATTTTGATAGGACGAAAGTATGAAGTATTGAAAGGGGTTTAGGGTTTTTAGTCAAAATCAAAATATAATTTAATGCATGCATTGATGTGCATGACAAAACCAAACCTTTCCAGCTTTATTTATTTATTTATTAATAATATTGTCTAACTTATGCCACACAGCATACGACGAGATGATATATTTAATAATTATATAATTTTATTTAATTAATTTCTTTTAATTAAGATTATAAAATAAAGTAAAATTTAAATAATTACCAATAAAACATCATTACTCTATGCCTTGTGGCATACGATAGTCAAATCCTTTAGGATAATCCGAAAAGAGTAGGATGCAATGTGGAGCCAACTAGTCAAGATTCACTATCGTTAATTACAACACTAAAGATCTTGTTAAATTATTTTATAAATTCAAAATAAATTACATATTTCTATTATACTTAAATAATTCCTTTTTCATCCTAGTGAAATTTATAGGGTTGGTAAAACTATCCGTCTCGTCAAGTTTAAAGTCGACCCAACCCGTTTGTAGAGAGTTTATGTTTTTGGTTTTATATAAAAAAAAAATTAAATTTAGGTCCGGTTGAGTATATATTTAAGGTGAATTGTATCGCATGATATTATAGATAAAATATATTAAATTTGTATCATGATCGAAGCGGCCAAAAACCCACACCTGTGTCATCCCTAGAAATTTGGTTTTCCCTATGTGTCATTTCCTCAATTTGGTAATATAAATGACAAACTATCGTAATTACGAGTCAAATGGTATCAATTAGGGAAACTAATTCCATCGAGTAATATACTTAAAGCTTAATTTCTATAGTTAAAACAATACATTTTACTAATTTATTTTGAACAAAATTTATCTATATATTGCCTCGATTTTAAATACAATAATTCCTTGACGATTTTTCATTTTCACTATTTTCATGTTTTTATTTATTTTGTTGTCGTGGAACTTAAATATTTCATTATATGATTTTTTTGTTAAAACAAATAGATTAAGTACTATTTGCAAATTGCATGATGACAAATAATAAATTTGAAAGTGTTTTTTTAATATTTATTTGTATTCTTGGCTTTCATTTTAATTATATTATGCACTAATAAATGGGTAATATTAGTCTCTAAGAATAAAATAAATAATAATAATAATAGTAAAAATTAATAATATGTATGGTAATGAAAATAACGAGAATGGCAACAACAAAAATAATCACCGCCGAAGATTTGTTTACGGAGAGAGAAGTGTTGCCGTTGGCTTGAATTCGTGCTTTTTTGAGGCAAAAGCGTAAAGTCGGGTTCCGGATTCCGGGTTTGGAAACTCGAGTTGCAGGTTATTGGATTGGACGACATTGGACTTTTTCTTCGAGTTGTGTCAATATGATTGAGCCGATTGAATTAAAACTGCATTTTCATTTTTGTGGCCCTCAACTTCATTCGTATAGCAGGCTTTTATGGAACAATATGACAAAAATCATCTCATTTTTTAGTGTCCCTTTCTATGCTTTAAAATTAAAAAAATTAAATTTTATGCTCTAACCATAAATTTTAAAATTTAAACTTCAAACCCTAAAAATACACTCCACCCTAAATTCTATAAGCTCTAACTTTAACCCTAAACACAAAACCTAAATTTTTAGTATATGACATAAACAAAGGCACCGAGACAAAAAAGAGTAGAAGATTTTTATTTAAGACGGACAAAAATCCTCTACCCCTTTTCAATACTCTTTTCAGTTACCAACACTAAAAAAATTAAATTCTAAACCCTAATCTTAAATTCTAAACCCTAATAATACATCAAACCTCTAAATTCCCTAAACTTTAATCATAAACTCTAACTTTAACCCTAAACTTAAATTTTTAGTTTGGACATAAATAGAAACACCAAAACTGAGCAGACGATTTCTGTTCAAGACAATAAAGTTTGACTTAATTATTAACATCGAATTGAGAATGTGATTCAGTATTTCGTGAGAACAACAATTACAATTAAAATTAATTATTACATACATTAAGATGTATAACTAACTCGATATCTAAGTTAAATTTATGTGTATAGGATCAGAGTCTTAACCTTTACCAAATTGATCAGCTTTGTTAGAATATTTATGCTCTTTCTTTTTCCTTTACAGTGTCGAGCTGTTCTGTTGCTTTAGCTTCTTTTTCTTTTTTCACTTTGCATTGCCTTATATTATGGCAGCGGCCTCACTTAAAAGTCCAACACTTTTGTTCAAATACACCTTCTGCTCGGACATGTATTTATCTTTTATTTTTCCTTCTTTAAATTACCGAGTGTGTGATTGTGTTCGTTGCATAGATATGATTGTGTTCGTTGCATAGATATGAGCACGTATTCTATCGAATCGAGTTGAATTAAAAAAATTAAGTTTGTAAGTCATATTTTATAGCTCAAATTTTATTTTATTTTTTCGAGCCGAGTTAAGTTGTTTAAGTTTTTATTCAAATTTAATTGAAAATTCTTATAATATCATGATACTAATTTGTTCTCATTTAAATGATTTTTTTATAATTATATATGATATACATATACACATATATATAATTCTTTATATTTGAATTTTTTAGACGAGTTTATAAAATTATGATCCAAGTCGAATCGAAAAAAATTAACATATTTTTAATTACGTTTTGCTAACCTCTATGGACATGACAAATGACCCTAACTCGATCAAAAACAATGTAATGGAATTATTAAATTTATAAGTTAAATAGTAATATAGCAAAGGTATTTGTAAACTTCAATTGTTATGTGTTTTTTCTTTTGAAAATGGTATATATATATATATATATATGTTTGGTATCTGAATTTAATTTTAAAGTATAATTTTGCACTTAAATCATTTTTGGTCTAATTAAGTATCTAATCAAGATAAATAATTTGGTACTTGTTAGTTCAGATTTGTACTTGAATTTCACTTTTTTGTTTAAATCAGTGCTTATGATAAATGTTTTACTTGATGCAATTTCAAGGGCGAAATCAAATTTAAGTACCAATTTAAACCTGAATGTCAAGTTCAAATATTTAATTTGACCAAAAATAATTTAAGTACCATATTACATCTTGAAAATAAATTTAGTACCTATATATACCTTTTTAAAATTTACTAGCTCCTTTAAATTACCCTTTTTCAATTTGAGAATTTGAATTCATCTTTATTTAATTTTAAAACGAAACTATAAAATTATATATTTGCTGCTTAAATTTAAATACAATATTTTTTAATAATTGCATGATAATTCGAATTTAATAGATCTCAAATTATAAACAATGGTACCTAACTAATAAGCCGACCCCCATGATATCCAGCATGATGGACCCATTAAAAAAATTTCAAGCGTGCAACATTATAATCATACTTGCATCCGAAAGAATTCTATTGGGTTTCATTTGCCTTTCTTTTATATTTTTGTGTAGGTTATATTTTAGATTTTGTTTTGATTTAGATCTTATTATATATGTATACGTGTGTAAATTTATTTTATCTTAGTATTAAAGATGGATAAAACTCGATTCAAAAATTGAATTATTTGATTCGATATAAAAAATGACTCGAAAAAAATTCAAATAAAGTTTGAATTATTAAAAGGAAATTCAAATAACTTGAATAATTCAAAATTTTAAATAATTAATAGATCCATTTTTAAGTTTGAGTCGAGTCCCTCAATTTTGCATGATATTATATATATTACATATGAAAAAATATGATTGACAATTATACTTTATATAAACTTATTAGAGATGGGTACAAGTCGGGTCGCGTTTTTTGCCCACCCGAACCAAAAACAAATACCCTAAATCGCACTTGAACATATTCTTTTAAAACCCGACCCGACTCAAAAATAAATATACTAAACCCAACCCCGACTCGACCCGACCTATAGAAAAAATTATTTTAGGGACTAATTGTAAAAAAATAATTTTAGGGGACTTAATCATAAAAAATATAATTTGAAGGACTAAATTATAAATAAAAATTAAATTTTAAGGACATGATTATAAAAAAATATAAAGAGGGGTATTACTAAAATATCCCTAAAAAATTAGGAGAAATTACACAATTAATCCCGGGTTGGGTCGGATATT
Organism: Hibiscus mutabilis; assembly: GCA_019671005.1. NCBI lineage: Eukaryota > Viridiplantae > Streptophyta > Magnoliopsida > Malvales > Malvaceae > Hibiscus > Hibiscus mutabilis. The sequence goes on from CM033754.1 coordinate 37,673,154, forward strand.
TTTCACCATAAACCCGAACTCGGCCCGACCCGAGTTCACTTTTAATAAAAACACGACCCAAACCCGTTTTTTATTAAAAAAATCAGCCTCGATCGAGCCGGGTCGAGTTTGAACCCGACCAAGTCGGATAAAATACCCATCCATGAAATTGATAAAATATATAATAAAAAATTTAAGTAATTAATGGATCAATTTTTAAGTCCGATCTATTCCGATTTCTCGGTCTAGTGAAAAAAGAATGATGCTCATCTAATGGGATTCGGGTTCAAAACTTTAACTGCAAGATAAAGTGCCTTATCGAATGGTTAAAAAAATTTAAATAGATATTACATTGCAGTCAAACTTTAGAAGAAAAAAATGATATAACTTTTTTATAACAATATGAAATTATTTTTAATATTTTTACATAAATTTTATATTTAAAAATCATTATTTTTTTAGTATCAAGTGCCACCTCAATCTAATACATGAGTCCGTCCATGCTCATGTTAATTCAGCAAAATTATATTTTTATTACATTTCCCTTGCAAAAGAATTGGTCATTGTCTGAAATTTTCAATCCACTTTAAAAGAAATTAAATAACGCTAAAAACAATAATGGAGTCTTAACTTCAGCGACTTTATAGTTTATATTGTTTTGTTCCTTTTAGTTGTTTAGGATAATCCAAGGAAAGTCGTATGCAATGTTGGGCCAACTAGTCAAAATTCTCTATCATTAATTATAATATGTTTGTAATTTTAAAATAAATTACATATTTCTATGGGTAAAACTTCGATACACAGACTATATAAAATTAATTTTACACAAGCCTGTGTATTTACACTATAAAAACTTAAATCTTAAATTTCTAACCCTAACCCTAAAAAATTAAACCCCACACTCTAAACCCTAAATTATAAACACCAACCTTAAATTCTAAACCCTACAACACAAACTCCTAAACCTTAAACCCTAAACTAAAACCTTAACCCCTAAAACTAAAAGGCACGTGTAAACTAAAGTTTACACGGCCCGTATATCAAAGTTTTTTTCCTATTTCTATTATACATAATTAACTATCTTAATAAAAAAAACTTACTAATCATCAATGGATCGAGCGTGTCAAAATTATAATTTTTAAGCCGTATTATGGGTTCAAATTTTAATATTGTGAATAAAATAAATTTAATTAAAAATATTATTTTATAATAACTTTTGCCGTACCTGATTTAGATTAATCAATCGATAAATCTAATACCAATAATTATATAAAAGAAATTAATATCAATCAATTCAAAACTTTTAAATAGGCAATACTTGAGTGCCCGTTGAAAGAATATCTTCTAAATTAATAAAATGCTGATCTTTTATTTTGTTAGTTGCAATTATGGACCTAACACACTCTCCAAATTTCATTCTTCGACGATTTTCAAAAGGTTCATTATCATGGTTGAAATGATCTTAAATATGTTTAAATAATATATTTATTTTATTTCTTATATACATTAAAATGACAAAATTTAAAGAAAAAAATATTGGATTTGGTTAATTAATATTTTGCCCATATTATTCTTATAATTTGTATCAAAATATGTCAAAGTTTAAAAAAGGAGATGAAATCATCGTTTAAGAACAAGATGATCCCATGTATAAGTACTTTAATATATTTTTTTTGTCGCACTCCTAGTTTCTTAGGGCTTTACATTGGTTAATGCGGACCGACCTACGTCGCACATCTGATTTCGGTATATAAGTCTGCCAATAAAGATTTTTTACATACACAAAAATTCGAACTTAAAATCTGCTTAAACGATATCAAGTTGTTTATCATTTGGATCAACACGTTAGTTTAAGTACTTTCATATTTATACTTATCAAATACACCAATTGGGTAATAAACCAATATAAAACATAAATAAAATAAAAACTTAATTCTAATCGGTTGCCATTTGACAACCAATTGCTACCTTAATTAGAATTTTGATGGAAAAAATAATGTAAAGTTTTTTTTAAAAAAATCATATAATATTTCTGTCTTATAGCTTATGTTTTCGCTAGCTATATTAAATTTTGATTTTATTTAAAATCAAGTTGGATCGAATCTTTAAATATGAGTAAAATTTTTAATATTATTTTTTAGTCCCTAATAATCCAATACTTGATATCTAAAACTTTACTTAAGAAACATATTTGCTTACCCTTCAACAAAAAGTATATAAATATTAATAATTTTTAAATTTTTATTGTTTATAATAAGTTTTAATAAAAATATTTTTAAATTATTTTTGATTAAAACAAGTATTTAAATTATTTTAACGTATCAACGTCTTATTGCCGAATTTTTTTTAACTTAACTAACAACTGAACCTAAGGTAGACGAAAAAGATAATTTAAAATTTTGTTTTAACAAAGAATAATTTGACTGTTTTTTCAGTTAAGTTTTTATAATAATAAAAATATAGTATATGGTCGACCAGAAAAAAAATAATTTGAAATTTGGAATTCCTCGAAAGAAAAAAAACAAAAATTAAGAAAATCATATTAATATATTAAACAAATCCAACGGTAACAAAATGCCGATCGAGACGGTGTGATCTGACAAAATACATAATGACCACGTGCCTTCCCCCTTTCAGAAACCCACATTTTAAAAAGGACAAGGGCGAAATAGTAATTGCATCACCCAAAGGAGCCAAAGGGCCTGCCCAAAGCCTAGAGAAGAAGCTTCAAAAGACGTTGACGCCGCATCAGATTTGCAGGACCACCGGTCCCATTTCCGATCTTCAAAAGCTAAAAAAACCCGCTCCTTCCACTGTCCATTCTGGCTTATTGTTCTCAAGTAATCGCCGGTTTTTTTAACCGTTCCATCATATTACCTTACATCTTCATTTCACTCTTTTTCTTTTTGGGTTTAATTGTGCCTAAAGTCTCCATATCCTTCTGGACGGGTTGAATTCCTATAACAGTCTATGGACGGGTTGACCATAGGTCGCGTTAAAATAATTATTGTAGTAGCTGACAATGTTTATTCCAAAGATAGCTTGAGAGCTCTAGTAATATTAATCTCCAAAAGGACTCAACTCGGGAAGCGTTGTTGGACGTACCAAATATGAAGGAGTTGAGAGGTACTTTCGAAATAATGCGGAGGTGAAAATTTTGGGTCTAACAAGTCTAAATTTATATATATCTAATTATTAATTTGATTATACTTTATATATTATGATGATAGTTATTCAAAGGTGTATGTATAAGTTATACTAATAGTAGTATTTGCAACTGCATGAATTTTTTTTGAATTAAAAGGAGAGAAACTAAATTTTAAAAGTTAGAAGAGTACAAGGACTGAGATGTGAATTAGTCCTTGTTTTTCCTCTCCATTTAACCATTTGTTTAAATTTACATTCTCGATTTTGTCCCTACCTTTCAGCTTTATTAAAGCAATATGCAACTTTGATTTTTTTCTCATTTTTGCCTCTGTTTTCTGCTCTTCCTGTCAGGTCTCTCCTCTCTTCTTCTTCTTCGATGGAGTTCGTACCAACTTTCATTTCATTAAAAAGCTTTGAATTAAACGAGGAATTACAATTTATGTAATTTATTACAGATTGAAAAGTGGGTTTTATTTTTTTTCGTACGTGAGGAAGTTTGTTTTTGATCCGAGAAATTATCCGTTTGAAAATTTGTGTTATTCAGTACTAAACGTTTCAAAAATCCAGAAAATTTGGAGTCTTGCATTGAAATGCTCTATTTTATCGTGTTTCTATTTTTGGATTCAAACTATGTTGTTTTAAGCAATTTTTTTTGGATTTTATATCGTCTGGTTTTTGCAGAGCTCGCATTTCGAGGTGGAAGGCAGGGAGAGTATGGTTAACGGGTTCAGATCAGAGAATAATGGCGGGAAAACGACAGTGTTTTTGTACTAAAGTCGATACCGTGGTCAGTTGTTTTGACTGAACCACCGTCATTTTCCAGGTATAAAAAAAGAAGAAGAAACGAGAAAATGAATCAATTTTCGTTTAGCTTGGGATTTAACTACCAGATTCATTGACATTTGTTTCTTTTTTCATTCTTCATTTTTTACTTGATGTTTAATTTAACTGTAAAATTTAAAATATTAAAATGAAATATTTTTCAGATTGGTTGGAAAAGCCTTATGATTAACTCATTGTTACTGACATAACCCCGTGATTAGATTTTTATACTCATGGTCATGGATCATTTTCTGTAATTAATTGGATTGGTAATCATGATTATCTTCTAGTTGCAGATAGATTATAGTTGTGAAAGCATGGGCCTAGGCTTAATATTTGTTTGGCAACGACAACAAACTGGTTTGCGTTTTTAGGAAAGCAACAGTGAGTTTGTGTATTTGACCCAAGGATTTAAATTGATGTGGCGGTGTTAATTTTTCAAAGAATATATGCTATTTTGGACATGACAGTTGCGGGTGTCGCGGTTTCGGACGGTGTTAAGATGCGGTCCGAAACCTCTTGAGTTTGAATTTTTTTTGGGTGTCTGTTTTTGATATAATGTGCATTGTGCTGTAGGGCGGGTAACTGTAAAAGAGGAGCGTGAAAAATGGGGGCAATTGGTGGGGAAGAGTTAAAGTTGGAGAAGGCACAAATGGCAGCTGCTCGTGATGAGAGGATTCTAGTGTTGGTGAGGTTGAGGCCTTTAAGTGACAAGGAAATTGTAGCAAATGAAGTTGCCGACTGGGAGTGCATCAATGACAATACTATCCTATACCGGAACACCCTCCGGGAAGGATCCACGTTCCCATCTGCCTATACATTCGGTAAGCAAACTTCATCTGTCTTCATTTCTTGGTTGTGGTCTAACGAATTTTGTTGCATTAAACTATTCAGAACTGGCTCTCAATATTTGCTCAAGTTGGCATTTTTTTCACTATTGTAAATGATGGTAAATTTTCCTTTAATACATCTCGTTAATTGAACCGAGCCTGGCGAGCTTAATTAATGAAGGAAACATGCCTTGTTGGCTTACGTTTTAAAATCAGGTTTAAAAGCAACAAACATGGAATATTTATGTTATGTGCTTGGGATTGACAATAGTTTTGATCAATAGCTTGTACTTTTTTCTTCTTCTTATGATGGGGACGGATAGAGTATTTCGGGGTGACTGCTCGACAAAGCAAGTGTATCAGGAAGGAGCCAAGGAGATTGCTCTCAGTTGTTAACGGTATTAATTGTAAGTAGGGGCATTGGCATCTCGGAATTTGTTCTCTGTTTATAAACTTCTTGGCGAGTAAGAAGTTTTATCTAACAAATTTCTTTCGTCTGTTCCCCAGCTTGTATTTTTGCATACGGACAAACTAGCAGTGGGAAGACATACACGATGGATGGAATAACTGAGTATACTTTGTTAGATTTAAACCATAACAGATATGAAATCTAAACCCAAGATCTATCATGTCAAATCATCAAGAACAATAAATACTAAATTTGCGGAAGCGTACCTGAATCCATTGATGGAGATTTTTCCAGAGGGTTTGATCTTCCAAGATGATAGATTACCTCTTAGCACACAACTCTCAGACGGGGAAAAGAGATATGCAAGTTAACCTAGATCTCGGGGACCACTACCCTTTATATAAACTGAATTAAAACAGTTTATTAATATTTACAACTCTGCCCCTTATTGAGTTATAAATCTAACTTATGGTATCTACACTTTTAATTCCATGACAATTTAGTACATATAACACGTGTAACATAATTGGTCACTTAATTACGTGTTAAACTTTATAATAGCAACGTACATTATACATATGTGCCCACTATTATTGAATTTTAATCCAACAATCTCCCACTTGGGCAACATATGTTACCTGACAAATGTACGACCTTATGAGCTCAAAAATTTGCTATCATGTAATAGGTATTCTATAACAATCTCGTCCATCAATTATATCCATATAGGATCAAAGCGGTCTTTGCCATATCAATCATATTTGGACCCATCAATGGTCACGTGTACAAACATAATCAAATGACATAGATCAATCATGGATGCGTAGCATGGAAATTACATGTAAATGTGAACCGAACATGCCTATTTCCAATCTGGTCCTCTTTAAACATAAGTGAGGTCCTTATCCAAATAAGAAAAGAGTGAATTAATCAATACTTTATTTACGATCAGAAAATAACCAAATACATAAATGTCCGAAAATAAACATAAACATAAAGTGAACAAATAACAAACTCCCACTCAAACAATAATATCCTTAAATGATGTAACACCCATATGAGCAGTGTGCTCATGAAAGACCTTGGGTGGTAAACCTTTTGTGAGCGGATCCGCTATCATAGAGTTTGTCCCAATGTGTTCTATGGATATTTGTCCACTTTGCACTCTTTCTTTCACAACTAGGAACTTTATGTCAATGTGCTTTGACTTAGACGAGCTCCTATTATTGTTGGAATACAACACTGCTGATTTATTGTCATAAAATAATTTAAGTGGTCTTTCTATATTATTCCAAAAAATACGCACTTGAGTGACAAAATTTCGCAGCCATATTCCATGATTAGATGCCTCGTAACATGCTACAAACTGCTTTGCCATAGTGGAAGAAGCTACAAGTGTCTGTTTGACACTTTTCCAGATATATAGCTCCACCAGCTAACAGATAAATATAGCCCGATGTAGATTTTCTGCTATCTTGGCACCCAACAAAATCAGAATCCGTATACCCTACGACCTCCAAATGATCGATTTCTGTATGTGAGCATATAATCTTTTGTTCTCTGAAGATACCTCATAACCCTCTTGGTCGCTTTCCAATGGTCCATACCATGGTTGCTTGAGTATCTGCCTAACATCCCAACAATGTACGCAATATCCGGACGCGTACATACCTGAGCATACATTAGACTCCCAATAGCTGTTGTATAAGGAATCTTATGCATTTCTTGAATTTCAAGATTACTTTTAGGGCATTGAGCAAGACAAAACTTGTCTCCTTTAGTGGCAGGGGTGTCTATTGGTTTACTATTTTGCATGCCAAACCTTTTAAGTACTTTATCGATATAGTTCTTTTGTGACAATCTAAGAATACCCGAGATCGATCTCGATGTATCCAATTCCTAAAAAAAAAAGCGTCCCCCAAGATCTTTCATTTCAAAATGCTTAGATAGAAATCTCTTGGTTTCGTGCAGTAAGCCTATATCATTTGTGGCAAGCAAAATGTCATCGACATATAAAACCAAAAATATGTACTTACTCCCATTAAACTTGTGATACATGCAATCATCAACAATATTCATCTCAAAACCGAACGAGACAATTACTTGATGAAATTTGTGATACCATTGAGAAGCTTGTTTGAGTCCATAGATGGATTTTGTTAATTTGCAAACTATATTCTTTGGGTCTCCCGACTCAAAGTTTTCTCAAGTTGCACCATATAAATTGTTTCTTCAATTTCTCCATTAAGAAACGCAGTCTTAACATCCATCCGATGTAACTCAAGATCAAAATGAGCTACAAGTGCCATGATTGTCCTAAATGAGTCTTTCGATGAAACCGAGAGAAAGTCTCGAAAAGTCAATGCCTTCTTTTTGAGTATAACCTTTAGCTACAAGAGGTGCTTTATACCTCTCCCACATTACCATTTGCATCCTCTTGGTTTTAAAAATCCATTTACAACCAATTGGTTTTGCACATTCGTGTAATGGGACAAGTTTCAAACTTTATTGTCTTGCATGGATTTATACTCTTCTTGCATGACATCAATCCACTTTTGAGAGTTAATACTTTGCATGGCCTGATGAAAGTTGATCGGATCATCTTCCATCATTCCATTATCATCCTCATTTTCTTGGAGAAATACAATATAATCATCCGGAATAGCATTTCTCCTTTCTCTCGTGGATCTCCTTAATGGCACTTGTTCTTGAGGTTCTTTGAGTTTGCTCTTCGGAACAATTACCTCATCCTGAATAAGAGGGAGCTGTTCGACATTGTCTTGTTGAGGTTCTGGATTCACTTCTTGATTGATGATCGGTATAGAAACGTGAACATCATCAAAAGTGATAGTAGGAACTGAGTTAAAACTCAATTCCTCCTCAAAGACAATGTCTCTTACCTTATTTCTCCCTCCAAACTCAACATCCTCAAAAAATATTGCAATTCCCGTCTCAAAAATATTCTTAATTATGGGATCATAAAATTTATAGCCCCTAGATCGCTCAGAATAACCAATAAAGTAGCTGCTTACTGTTTTGGAGTCCAATTTCTTTTCAAGTGGCCTATAAGGCCTTGCCTCAGCTGGACATCCCTGATAAGTGTTCAAAAGTACTATTTTTCTTACCCTTTTTACTCATATTATTGTTAGACTTAGGCTCATATTAGTTGCATAGTTAGCCATTCATGCATTAATCCATGTTTCCTTCAATCGTTGAGCTTGATTACATAACTTGGTGATTTTTGTGGAAATAGATGCTGCTTTGGTGTGTTTTTGTGTGTGTATGTGCAGGATCACTTGCCAAAGCAATGCCAAGCTAGTTGCCGGGCAATGCATGAAGGATATGCCGAGCTAGCTAGTTGCGTGGGCGGTGCATGAAGGAGACGCCGAGCCAGTTGCCATGACATTTGTCGACAAAGACAAAAAGCAATATGGATATCGAAATTCATGATTTTACAAGCCCAAGATGACATGGAGCAAGGTCCAAGCCCAAAGGAATTTGATTGCCATGCAGAGATTAAAAAAGAATTAAATTCCAAGAGGATAAGAGAAGTTCTAATAGGAATAAAATTATAATAAAGAATTATATTCTTTAAAGATAATTTAATTCCAACTCAAACTCCTCCTCAAAGAAGGACTTTGGCCTAGCCCTATAAATATCAAGGAGATTTCGACAATTCCAGGAGAAGGGAGAGCAAGAGGGAATTTCGACAACTCCAAGAGAGGAAGCAAGGGGAATTTTCGGCAAGCATCTAGGGCAAGGAATTTTCGACAAGCTTCATCTTTTCTTCCTTGTTCGATTGGGTTCATGCTAGGGATTGTTTATCTTGTGTTTCTTTGGAACCTAGCCATGAACTAAACTTACTTGGCTATGGTTATTGTGTTTTGTGGTTGTGAGAAACTATTGGTTTTTGTTTAGGTAATAAGAGTTTGCACTTTTCTATTTCAAGGTTTATTCATTCTTGATTCTTATTATTGTTTGTGAGTGAATTGGGAGAGGATCTCGTGATTTCATCCATTTATCTAATATCGGGAGAGTTAGATTCAAGAAACGAATGAATATGATCTTTATGCAATCCAATGATGGTGAAGATTAATCCGGCTTAGGAATAAGTTAAGGATTTCAACGGCTAAGAGGAGCGCAAGATTGGTTGTTGTTCACCCTTGATTCACGCAGGATGTATTATCAAGGCATGCACAAGTAGCTAGAGTTTCGACTTAGGGATAAGAAGAAACCATTGAAGAACGCTCCGCCGAACCTTGAAGTTGCTGCCCGATCGCCCAAGTAGTTGCCCAACTAGTCGCCCAAGCAACCATCAATTAGTTGCCAAGGCAACCCCACAGCAAGTCGCCACGGCAACCGAGTTGCCCATGCACTCTTTACCAAGACAATCCAATCGGCTATCACACCTCAACTCACGATAACCTAGCCTATCTCTCTCATTCGAATTCATCTTTTCTTTTACTTAATTGCTTTCTAGATTAGTTATTAGTTAAAACTTCTATAATCCTTCACTTGTGTTTTTACTTTTTACAGTGCAAGAGACTAGATTCTTGAAGTGGCACCAATCCCTGTGGAGACGATATCTTTTATACTATAACTTGCGACGTGTATACTTGCACAATTGCGTAGCACTTATTACGCGCAACAATCCCCAAATGTGAAAATGCTTTAGAGTGGGCTTTCTACCCACCCAAAGCTCATAAGGTGTCTTTTCAGCTGCTTTAGTGGGTACTCTATTCAGAATGTACGCTGCTGTCTTTAATGCTTCTCCCCAGAGTGACTCAGGTAAGGTTGAATGAGCAATCATACTTCTTACCATATCTTTAAGAGTCCTATTACGTCTCTCAGCAACACCATTCATACTAGGTGATCCTGGCATGGTGTACTGTGGGACAATACCATATTCTTCTAGGAATTTTGCAAATGGTCCTGAACGTTGTTCACCTGATCCATCATATCTACCGTAGTACTCACCACCACGATCAGATCGAACTTTTTTAATCCTTTTGTTGAGTTGATTCTCAACTTCAGCTTTATAGGATTTGAACACGTCCAAAGACTGAGATTTTTCATGAATGAGATATAGGTACCCATAACGTGAGTAATCGTCTATGAATGTTATGAAATATTGTTGACCATTCCAAGATGTCGTAGGGAATGGCCACACAAATATCAATATGAATTAATTCTAAGACGTCTGTAGAACGATTGGCACCTAATCTCTTAGTTTTGGTCTGCTTTCCCTTGATGCAATCAACACAAACATTAAAGTCTGTGAAGTCAAGGGACTCTAAAATACCATTAGACACAAGACGCTCAATCCTACACTTTGATATATGACCTAAGCGTTTATGCCATAATGATGCTGAAATTTTCTTTATTTAATTTTCGCTTGGTACCACGTGATTCCACATGCAAGGTTTCATTATAGGATGCAATTGTATCTAACAAATAAAGGTTGTCATAAGCATTTAAATAACCAGTTCCAACAATACTTGAATTTAAAGACAAAGTAAACTGATTGTTTCCAAATGAACAATAATAACCAAATTTGTCCAACAAAGAAACTGAAACTAAATTCCGCCTAAAAGACGGAACAACAAAAGTGTCTTTCAAATCCAAATAAAAACCAGTTCCTAATAACAACCTAAAATGCCCAATTACTTCCACTTCCACCGATTTTCCATCGCCCACAAAGATGTTTCTTTCACCATCACTTGGCTTTGGTAGCTCGGGCAACCCCGCATAGAAACACTTATGTGAGTAGTAGCACCAGAATCTAACCACCAAGTGTTTCTAGGTACTGAAGCTAAATTAACATCAGAACAGACCAAAGTAAGATTCATACCTTTCTTTGCACGCCATGCGTGATATTTGGTACAATCTTTCTTCATGTGTCCAGGCTTGTCACAAAAGAAACAATTATTTGGAACATTCTCTTGTTTCTTTTGAGTGGACCCTTAGCAGACTTCATTCTGATATTTTCTTTTCTTGCCCTTGTCTTTAGAGGCACTAGACAAATGAGCACTTTCAGTTTTCTCACGCTTCAACCTTTCTTCCTCTTGAACACAATGAGAAATGAGCTCATTTAGAGTCCACTTCTCCCTTTGTGATTATAACTAATTTTAAATTGGTTAAACTGTGCAGAAGCGATACCAAAACCATAAGGGACGAGTAAATCATCGGAAAAATCGATCTTAAGTGCCTTAAGTTTTGAAGCAATATGAGACATTTCCATAATGTACTCCCTTATATTTCCTTGACCCTTGTACTTCATAGACATCAAAGAATTCAGAAGTGATGTCATCTCAACCTTATCGTTTTTGACAAAACGTTGCTCAATATTGTCAAGGAAATCCTTAGCCTGAATAATTTCCTCAGATTCTGCACCCCTAAAGGTTTCCGGAATGCTATGTTTCATGATCATCAGACTCATGCGATTAGAACGTTCCCACCTCTAAAAATCCCTTTTTGCATCAGGGGTGCTTGCCGCAGTGAGAGGTGCAGGTTGTTCTTCCCTTAACGCAAGGTCTATGTCCATACAGCCAAGCACTATCAGTAAGTGCCTTTTCCATTCCTTGAAATTCGTCCCATTAAGCATGGGTATAGAATTGACATTAGCAGATATTGTGGCAGCAGAAGAACTAGCTGAATATATAACAAAAGAATAATAAATAAATAAATAAATATGCTCACACCAATAATTCATAAGTAAACAAATAAATTCAAAATAATGACTAATTCCCCTCAAGATACCAAACACAACATTAATATCAAGTCTTTGGACAGTAATATTAACTGTAAGCGGTATTCTTGTTGTAGCAATCAAACATTGACAATAAACTATGTTGAACAACAGGTTAATCTTTGGACTAACGTATTGCACACATAAATTACCTTATAATTGTCACACATTTATCACCACAAGTGTTATTTGAAATTCGGCCAAATATTAATTTTCCTTTGGGCCAATTAATAAACGCATGAATTACAAAAACACAAACATCTTAATATTTTAAATAAGTTAATCTACGCAGAAGCGGTCACTTTGGTGACATTGTGGTTCAATTAACCCACTAAAATATCAGACATAGCCAAAACATGATTTTATCTATTTCTAAAGATTTAACTTAATACCCAATGATCAAAACTAATTTTTTTTATCAATCCGAATTAAATATATATTAAAACAAATATATTCCATATATTGCAAACATATAAATACTCTTTAGATTAAACAATGTATACCTGTCAAACCTAAAATTCAAAATATATGAGTGCAACTTGTCTCTGAAATATGTTATGCGTTAGATTGCTAACCTTAATACATCCACGAAGAATTATGTGACGATGAAGAATAATAATTAATCAAAAATTAAAATCATAATGATTCGAAAAACAAAAACAAACCGTTTATGCATTAAACTTAGGGCAATCCAATTGTAAGAATACTTAATGGAATTCTGGAAATTAATCGCAATAATATATACCAAAAAGCACTGTATGCGATTATTATTAAATCGAAACCCTAAAAAAATTTAACATAATTCTAAATCCATAAAGCCTTAATAACGAATCAATAATCATAATAAATTAATTCATTGTTAATGATTTAACATGACGAGTCTCTGATGCCACTTGTTAGATTTAAACCATAACAGATATGAAATCTAAACCCAGGATCTATCATGTCAAATCATCAAGAACAATAAATACTAGATTTGCGGAAGCGTACCTGAATCCATTGATGGAGATTTTTCCAGAGGGTTTGATCTTCCAAGATGATAGATTACCTCTTAGCACACAACTCTCAGACGGGGAAAAGAGATATGCAAGTTAACCTAGATCTCGGGGACCACTACCCTTTATATAAACTGAATTAAAACAGTTTATTAATATTTACAACTCTGCCCCTTATTGAGTTATAAATCTAACTTATGGTATCTACACTTTTAATTCCATGACAATTTAGTACATATAACACGTGTAACATAATTGGTCACTTAATTACGTGTTAAACTTTATAATAGCAACGTACATTATACATATGTGCCCACTATTATTGAATTTTAATCCAACATACTGTTGCAGATATATTTGACTACATAAACAGAGTAATGAAAGATTTCACTCATTCTTGTTCCATCATGTTGCATTTTTCTCATGGTTATTGTTTAAAAGTATTTTTACATAGTACCAATATCATCATAGCAGCATGAAGAGAGAGCATTTGCTTTGAAGTTCTCAGCAATTGAGATATATAATGAAGTTGTTAGAGACCTTCTAAGCTCAGATAACACCCAACTTAGGCTGCGTGACGATCCTGAGGTGAGTAGCAACATCCATATTAGAATATTAGATTCATTTCCTTGAGTTTATGATTGCTCTAAGACGTTGTTTTTGTCAGAGAGGAACTATTGTGGAAAAAGTCACAGAGGAATCTCTGAAGGACTTGAACCATTTGAAAGAACTCCTTGCAATTTGTGAAGGTAAAACATTTTAAAGAGTGCTCTGTTTAATGGATGATGATGCACATTTATGTATCACAATTAATTCTTAATACATTGCACTGTTGCAGCTCAAAGAAGAATAGGAGAGACTTCCTTGAATGAGAGAAGCTCCCGATCTCATCAAATTATAAGATTGGTAAACTCCTCTGCCCCTTCTTTTTACACTGCTTGAACATTAAATTGCTAACAGCTTATGTGCAGTGATGATGTTAAAATTTCCCTTTTCTTTTTAGCTTACCTTGGCGTGCGTTCTAACTTTTGTAGACAATTGAAAGCTCTGCTCGGGAGTTCCTAGGAAAAGAAAATTCAACAACCCTTGCAGCAAGTGTGGTATAGCTCTTGGAATTTACTTTCACTTTTGCAGTTCCCTAGTTCTCAAATGAAAGAAAAAAATATATTAAGTGATACGAAGTTATTTGGGTGCAGAATTTTATTGATTTGGCTGGAAGTGAGCGAGCATCTCAGGCTTTATCCACTGGGACAAGACTGAAAGGGGTTGCCATATAAATCGTAGTTTACTGACTCTGTCAACTGTTGTTCGCAAGCTAAGGTTGATCGGATAATCATATATTAGAGGGCTTTTGTTTTTCATTTCAATCACATGCAAGAAATTATTTAATGTCTAAGTTCTTTAAGCATAGTTGTCTGATTATACATGTAGTTATTTTGTTACTGTGAGGTTGAATGAGCTCCTATATGTCTCCTTTATGGTTGTCACTTTTCAATTTTAGACTGAAACAGAGCATTTGGGGCATAGTATTATGATGCTTTGCTTAATTAGATTCAGATCTGAATCTTTCTCGATATCACTAATATTCAAATCACTTTTTACAATATTTTTGAGTATTTGTTCCTTCTATCCAGTTGGATTATTGGTAATAATTACCATAATAATGTGTTCAAACACAGAATATTGTACGACGTAGAAAAAGGTGATGTCTTGTTAAACTATTGTCACCTACTAGATTGCTTAACTGATTAATGTGGTGCTATGGTGGATGAAGTAAAGGCAGACAAGGACACATCAATTTCTGGGATTCCAAGCTGACACGCATACTGCAGTCTTGCTTGGGTGGTAATGCCCGGACTGCAATCATATGTACTTTGAGCCCTGCACGAAGCCACGTCGAACAAACCAGGAACACTCTTCTGTTTGCTTGTTGTGCAAAAGAAGTTACTACAAAAGCTCAGGTCAATGTTGTCATGTCTGATAAGGCTTTAGTTAAGCATTTACAAAAAGAGTTGGCCAGGTTAGAAAGTGAACTCAGGAGTCCTGCGCCTCCTCCTTCCTCTAACAATGACTATGCAGCTTTACTGAGAAAGAAAGATCTTCAGATCGAAAAGGTAACCATCACGGAAATTTAGAAAGGATATCAAGGGGTCCTCTTTAATGGACAAAATTGATTCTTTTTTTTAAATTTTGTCAAAAAAAAAAAGATTAGCAAATTTACACAGCACATGCAACTACGTCTCTTTATTTTTGTCTAGCAAGATAACAATGACCAAAAGCATGTTGGTGAATCATGCATTCTGTGTTAAAACTTGTAAAGTTTGGTGATATAAAATTGGATGTAGATGGCTGAAATTTTAGTATAGCACGCAGAACATTGATTAAGAAGCCTACAACATTGGTGACATGTTGCCTAACATTGATTACACGACTTTGCACTATTCAGCTGGAGAAGGAGAATAGAGAGTTGACTAAGCAACGTGATCTTGCTCAATCTCGGGTCAAGGATCTGTTAAGGATGATTGGAAATGATCAAGATTCAGGACAATCGGTTTGTGTTATTGCCTAAAGTATCTTTACATGTTATTCTTTTCACCGAGTATAGTGCCTAGTTGCAATATTATTCAATATTTTCTTTTTGAAATATATGATTCATTTGATTTTAGTTCCTTAACGATTAGTTACGCTTCTTTCTCTTTCTCTGATCAGGCAAGAATCAATTACCATCCCAATCAACAAGCAGGGGATACAAGGGAATATGACTATTCAGAATCAGATTCACCACATTTCGCTGATTCTAATCAATTTGATGCATGTGTTAGAAAATTTAATCCACTCCATTGTTATGACACAGAGAGGGGGAGTCATCACGGGCCTTTGAACAGTCATGAAGATCATTCCATGACCGATTCTGCGCAAAGCTTGGCTACGACCCCAGCTGAAACTGCTGATGACCCTGGTGAATACTGCAAGGAGGTTCAATGTATTGACACAGATGGATCAGGCAGGGAAAATAATGT
Source organism: Hibiscus mutabilis (assembly GCA_019671005.1). Lineage (NCBI taxonomy): Eukaryota > Viridiplantae > Streptophyta > Magnoliopsida > Malvales > Malvaceae > Hibiscus > Hibiscus mutabilis. The sequence continues at coordinate 37,689,104 of CM033754.1, forward strand.
TTCTAAATCTCGTGCCATACCAAATGGTGCAAGTGAAGGACGACTGGCACTGACATTAAATGGAGATGGAGATGTGGTTGGTCAGGAAACAATGTCTACCCCAACGAATAGACATAGAGAAGCAAATCGCATTCAAGAAAGCCCGAAGTTGAGTAGAAGCTGGAGTTATAAAGCAGATGTCATGGGAACTACATCTTCTCCATATATGGACATGGAGCATATTGAAAGCACCCCACCTAATGAGTTCGAGAAAAGCTTTCCTGGAAGACCAGACAGTTACCAAATGAAATTTCCTTCATTAAATTATGGTGCCAATAGTGGGAAGCTCTCCAGGAATGATTCTCTGTCTTCTCTTGGGAGTGCTTCAATCCGGACTTCTGCAGATGAGCAAATTACTAGCATTCATACTTTTGTTGCTGGACTGAAGAAACAACTTGCCAATGGTCAGGTGAGAATATGCCTATTTTTCCCCGGGTCGACGGAAACATCAATATATGCACTCAGGCATGTCTCATTTGATTTCTTTGCTTAGGTGTGGTACTTTCTCCATAGGTATAGGGCACCGGCCTAGAAGCAGGTGAGTCTGGAAGGAGCATCAGAGATGCTGGGTTGGATCCAATGAGTGAAGCACCAGGCACTCCCGTGGATTGGCCACTGGAATTTGAGAGGCTGCAGAGAGCAATACTCGAACTTTGGCAAGCTTGCAATGTTTCCTTGGTTCACAGAACATATTTCTTCCTTCTCTTTAAAGGTAGATCGAACTGATTCGATTTACATGGAGGTAGAGCTTAGGAGACTTACTTTCCTCAAGGAAACATTTTCTAAAGGAAACCAAGCTACAGAAAACGGTCGCACTCTCACGCTGGCTTCAAGGTTTCTCTCTCTCTCTCTCTTGCAACCACCAATTGTCTAATAGGGGCTTATAACGCTGTATGTGATAACCTTGCTTGAACGCATGACATATATATTATCTGGTGTGTCGATACCTGTAGATTGTAAATATATTTCTATGTATTTTAGTCTTAGTAAATAGCTAAGTCTTATCTAACTTAGTGATAAGATAAATCTTATCTTATCTAAATTTAAAATTCTAATCTTTTTAATAATAGATAGAGATAGAGTCTAACTTAGCTAGGATTGTTGTATTTTAGTCCTATAAAAGGGACTTACTTCTTTTCTGTAAATCAAGAATTAAAACAGAGAAAACATTTATTCTCTGCTACAAAACCTCTATTATTTACATGGTATCAGTTTGGGTTTTTTAGATCCTCTAAAATCTTGCGCAATGTATACCACTTTCACATCAGAAATTAGGTCAGGATCTGAACTGAATGTTTATCTTGCTGATCAGCCTACAACATCTAGTATTCCGCATGGTAGTATTTCATTCCTCTCCAACACTACTCAAATTTTATGGATAGTGGATTATGGTGCTACTGATCATATGACAGGAAACAAGGATGTGTTTTTGACTCTTACAAAACAGCATCACATGAAGCATGTGAAGACTGCATATGGGTTATTGACTGAGGTGGAAGGGGCTGGAACAATATTTCTTAATAAGGATATTGTGCTAAACTCTGTCCTTTATGTTCCTGATTTACAATGCAATCTTTTATCTGTTAGCAGATTGTGTAGTGATTTGCAGTGCTATACTAAATTCAGTTTGCACATATGTATTTTTCAGGAAATGGATTCGGAGAAAGTAATCGGCAGTGCTAAGCTGTGTAGTGGACTATACATCATTGAAGGCCAAGCACTTCCCAAGGGACAAGTCCTATCAAGTTGCACTCTCAATTTTGTTTGTTTTTCCTCCCAAATTTCTGGTTTAAGTTCCAATGAAATTTTGTTATGGCATTTTCGCCTTGGACATCCTAATTTTTCTTATCTCCAAAAATTGTTTCCCAAATTATTCATTCATAAAAATCCAGCATCTTTTACTTGTGATATATGCCAGATTGCAGAACATATTCGAAACCCTTATCCCCAATCGTCTTACACACCATCTCAACCATTTCCCCTCATCCATAGTGACATTTGGGGCCCTTTTAAAGTTAAAAATATTACTGGGAGTAGGTGGTTTGTATCCTTTATTGATGATCATTCTAGAACTACATGAACGTATTTAATGAAGGATAAATCGGAAAATTATGGTATATTTAGAAAATTCTATATGCTGATTGAAACTCAATTTCGCAGCAAAATTCAAATTTTGAAAACTGACAATGAGAGTGAATTTTTTACTACTACTTTGGGAAATTTTCTTCGAGAGTAAGGTATTATACACATTAGTTCTTGTGTGGATACTCCACAACAAAATGGAGTGGCTGAGAGGAAGAATAAACACCTTTTAGAGGTTGCTATATCATTGTTGTTTTCTTCTAATGTTCCTAAACATTTTTAGGGGGAAACCTTGCTTACTGCTACATGCCTCATTAATAGACTGCCCAGTAGAGTATTAGAATTTCAAACTCCTAAGGAAGTTCTTGTTAAACAGTTTCATTCTTTTAAACTTATGTCTTGTACATTACTTGTTAAAATATTTGGGTGTTCTGCTTTTGTTCATATCCATAAGCAGTTTCGAAGTAAATTGGAACCAAGGGCTGTCAAGTGTATTTTTCTTAGGTATTCTCCTCTTCAGAAGGGTTATAAATGTTATTCCCTGTCACTTGTAAATTTTATGTTTCTATGGGTGTTACCTTTTATGAATTACAACCTTTTTTCTCAGATAATAAATCCAGGGGGAGTTTGTATGAATTTCAGTCATAACCAGTCCAACTACCTATAAATATTCCTACATCCACCATAAACAGTCCTATATGTACCAAAGGCATTCATTTATCTACCACAAGTGTTCCTACATCCATAACAAATCCTATTTCTCCAATACTCCATGCAGAACCCGCATCTCCAATACCAGATTCACATCCTAAAACTCCACAGAAACCTTCAGAAACTCAACTTAGGATAAAGGAACTAAGTGTCTATACAAGGAAGAAAAATGCTTACTTCACAAAAAACTACACAGCTTAAGACTGCTCAAGAACTGGAACCAATTCCATTATCCTTAGAGGATGAGAAGGCATGAAATCTGTGAGTAATGATATTATTATCCCTTCAATTGATACATCTGATCTACCTATTGCTCAAAGGAAATGTGTCAGGAAATGTACCAGTCATCTGATACAAAAGTATGTGGCCTATGGGAAGCTGATGCCTTCATTTAGAGCCTTCACTGCCAGAATTGATAAGGTGCATATTCCTCAATATATACATGAAGCCTTGAAAGATCCAAAATGGAATAAGGCTGTAGAAGATGAGATAAAGGCACTGGAAGCGAACAAAACCTGGGTTATGACTGATTTACCACCTGGAAAAAGAGCAGTGGGCTGTAAATGGGTATTTACAGTCAAATATAATGCCGATAGGAGCATAGAAAGGTTCAAGGCTAGACCGGTGGCGAAGGGATTCACTCAGTCTTATGGGATTGACTACCATGAGACATTCGCACCAGTGGGAAAACTTAATACCGTGAGAGTTTTATTATCTCTTGCTGCAAGTCAATAATGGCCACTTCACCAGCTTGATATAAAAAATGCATTCCTGAATGGAACTCTAGAAGAAGAGGTGTACATGCAAAAACCACATGGTTTAAATGAAGACTCAAATTCTGGTCAGGTATGTAAACTACAGAAATCATTATATGGTCTTAAACAATCACCTCGGGCTTGGTTTGATAGATTTACTAAAGCCATTCTAAAATTCAGCTATCTACAATGTCAAACTGACCATACTTTGTTTGTCAAAACTTCTCCTAAGAACAAAAAGGCTATCTTAATAGTCTATGTTGATGATATAATCATCACAGGTGATGATTCTATGGAAATCAGAAAGCTAAAAGAGTTTTTGGCAACTGAATTTGAAACTAAAGATTTAGGTTACTTGAGATACTTTCTAGGAATGGAAGTGGCTAGATCAAGCACTGGAATTGTAATCAATCAAAGGAAATACATTCTAGACTTGCTTTCAGAAACTGGAATGTTGGGGTGCAAGCCAGCTGAGACACCTATGGAGTATAATCTGAAATTCAGAATTGACGACAAAAGAATTCCAGTGGACAAAGAACACTATCAAAGACTGATAGGTAAGCTCATTTACTTGTCACTTACAAGACCAGACATTGCTTATTCTATTAGCATTGTAAGTCAGCTCATGAATGACCATAGAGAGGAACACTTAGAGGCAGTAACCAGAATCTTGAGATATTTAAAGATGACACCAGACCATGGACTGATTTTTTCTAAAAATGAGTGCAGAAAAGTGGAAGTCTTCACAGATGCAAGCTGGGTAGGAGAACTGACTAGTAGAAGATCCACTAGTGGATATTGTACTCGAGTTTGGGGAAATCTAGTGACATAGAGGAGCAAGAAACAATCAGTGGTCTCAAGAAGCAGTGCAGAAGCTGAATTTCGAGCATTGGCACTTGGGATTTGTGAAGGAATTTGGATACAAAGACTCTTGGCCGAATTACAAATGAATCACAGTGAACTGATTGAACTTCATTGTGATAGCCAGTCAGCAATCATCATTGCAAAGAATCCAGTTCACCATGATAGGACCAAACACGTGGAACTAGACTGTCACTTCATCTCAAAAAAGGTTACTAATGGAACAATCAAGCTCAACTTTGTTCCAACTCACAAACAGCTAGTTGATGTACTCACCAAGACACTTCCAAGAACCACCTTTGATGAGCTTACATCCAAGCTTGGACTCTACAACATATACTCACCAGCTTGAGGGAAGTCTAGATTGTAAATATATTTCTATGTATTTTAGTCTTAGTAAATAGCTAAGTCTTATCTAACTTAGTGATAAGATAGATCTTATCTTATCTAAATTTAAATTTTTAATCTTTTTAATAATAGATAAAGATAGAGCCTAACTTAGCTAGGATTGTTGTATTTTAGTCCTATAAAAGGGACTCACTTCTTTTCTGTAAATCAAGAATTAAAACAGAGAAAACATTTATTCTCTGCTACAAAACCTCTATTATTTACAATACAGAATGTTGCGTATCCGTGAAGTGTGCTTTAGTTTTCTTGTTGTAGTATTTAATCATCGGAGAAATTAATATTGACAAGATAATAACCATAAGGATCCTGTTATAGCCTTAGTAATTGTGTGGGGTTCTATTTGTGACACATACGCTGTTTTTTTTTTATATATTACCGAAACTACACATAAACACTTCAAACCTCTAAGTAATATAAATTGGAGGATATTGCGCATTTCAATATGCTCGAAACAATAGCCTCCAGGTTCCTGCAACAACAACGGTGTCAATCGAGCTAAGACTCAGTCGGCGACACATATTATGTTTTATGCATACTTCCATTTAACATTGTGTTATGTTATCCCCTACATATAATTTCTACTTAAATAAACTCTTCTTGATCTGTTAATTTTCCTGGCATAGTGTAAGAGCTCTTCGCCTCGAGAGGCAAACCTTGAGCAAGCTGATGCAGAAAAGGTTTTCAGAAGAAGAGCGCCGCCATCATCGCGAAGCTGATCAAGTTTGTAGAGAAAACTGATCAAGTTTGTAGAGCAGGGGCGTGCCCTCAAGGAAATGTTCGGGCTCACCTTTACGCCTCCACGGTCTACGCGAAGATCCTTTAGTTGGAAAAACAGCATGGCATCCTTTATATAAGCCTGTGTTTATGCCCCTATGTTAGCACCTGAATACAGCCATTGAGGTAATTTCTCAAAAGTTATAAGCCAAAAACTGGCTCGATGAAATTGCCTGATGCGAATTCGTATTTCTCTGTATTAGGTGACAGATTTGGAAATATGGCTTTCTGGTTTTGCTATCCCATATCTCCAAATTAATGAACGAGTAGGGAATTTGTGTATTCATGTCATATATATGTTGTTTTTGTGTGTTATAATTGTGAGCGGTTCCGGTGAAAAAAATGATATGTTCATTCTAGACGTTGGTTCAACCATTTGTGTATGCAAGTTGTGCGTTCCTTATCGAGAGTCAAGAAGGAAATTGGATTATATTTATATATTTTTGGATTATTATCCAATACATTGGCGATGGGAAACAAAATTTTCACAAGCATGGTTATTTAGTGGTTTAGGGTTTAAAGGTAAGGGGTTTAGGTTGCAGGGTTTAGAATTTTGGATCCATGGTAGGAATTTAGTGTTTAGGGTTTGTGGTTAGATTTTTAGAGTTTTAAGGTTAGAAGTTTAGATTTCAGATTTAGGCTTGAAAATAGATATGCTTATGTAAACTTTTTTCACACTGACAGTGTATCAAATATTAATCCTATATTTTTTATAGCTTAATCTCAAATATTTCATTAAAAAGAGTGTATTTTTTAATAGAAAAAGAGTGTAAATTATAATATAAACTAAAATTATCATCTCATAAATTGAAATGTAACTTCAGAAGGCATTAGAGTTGGTAAAGACTGAGTTATAGGATATTTAGACATTCAAATTCAACTCTCATCCTTTGAGGTTAAATGGACTGATTTTTTAGATTAAATTGACTTCTGAATTTGATAAGGTTAGTTAAATTAATCTTGAACTTTTTATTTAGATCAAATTATTCTTGAAAAATTAGGAGTTACTTTGATTAAACTTATCAAGTTGATGAGCTAATTTGACAACAATAAATTAATGGGCCATTTTGACCAAATTTGTTAATCTCAATGCTCATTTAACAAAAAAAAAATCAAATGCCAAATTTGATCAAAATTTGGATTTTTTGTTTTTCTAAACAATTTAAAATCATGTGTGATCATTTTTATATTTAGGGTGTATTTCAATGAACAACGCAATTAATTTCTATGAAATTGAAAACAACAATAGCAGAATAATTTATATAAAACTAGTTCATGGATTCAAAAATAACAATCACAATGTGATTATAATATAAAATGACCATTACATATATAGTAAATATAAAATTAGTTGATTTTTTTGAACAATGACATCTGAATTTTATTGAACACTATAAATTTTTTTACAAATACAATATCTTGAAAAAAGAGAAAAAGAAGAGACTAGTCCATTCAAAGTTTCATACAAAGGTACAAAGAAAAACAAATTTTTCTATGGAGATTAGCGTACCATCAAAACTCAAAAATATTTATGAATTTCTTTGTCTCTAGCCAAACGAGACGCTTTACGGTATGCAAAAAGAGTGGTGAGCAAACCAAACAATCAAGAAGATTACTCTGCTACACAGTTCTGATTACATCGGCTAATAAAACCATTAAACGAGTGGGAATCAATTTTTTCTATGACCATTGACTGAATCAAATCAGAAAGCTAGCGCCGTGAGGATCTCTATACGAGCATCAAACGGCCATTAAAGTCTGTTGAAATCGTATCAAACGACAGATGAAATGAATAACAAAAGCCAATGAAAAACGCGTCAAAAAAGAAGAAGAAACGTGTACCACAAGAGCATAGATTTTTATTAAAATTAAAAAAACAAAACATAAAAGAGCAAAAAATAATGAACATTGATGGTTGACAATCAATACAAAGATTGATTGTCGTCACCAGTTAAGGAAAAAAAGAAGATAAAAAAAGCTTGTGGTGACTATGAAAAGAAATTATTTTTTTCACAGAAAAATTAGGTTTCTTCTTTCCTTTAAAAATTAATTAGTTGAATTTTTCATTGTACAATTGGATTTAATCCATTAAGCAGAAATGAGATAAAAAAGTTTGCGGTGTCTATGGAGAGAAAATTAATTATTTTTTTTCAGTGAAAAATATTTTTTTCTTTAAAAATTAATTAGTTGAATTTTACATTGTATTTTAAACCATTATTAAAATTTTATGGGTAAAATACACCGTTCATCACTCAACAATCTTTCTCACTATTTTGCTCACTCAACTTTTAAACTTTTCAATTTAATAACTAAACTTTATACATTGAACGTTTTTGGTCACTCTAGAATATTTTATTATTTTCTGAATTTTTTAATATTATTAAATATAAAATTAATTTAAAATAAATAATCAATAATATTTTTTTAGTATTAAATTTTAAAAATATTTAAAATAATCATCGCCCCTTGTCATCATCGGCGGCCTTCAAAAGCGGTGACCGTTTGACTCATTTTGACACGCTAAATCCGAATTTGGTGGTTGTTTTATCGGAAAATATCTTGAAACTCATGAATTTCGACATACACGTTTCGGCTTCCTTACTTTCAATCTACTTTTCGTGGATTTTAGAACAGTTTCCGGCAAAATGGTGGTCGGATTCGGGCTCAAGAGAATGAGACGAACCAACTGGTAAAATATGGGACCGAATGACCATTATCTACGGCCGTCGACGACGACCAACGATGGCAAATGGTGGCCGGCGAATAATTTAGTTTTACTTTTTATTTTTTTATTTTAAATTATTTTTATATTAAATAATAATAATAAATGCTATATCATAATAAAATAATAATAAAACATTCGAGAGTGACAAAAAACGTCCAATGTATAAAGTTTAGTTATTAAATTGAAAAGTTTAAAAGTTGAGTGAGTAAAATAGGAGTGAGAAGATTATTGAGTGATGAATGGTGTATTTTACCCAAACTTCATATTTATTAAACTAAAATATATTTATGTTAAATTAATTAAAAATATTAAATTATACTACCATATATTAACATCTAAATGAGTGGTTATTATCGTTCAAAATAGGCGGTAAACTTTGAAAAATAAGGTTTAATAGTAAAATAAGTGTATAACTTATTATTTTTTAGATGTTTAAATTTTTTTTGTTTCTTTTTAAGTATTTAAATTATCTCATTTTTTTTAGTTATTTTTTAGTCTCTTTTAAGTGTTTAAATTATTATTATTGGTTAAAAATAAGTGCTCAAATTATTGTTTTTTGATCAAAATAGGTACCTCAATTTGACATTAAAAAGAGAAAATGATAGTTGAAAAACCGAAAAGGCAAAAAAAAAATTTTACACCTAAAAAGAAAAATATAATATTTTAGACATTTAAAACGAACAATAAAAAATTTAGGCACATAAAAGTAAAAAAATACGGTGGTTTAGACACTTATTTTAACATCAAGCCAAAAAATAAAAGCCAAAACTCTGCGTCGAAAAGGGAAAACGCTGTCGTTTGCCATCAACGGGTCCGTGTCCAGTCATAAATCAATTAACGCTTCCCTATCTGAGCTGAAAGCCGAGTGGGGCAATAGCCTGAGAGAGAGAAGAGTGTAGAATCTAAAAGAGAAATCAAACGCAAAAAAAGCCACCGAAATGAGCGGAGCCACGACGGCGGCGTATTTAGCTCGGAGAGCAGCGCAAAAGGAACGAGTTCGGATCCTCTACCGCCGTGCCCTCAAAGACACCCTCAACTGGGCCGTCCATCGCCATCTCTTCTATCAAGATGTAACTCCTCGAACTTTCACAATCTTCTCCTTTCTTTTATTCAATTGAATCTCTATTTCATTTTATTTCGTTTATATGTCTAGGCATCTGACCTTCGCGAGAAATTCGAAGCCAACAAGCATGTGGTTCGTCCTCCTCATTTCTCAATCTTCACCTCAAATTGATTTTACAGTAAACTTGAACGAGTGTTTGTTGAATCTTAGAATTTCTTTATATCGTATAGTGATTTGCGATGTACATTCTTTTTTTTTTCTGTGATGATAATTTGAGCTTGACTTTCTGCATTGAACTTATCAAAGAGTAAGGACTCACATAAATGGTGATTATCTTAGTCGAATGGTTTAATTAATTAATTAATTTATCGGTTTAACTTGAAGCTATTTTGGGTTTGCATTTTACAATTTGATGTGTTTTTGCAGGAAGATCTTGACACAATTGACAAAATGATAGCTGCTGGTGAAGCAACTTATAATAAGTGGCGGCACCCTGATCCTTATATCGGTAGGTCTAAGATCCATGGTTATTATAGAAGTGGAGACTAATATGGATTGGATTTTGAATTGTATATCATGTCTCGATAATTATCCTGCGGAAGGGATTTGTAAGTGAATTTTGGGAATTGAGATTCATAAGCTGTTTTGAACCTTTATTTTCAAACAATTGAGAGGCGAATAGCTCAAAAATTTGATAAGGGATTGAAATCGTGTTGGCAACTAATTAATTATTATAGGATTTAGGTGTCTTATGATGGTTTGATGATACGAGTTAACTTTTAATCATTGTGTGAAACAAGGCAAATGAGAGCCAAGGTTTGCAGAAGTAGTTGAAGAGAGATGTTACCATACTATTACTATGTCAATTCACCTCTCATTTCTTTGTTGCATTGCTTTTTCACTTATATTATTGTGTGTGGTCCACCGCTAATTGGTTATTGCGTTTTGGTGTCTGGTCCACCAGACCATACTATGTTAATCCACCTCTTCTATTTGTAAATGAATTTTTGATTTCATAGGTTCATTTGAACTTTCTTTTCTAACAATTAAGAGAGGAATAGCTCAAAATTCTGAAAATTGGTTGAAATCTCGTATAGTTTGATGAAACAAGACAAATGAGAGCCAAGGTTTGCAGAAGTAGGCGAAGAGAAATGCTACCACACAACTACCATGTCAATTCACTTTTCATTGTTTAGTTGCACCTCTTTTCCACTTACATTCTTGTGTTTGTTCCACCAATAGTTGATTATTGCTGATTAGGTCTCGCTTTTGTTATGACGTGATTGATTGACTGTGGTATAGATAGGTTTCTTATCAGGTGCTTAGTTTCCTGTTTTAAACCTATTATGCTGTTTGAAGCTCATGTATTAAATTCATTTGCAGTTCCTTGGGCTCCTGGTGGTTCCAAGTTTACTCGAAACCCTGTCCCACCTTCTGGGGTAAGTGTTAAGCATTTCTTGCTAAGCAGTGTTTTCTTTCTCGCATTCCATGCATTTTGCCGATGCCTCTTCTTGTCCATAGTTATTCACAATTCACATTGTTTGTCAACCCATTATACAAATTATATACTGCAGGTCAGAAGAAAAGTAGTAAAAATTATTAGAGCCCTTTTTTTTTCTTGTTTTACTACATGATAGCAGATAGTTTGGTTATTTCTTCCTTTAAGTAGGTTTTTATCTTGGTCAAGAATCAAAATTTCATCTATTTTGCTGGAGAAAGGTAGGGTGAAGTGAAAAGTCCTCTTGTCTCATAATATGCTTGCAACCTCCTAATATATGCCACAGTGTTGTTTTATGTTGTTGCTGCTTACCTAGGTCATTTGTGTTCTGTCAGCTATTATTACTAAATTTCTGATTGGTCTTATTGCTCTGATTGTCACTTTTGATGTAGATTGAGATTGTGTATGATTATGGTCGAGAAGAGAATGATTAAAACGTCCATCTTTTCGTATCTCAAGCAATAAAGGTTAGCCATATACTTTATTTAGATTTTTTCTATTTTTTTATTAGACCAAACCCGGGCCACTGGTATTAACTGAAGACTTGATAACAAGTCCTTTTCCACTCCACCTGTGGTTCAAGAAATATGCTTCATTTAGATTTTAAATCATCGGTTGTATAATTTCCTTAATAAAGTTTTGGTTTGCCTCAAATAGCTGCCTACCGTCTGGTTGGCAGCTGTTCTCTTGAAAGTTTATTTGCAAAATCTCTTGGATGTGTCCTCGAAATACATTTTTATGTTAAGATCTGAGCTTCTCTTGTCATGGTGGAAGTTCTCTTCCTGACATTATTGTAGTGTATTTAGTGTGTATATATATATCTACACACACACACACACACATCTTCCTGACATTTGTAGTTTATTTAGGAAGTAATTAATGTGTCATTTCATCAATTTGAATTTATTGGATGATTCTGCATGTTTGTGTCTTCTAAATTTGGATGATTTTTTGCACCAAGGTTTGAATCCTTCCAAAGCATACTCTTTGCTTGAAAATCCAATATCCATATGTCCTTCACTTGTATGAACACCGTATGGTTTACTAGTTTCTCGGCGTCACTCTAATACAATTTCCTTCTCACCGGACGTTAAACTGCCTCTCTTGCTTGTCGCTGCCCATTTGGTTTAACTTTAATGTTGAAACTCTTAATTTTTGGTCGATACAGGTCTAAAGGATCCTCGAGTGTCTAACAAGGGATCTTGGACAGCAACTACTTTGCATTCCTTCAACTGAGATAAGTCTTCTAATAACATTCATGTTGATGCTCTTTTGTGGTTGTTGCTATGTGTCTGGTCTTTTGTGTGTAATGAAAGATCATTGGTCGGATTAAAAGGAACACAAATGCCTGTTGACTTGGCATGGAATTACAATCTTGAATCTTTCTTGTGACAAACTATTTTATCTATTTTTTATATGCTGTATTTTGTCATTCCGGCTACTATAGTATTGTTAGTTGGCAATGGAGCCTACAGAAACATATGCAGATCGGAGAACCGGTTCCCATTCACAAATCGGTCAGGAAAAAAAGAAACACGTTTGCCGATAACCTTACTACACTTGTGACTTGGCTTTGGCAATGGTTAGCTACCTTTTTCTGCATAAATCAACAATACCAATTTAAACACGAACCAAATATATACAAGCTAATGAAACCAAATCCAAATCACAAAAATATCTATTTGTTTAGCTATAAATGGAACAAACTGGATTGGGAATTTGCATTATCTAATTGATTTACTTTAAATACAAACCAAATGTATACAAGCTAATGAAACCAAATCCAAATCACAATAATTAGTTTGTTTAGCTGTAAATGGTATAAATGGAACAAATCGGATCGCGAGGGTCGGACTTATCATGAGTATTTGTATTATCCAATATGAATTAGTAATTGGTTATAGGAGGATGCAAAAAATATTGCAATAAAACTTCAGCGGCAAGATGCACTGGAAAATAAGATTCAAACAGGGAAAATGGTTCAATTAAATTTTATTCAGAGAAACTCAATACTACTTCTATAAAGGGAAACATCAACAACCATCAAATGAGTGCTCAAAAGTAGTTGCTTGAATCATTACTAATGCCAACACTGGACTTGCTGTTTAGTCGGAATTAACCCCGAGCAAAATCGGATAATCAGTTCGCATACAGTGATACCGATATAAGCAATAAAAGAATAAGAATACTAAGCAGCCGCATGAGCATCTTATTCTGCTCTTGATTGGCCAGCACGAGAAGACAAGATGATGCCGACGATAAGGCCATAGAGAGCCAAAGCTTCAGCAAAGATGAGGATAAGGATCATTCCAACAAAAAGTTTTGGCTGCTGTGCATTAGCTCTGCAGAACAAAGTCGGTCAATTCAAAAGTTTCAAACACGATGATTAATTGCCAAACATATGCTTGATTTCGTGAAATACTCAAGGAACAATTTTGACGATAACGATGAATCAACAATATATATGATAGAGATGCAACAATGTGAAGGTCACAGCAAACTTGTAAACTGCACAAAAACTTGGTAAATGTCGGGGGTGTCTTTTTCATACCGCTCAAACTACACAAGACCGACTCTAGGTGGTAGAACCCATATATTGCCTCAGGTGCATGGCAAAAAGAGTCTACCTTATGTGAAGTAAACCGGTGTCAACTCTGAGGTGTAGTGTAGTCTAGTTTATCTACAAAACATGCAGTTTCTTTGCTAGTAATATGCATGATTTACTTATGGTCAGAAAATAAAAGAAAAAAACATAACTTCAATCAGGTGGGCTTTTTCATGATAAATACCTTACAAAAATTGCTAGACACATGCCTGGTGCACTTGATCAGATGGGCATCGACCCGAAGGGTCTAAGATGCTTTTCTCATCTAGTGCTAAGGTGCAAAGAGCAAACTGAAACTGAGTAATTCAAGTGCTATCTTTGTAACGTGTCAATATATATTATCAGTAGCATCAATCGTACATTCTCACAAACCAAAGATTTAGACTACACTATCACGGAAATTTCCGCATACCTTTACTTACCTAAAAGTGCAGTAATCTACCATTTGGCCTAAAATGTACAACTACATCATTGTAATAAGAGCCATGCCTAGATGAGGGGAGGCCAGCTTAGGTTTCAAAACTGACCCAAACCCAATAGGGAAAAGGGCATATGCTACGCTAGTAGCAAACTCTATGAGTGCATAAAGAAACCATGAAAAGTATATAAAAATAGATTCCAGACAAGCTGGTGTTAATCAACGACAAAAATGTCACATTCAAGTAAAAAACATGGATATAAAAGCAGCATATACCTGACACCAGCATCACCAACAATTCCAATTGCCATTCCAGCAGAAAGACCAGCAAGGCCACAAGCAAGACCCGAGGAAAGATGGGCGTAACCATCGAAAAGGTAATACGATTTGGCCTTAGGATTGATCCCAGTACTAATAATAACAGCAATAATCAACCCATAAATACCCAAAACACCAGCCATAACAACCGGTACAATAGATTTCATCACCAACTCAGGCCTCATCACACCCATTGAAGCGACCCCAACACCGCTCTTAGCTGTCCCATATGCAGCTCCCATACCTAAATTCACAAATTAAAACTTCAATTTTCAACTCAAACCGTTCTGAGCTTATTTGGATGCAGTCTCCGCATCTAAATTCCGTCATTTAAGTCGGGTAAAAACTAAAACTTTGAAGCAGCAATATTATAAGGTCAAAATATGCAGAACGACCTTGTATGTTAACAACATCGAAATTCAGTCTATGTACTTAAAAATGAAAACTAATTTCTCTTACTTTTTTTTTCAAATTAAAAATGTTAGTCCAATGGTTGACACCATTAGTGTCTATCTTACTATCAGATATGCTTACTGAGTTCGTACGGATGCTTCGTTTTGAAAGTTGGTATGATTTCAAGTGTGAATTGATGGCGAATTTTAACGAAAATTACTAATAATGTCAACAGGTGAACTAAAGATTCTTCAATAGAGGTAATGGGATTTAATTTTAACCAAATAATAATTTATTTTACAATTATTCAAATCACAAATTCAGAGATCCGTGTCAAATACCATTAAATATGTACATAATTTACAATAAAAATTGGAATTTTTCATAAATTTTCAATTGATTCGCTAAACAAACATAGAAATAACGATCCACGAATTCTCTATCAACGGAAATTAAAACAGATCTAACACTAAAATAATTAAAAGAGATAAAATTAAAATTAAAAAAAGAAAGATAATAAATAACGAGAAATTCATGGGGGAGAGTGATGATTAGTTACATGAGAAGACGAGAGCAGCGGCGGCGCCCAGGAAGCCGAAGAAAGGTGCCGTTTCATCGCCGCTGAAAGTAGAAGCCATTGTGGATCTGAAACGTTGTCGTTTAAATCTGAGGACCAGGGGGAAACGAGTCGATGACTCAGAGAGTTGCTTTGGTTCGAGGCAGTTTTCGATCTCTCTTATCTGAACATCTGGTTTTTGTAGCGATATTAGAAAGAGGGGACAGAGATTATTTTTGGAGTTTAATGGGCTTAATGGCCCAATAAAGCCCATTAGGTGCGTCAACTTTTATTTTGTGTAAAATACATTACAAGTCACTTAATTATATGTTTGGTAACAGACATATCACTTTTATTACAAAAGCTACAATTTAATCATTGAATTAAAATTTTATTATAAACATGTCACTCTGCCATTTAAATTAAAACATGGCATGGTATAATAATAGTTTTAGTTCCTAAAACTACACATTCTATTAATCTGGTCCTAGTTCAAAACTAATTCAATAAATTTAACTTTTCATATTTAAAAAATTTGACACTACATCCTCCTAACATTTGTCGCTCTCCATGCTATTGTCCGTCATCTTGATAATCGACAAATGTTATAGCTCGACATACACAATTACTTCACTACTTGACAACCTACAGACTAATAGAATATACCTATTATGACTTTAATGTCGCCTGTTAGTAGACACAATCACTTCACTAGTGAAATTTTAAACACAAATGGTTAGATTTGTTGAATTATGACCAAACTAATACAATGAGTAAATTTTAAATACGAAAATTGTTATTATACCAAAATCTTCATTTTAAGTTTAACGATAGAGTGACATATTTATAACAAATAATATAACAATTAAATTATAATTTTTAAGAGATAAAATATAACATATTTACTACTAAACCTATTATTAAGTGACATACGATCCGATAAGTTTTACCTTTCATTTATTTTTAAAACAACTGTTCTCGGCCGGACAAGACCTTGCCTCTAGCCCATTTGTCAATCCACCTTCCTGACTCATGTCAAATAGTATCATTAGGGCTAACTACTACTTGATATGTAAAGTGACATGTCCATTAGGGTGCGCAAAATAAACCGTAATCATTAATCAGTATAATCGTTTATTTTATAAGTTAATTAACTTAATCGTTAAGGTTAAACAATTTCGATTAACCGAACCATTAAAAAAAGATGGTTAACCTATAGGTATTTTTTTAACCAAGTGTAAAGTTTGTGTTTAAAATCTCTCCATTTAAGCTTATTTTTTGAAAATTTTAATAAAATATTTGTCAAAGAGATATATTTCTTAACTGGTAAGTTAAGATTAATAAGCGTTATAATGGTTAATCGACTATTTAAGTTAAATAGTACGATTAACCTACCATGAACACCCCTAAATTTTCCACGAAGCTTGGACCTTTTGATTCTTTGGGTTTAATGTCTTGATTGATGCTTTGTTTAAAATGTCAACGGATGAGACTTTTAAAAAACGAACGAGATACTGGCACAATTGATAAATGAGATATGGATTTTTAAGTATTATTTTATGTAAATTATGCGGAGATTAATTTTAGTTAATTCTAGTTTGAATTGATTTTGTTGATGAATTAATTATATAGCTATATTTTCATAATGATTAATTCATATTACAATAATAGTAATTGTTACTTTAGTTGCAACCTATATAAATAAATGAGAAGTAATCAAGATAGTTTAATGAAAAGTGAAGTCATTGGTATTTTTACCTAAACAATAGTATTTTTAATTATTTGTTAAAATAACACTAACAATATTTACAAAAATATTATTATTTTTTAACATACAAGGCAAAGGCGTGTCACGTTAGTCGTGCTTTTTTTTACTCTAATTTTTTTTATGTGAGATTAATGTCAAGTTGTCGACTCATCTTTCTAAAATGTGACACTGACATGTGCCACATGTATTTTTTTGACCGAATTTTTTTTTTATACAAATTTAGCTTTTTTATCATTTTTTTACAAACATTAACTGTAGGGATGCCACATACACAAAGATATATTTTTATATCGTCCGCTTTCAAAAAGTGCAGTTGACGGAAAACACCTTTCTTCTCTATATAAAAAAAAAAATCTTATATTTTTAAAATGATGTTGATCTTAGGAGATACGGGTTTAAATCGTTAAGAATATCTATGAACGAATACTAACTTGTAATTACCTTTAGACTATTAAAAAAAATCTTATATTTATAAAATGATTCGAATCAAATATTATTTTTATAAATATTTTATATAAATCTATTATTTTTTTAAATAATAAAAAGAAGTGTATTAGTTTAATGGCCCCGTAATTTTCGCTGTAGTCGTTAATGTTTGACAAGTGCTTAAGTAGTTAAGTGTATAAGCTTTCCACCACCTTTTCCGCCTTGGTGCACTTGATATTAGCCACGTGTCCATTAAAGGCAATTTTCAAGTATTTTATGACTCGTGCACGTGAAAAACAAGGCCGGTTTTAATATTATATTTTTTATAATTATCGATATTTAATTTAATAATTAAATACTAAATTGTATGAATGAACTTTTGAATATGTTTACATTTACTGAGTTATTACACGGAGAAATTAAATATTTCATATTAAAAATAATGTTATTAAAAAAATATAACCCGTTTAATTTTTTTTTAAATATATCAAATTCAAATAATCAATATGCTTATAATTTAGTCTACGTGTTTTAATATATTTAAAGATGAAATGATCTAATTGATTTAATTACAAAATTATTTTACAAAATATTTAATATATATTTATTTTAAAGATCTAATGAATAAAGTCAATGCAAAGTGGTCAGTGGAGCATCATTATTGGACCCCAAACTTTTTGGACTTTTATCTTAATTATTGTGGTTCACTATTTAGTGTTTTGAAAGGTGAAGGGGAAAGATTGGAAAGGGTCATTTATTTCTTTGGATGGTGCAGTGTGTGGAGGCTTTGGGCATTGATGGTATTCTTCGCGGCTTTTTTAATCGTACTCTTATTTCCTTTTTAAAGGCGGTGGGTTGTTTGGATGCTACGACAGCAGAGTGCTCGGCTATTAAAGAGGACTGCTCGATCGAGTGGTTTCTTCGTCCTGTTAGTGCCCCAGCTATTTTCAAGCAATATATATATGATTGCCAAACTATTTGCGACACTTGTGCTTGGAGTATTCAATTGGTATCTCGCAATCAGAATGTGACAGCTGATTCGCTGGCCAAACAAGGGCTGTCTAGGAGTAAAAATCATTTCTTCATTGCGTCATTTCAAGGTCTTTCTTCAGATATACATGTTCTTGGTTTGTAGCAGCATGGATTCAGCTTTTATTGGCTTGGGTAGTGTTTAATTCCTCCGATTTTTGTTGTTTCAATGTTTTCTTGTTGCTGCTGGCTCGTGTTTCTATTGTGTATAGCACGGTGTCCGTAATGCAGTGATCATGTTGTTTGTAAAATTTTGATTGAACTATCCGGGCTCGGATATGTAGCATTATTTTTCCTCCACCTAAGTTATAGAGAAATTTTTTAACGAGACTCGTATCCATGCCGTATTAATAGTAAAAATCTCCTTTAAAAAAAAGTCCATATGTTTGTGATTTGAAATGTTTAATTTTGATCGTAATTATACGAATATTTTAATTATAAACTATAAATTGTTTTGTGCATTGTAACATTTAAACTAATGGTAACTATACAGATGGTTATTGATTGTTTGTTTTAAAAGTAAAAGAATTATCGGATTGTACATTATGTTTCCATTCATCATTTAAATTTTACTTTTTTAACATTTGATATACATAGAAATAATTTTAATTGGAATTAATTTACTATAAAACACGAATAAACTAATAATAAAAATATTCTAACTTAAATTAAATGTTACAAAATTGGTGGTCTAGTAGAATAAGACGTTAAATTTTTTTAAATAAGATCATAAGTTTGAATTATGATGTTGTTAATAGAATAAATTTAGTTAGGAGAGTCTTTCTCGTAATAAAATTTTATAAATCCGATTTATATTTTAGATTAATCAGTAAATAAATTAAATATCGAGGATTATAAAAAAAAAACTTTTAACTTGTACAAGAAACAATTCCTATGATCTTTTCACCAATGTAATTTAGTCAAAGACAAGTAGGCAACTAAAGAAAGTTCAGTAACCTTGGTTCGACGTTTGATTAGAATAAGATATTTGTTAATTATTAATTATAAACGGGATGAACAATTCAGAGTTTGTAAATTGATTACTAAACATGTAATTATTAAAATTTGGTCCTTAATTTTTTTAAAAAATCAATTTGGCCCTCAACATTTTTAAAAATTTATATTAAGCTTCAAAATTTTGAATATTTTTAATTAAATCATCTCTCAAAAATTTTAAAAGTTCTTATTAAATCTCTCAAAATTATTAAAAAAATTTAGTTAAACCCTCAATTTTTTTTGGAAATTTTAGTTTAAACCTTAAATTTTTTGAAAATTTAAGTTGCCCCCAAACTCTTACCCCAAGTTCCGCCACTACTAAGGATATGCAATTTATGTAATTAATAAACAATGTAACACATTATTACCACCAAGTGGTAAGCAACTTGATATCACTTAAGCATATATTGAGTTCAAGGCCTTATGTATGCAGAGAATTCTCGATAGGAGACTCAACCACCAAAGTCAGATGTGCGACGCCGGTCGATCTAGATTAATCAGGGCAAAGCCAGGGACGAGACTTTGTTAAGGGTGGGAGGGGCAATTGCCCCCCTCAAATTTGATGGTCTAATTACATATTAGGCCATTGATAGTTTTGAAACCATTTCAATTAAGTCCTTGCCCCTCCCAAAATTATCCAGTATAATTTATTTTTAGGACCTTATCAGTTTTAAAATTAATTAAATTAAGCATTGACCCCATTTTTTTTATAATTTAATTGCTTTTAAGACCTTTTAATTTTAAAATTAATGAATTTAAATCCTATCTCTTTTAATTTTTTATGGTTTGATTATTTTTTTAAGATCTCGGTCATTCCAAGGTTAAACACCATACTCCCTCATGGTTCAATCCTGACTCTGTCCCTGGCAAAGCCTTAGGGAACCGAATAACAAAAAATATATATATATATATATATAACGACTTGCTACCAACAAACTGGATGTGACATAATTGTGAATTTGGCAACATTTGTATCTTAAAATCTTTTTTCTTGGGCAAAATTTCGTGGGATTGCAATGAAAATAGGACCATATTAGGGGAATTTCCAAAACAAATGTCCTTTTTTCTTTTAAAAATTTGTTCAGATAAAGTGAATAATTGTGGGGGCATTGAGCTGAGATATTATGAGCTAGTTCCGGTGTATCAAAGATTATGACATGGATCATTTGGTGAAAAGTTTTAAGACAATATAATTGTAAGAAAAGATTATCTAAATTATGGATTATTTCAGTTAATAATACCCGATATATATTCGTTTGGCCTCAACTGGATCTGCATGTACCTGTCCGTCTGTCTGTTGGTAGCTTAGAACTAGGATCAATGGACAATGATATGATATATTTGAGAACATTTTTTGTTTATTTATTGGTAATAATATATTTAAAGCATGATTAAGATAAGGATTACTTTTAAAAAACAACAAAAGTTTGGGTGTGGTGGGCCTTAGCAATAATTATCATGGATCAAATTGTTTTTATATAATTATTTATAATCGATTTATTGATTAACTAGTTGTGATAGAGTACCATTAGATTGATGACAATTTTTTCCGACTTGACCTGATACAGTTGAGTCGAGTTTTGTTGATAAGGGATCAGGACAGGGCAAGGTGAGTTTTTTCTTAAAATTTTCGGGCCAGGTTTAGATGATATTCGCCCCCACCCAATATATTTACTAAAATATCCGTTTTATTGTTTTATAATTTTTTATATATAATGTTTAATATGTTTATTATTTTTTTAGGGTTGGTCGAATTTAGTTGACTTTTTTATTAAAATTTTATAGTCAGATTGAGGTTGGATTATGCTTCAATTATGCCAGGACAAGTCAGTTGTGTAACGAATATGATAAATTTAAAATTGTGTTTCAATTTCTTGAATACGAATATGAAAACAAACAAACAATCAAAATAAATATAATATATAATCTTAATAGAATAAAAAAATTAAACATCATATAAATAGAGTAAAAAGAAAATAATCAATCAAATTAAAAAAAAAATTGTTACCTGCTGCCTGCAATATTATCTTGGGTCTGAAACAATATATAGACGAAAATAGGGTGAATTTTTGCTTATGTGAAGGCAAGTGAGAATCTTTATTTTGAAAGATGGATCAGTTAGGGTGAAATAAACAGGAGAAGATTTGCCGTGAATTTTTTTTTTTGTGGAGAAATGATTATCCCACAAACTTTATTAAAAAAAAAATTCAAGTTTAACGAGAAGAAAAGTGTACTCATGAAGATAGTTATAAATTATCAAGCGTTATAAAACGATAAAAAAATCAACAACATAAACCTCATGAGAAAGCTTAATCAGTAAGGAACAAAGAAAGCACCTTCGGTGGGGGATGCTCAAAAATAAACTCTTGAACATCAAGTCCCTGCGCCATATGAGCCAAACCATCTGACATCATATTCGCATCATGCCGAACATGAACAACTCGCACTTCTCAATCTCTATTCAAAAGATCCTTCAAACACGTCGTGAACATTATTTTTAACGTTAACGTTAGAATGTTTTTATGTTTTGTTAAAGGTGCCAGATGTCATTTAAAAAGGGCTGCTCAAGGAGTCTTTAAGCTCGACTGGCTGTGCATAGGATATTAATCCTTTGTTTTATGCATAAT
Source organism: Hibiscus mutabilis (assembly GCA_019671005.1). NCBI lineage: Eukaryota > Viridiplantae > Streptophyta > Magnoliopsida > Malvales > Malvaceae > Hibiscus > Hibiscus mutabilis. Next base: position 37,711,156 of record CM033754.1, read on the forward strand.
GTTTAGATTTAGATATTTAATATTGTTTAAGAGACTTAATAACTCGTCGTATTAGACCAACCGTTAGTTAATTATGAGACAAAATGGGTTGATCGAGTGAAAATGTATGTATCAAAAAAGGGCACTCGAATTTTAAAAAGTTAGTTTAGGTTAAATGGGAAACTAATTTAATTTATTTATAATAAAAAAGAAATTGGCCATTATTTGATTTATGCTAAAATATTTTGGGATGGAATTATTTGTTGAATTATTAACGTGTTGACAATTTATATAAATTAAAATTGCATGGAATTACCTTCGTTGTATCTATCATATCTTAGTTTTTGAGTTAGCTTGTCTAGAGATTATTATATAAATTTACAAATTGTTGACTTTGAATATTATATTTTATTAATATATCTAAAGAATTAAAGTGAGTTTTGGAGGGCTAACTTCTTCATACAATATAATATGTAATTACAATAAAAAATTATGTACTAAAGTTTTGAAACTTTTGAGATTTTAGGTTTCAATCCCATCACGTATGATTATTTTAAACCTATTATGGTTTAAATTCACTTTGTGTTGATGTTGTTTATATTTATTTTTATTTAAAGTTGAATATTTTTTATAATTATTTTTATCATATATTATTATGATTGATTTTAATTATTCAAATTTATTAATTATGATTAATAATAATGATGATTGTACTTGTATTCATTCAAAATTTGATTGTCATTTATCAAATGACTATAAATTAGTATAAAACTAATTGAGTTTTATATAGTGTAAATAGATCATATTTCATATATATATATATATGTATATATATATATGTATATGCATGGACGAACTCACCTTTATTTTGGGATGGGTTGTTACCCCTCACAATAATTTTTTTTCTTTTGTTTGTTATATATTTTTTAAAAATTTAGATAAATTATGAATTTACACTATCTTTCAAAATTTATGTTCCCTAAATTTTAACTAAGTCCATGTATATATATGAGTTAGGTTGAAATTTGTATTCATAACCAGGGAATGATACATGGGAGCTAGGGGTAACCGCACCCCCTAAAATTTTAAGTTCCTATATTGTATATATATATATATATATATATTTTATTAATAGTTTAATTTTGTACCCTAAAATTTTGTTTTTTTTACTCTTTATATTTATAATATACCGTTTTAATAGTTTGTACTATCTTATATAAAATTTTGCGTCCGTCATTGTCCATAACTCAATTTATTTAACAATTATATTTATGGGAGATTGCTTCAAAGCACTCATAGATTATAATGCAAGTTCATTGCATATTCTTACATATCTTATCCGGTAAACTTGACATTAAATATTCTAATGATTAGCATCGCAAAACGTACATGCATTGGTCAAATGGAATTAAACTAATCTTCAAATTTAAAGAAATCCCTAAATGATTTGATTTTTTCTAATATATAATTAATTTATTTTTCATATTTGGATCAAGACAGAATTTAAACTTAAACAACACAAGGAGAAAAAAAATACTACTATATAATTTTTTGATATTTTAAAGTATCTATTAAAACGAGTTTAATGATTAATTTTTATATTTTGTTGGTAGATGTCGATCACAAATTTTAAAGCTGTTATACATTTAGAGCGAGCGTTAAACTCTCAACCATTAATTAAATTATGAAAATCATTTATCATCTCATCTAAATATGTAATTAATGTATTGAATTATTTTTTATTCAATAATAATATATTATATTCTCATGTCGAGATTTAAACCGTATAAAATAGAACAAGATGAGCATCATTAGTCACTAGACCAATTAGTGAATATCAATGTATTGTATTATTGATAATAAATAAATAATTATGACTTAGAAATTGAATAATTTACTAGCATTCATATGATATTTTTATAGATTAATTTACTAATAAGCTTAATTTAGAAGGAAGTTAAGCTGCCATGCCCATTTTTTTTAAGAAATCTCAATTACCGAATTTGTGGAAAAATAATCAAAATCGGTGATTAACAAAAAAATTAAAACTTTGAATTTTGATATAGATTTGGAGAGGTGTCCCTTATCATGGATATTTATCATACTCAATATGTAGATATGTTTATTATTTGATTAAAATTGAATTAATTGACCGAATCAAAATTTATATCGACTAGCTAATTAAGTATTTAGTTGGTTCATTTATCGGTTAATTCGATTTTAAATCAGTTAATTACCCGAAAATATTAAATATTTGATTATACATATTAAGCTTACAAAGAGATCCCAATTAATTTTAACCTGAGACCCATTAAAATTTTAAGGCTTAACCAAAATGAAAAATACTCAAATTAATCCAATATAAGTAGGGAAGAAACAAAAACCTTAGAACACATAATAAAGTTCGATTAATTCAAAAACCGATCGAATTAACTAAAATTGATTCAGTTTGATTAATAATATTTAAATAAAACTCTGATCCGGTTAACGATCAAAGAAAAAAACTTTTAATTCGATTTTGTTTAATATAATCCGCCCGGTGACCGAATTAACTGAATAAAATCGATCCGGATTAATGGATATTTTTGCATGTTATCATTTATTACTATTCGGTGGTAAATTATAATTGTTTTACATATTATCAATCAAAGTAAGTATTTAACTATAAAAATGAAAAAAGGGAAAATATAGTAGAAAATCAATCTACATCATGCAAATATTATGTTAACATTCTAGTTATCACAAGAAATAAATGTAAACCCAGAAAATTATGCTAACTTGGAAATACATAAAGGTTTAGAATCAAATATATATATATATATATATCAATTTATTTATAGTGAAATGAAGTCGGAATCAAATTGAAATGCAAATGCAGATGCAAATTTCACGCGTTAAGATGATTTAGATTACGTGCATCTCATGAAAATCCCATCTTTTTCTAAACCCCAAATCTCCCCTAAAAAGGGGTATTTCGTTTGTCTACAGTGTGAAACAAAAACAAAACAAAAAAGCTTTTTCTTTTCTTTTCTTTTCTTTTCTTTTTGTCAAAGTTTGTAGAGTGAGAAAACACAATCACAATCCTATAAACCCTTTATCTTTTACTTTCATTTCACCATTTTTAATGATTTTATGATGTATCCTCTGAGAAGCAAAGAGGGAGAGAAGTATTTGTGTGAGAAAGAAAGCGACTGCTGCTAAATTTGGCTGAGATTTTAGTTGTGGAGGTGCCATCTTCCCAATTTCCACCTGCTTGTTCTTTGTTCATCTCCTTTGCTTTGACCCTGTATATTTTTACAAGGTACTTGAAACAAACTACTAAATGATCTCAATGGGTTTTTTACTCATCTTCATTTACTGTTGTCTTGTTCGAATTTCGGTTGATTTGTACTTTACTTTTGTTTTTTGTTCATGGCTTTGATTTTGTTGTATTGGTGCTGGTTTTGGTTTGAACTGAAATGGGGTTAAGCTTGAACTGGTTAAAGTTTTTATCTTTTTTAGATTTTTGGTAAATATTTATGTTTTTTTTTGTTATGTTATTATTGGTAGGAAAAATGGGTGACAGTGATGAAGGTAATACTGATATGATGCAAAGGATTCAATCTTCATTTGGAACTTCATCATGTTCAATACCTAAACAAGCTTCATCAATGAATCATCTTGAAATACCTCAGTTGAATCCTAATCAAATGAGGGCTGCTAGCCATTTCTCTCATTTTGGCCAAAACTTTAATGGTGGTGGCGGTGGCGGTGGAGATGGCAGTAATAAAAGAGTTGGCATCCCTCCTTCACACCCTAATCAGATGCCACCGATTTCGCCGTATTCGCAGATCCCTGTGTCCCGCCCTTCGAACCACCAAATTGGTTCTCAGAGTTTTAGTACGGGACCGACACATTCCCGGTCTTTGTCACAGCCCTCTTCATTCTTTTCGTTTGATTCATTGCCCCCTTTGAGCCCTGCCCCGTCTCGGGATTCTTCGTATATAGCAGTTACGAACCAGATCACTGATTTGTCTATGGAGGATAGGGATGTTGCTTTGCATTCTTTGTTGCCACCCTCCCCTTTTTCTAAGGGGAATTCGCCACTGGTCGGAGAGAGTTTGCCTCCCCGAAATAAACATAGGCGGTCCAACAGTGATATTCCGTTTGGATTTAATACTATAATGCAATCTTCGCCGCCGCCACTTGTTCCGTCAAGAAGTGGTGGTTTGGAGCGATCGTTGTCTGGCATGGAAAATTTGGGAGTGCCTAGGCCAGCTCAGTTGGTGAAAAAGGAAATGAGCTGGGAAAGAGGTAACAATGAAAATGAGGAAGGAACTGGTGAGAGGAAATTGGAAGGGGAAGTTGTGGATGATTTGTTTTCTGCGTATATGAATTTGGATAACATTGATTCCTTGAATTCTTCTGATGATAAGAACAACGGTAATGTGAATCACGAAGACTTGGACAGCAGAGCGAGTGGAACAAAGACCAATGGAGGTGATAGCACCGATAATGAAGCGGAAAGCAGTATGAACGAGAGTGAGAATAGTGCATCACGAGGTGGAATGAATTCAACCGAGAAGAGGGAAGGGATCAAAAGGAGTGCAGGAGGAGACATTGCTCCTTCTAGACATTATAGAAGTGTTTCCATGGATAGTTTCATGGGGAAGTTGAACTTTGGCGATGAGTCGCCGAAACTACCACCTTCACCTGGAACTCGTCCTGGACAACTCTCACCAAGCAATTCAATTGATGGAAATTCAGCTTCCTTTACTTTGGAGCTCGGAAGTGGTGAGTTCAGTGAGGCTGAAATGAAGAAAATTATGGCAAACGAGAAGCTTGCGGAGATTGCAATGACTGATCCAAAGCGTGCAAAGAGGTATCGTACTTTTCAAGTCTAATAACTTTTTTGATCATTCTAAAGTATTGCACTTAACTTATTGGTTGGTCCTTTTAAGGATTTTGGCTAATCGCCAATCAGCCGCCCGTTCCAAAGAAAGGAAGATGCGTTATATTTCAGAGTTGGAGCACAAGGTTCAGACTCTGCAGACTGAAGCTACCACATTGTCTGCACAGCTAACACTTCTACAGGTGGAAAATTTAGAGCACACAATGTTATAGTTATATTTCCTACTTTTCTTTTCCTCATCCTCAACTTTAAATTGACACAGAGAGATTCTGTCGGGCTCACAAACCATAACAACGAGTTGAAGTTTCGTATTCAGGCCATGGAGCAACAGGCACAACTTCGTGATGGTATAATCCGATTTCCAATTTGTTCAAACTTTTAGTCTTGTACTTTTGGCTAAAAGGTCACCCTGTTTATATTTTCTTCATCTGCATCCATTCATTGGTTTTCTAACTCCAAGTTCAACGAGTTTGGAGTGTCATGGTTGTGCTTCATGATTCATATTATCCAGCTTCTACTTTTACGGTACCATTGAGAACGAGAGATTTTTTAAGACATTTTTCTGTGCTTGCAAGTATCTAAGATATTCTTATCTTGTATTCATCGATAAGGCAATATCATGTAACGGATATTGTACGTGTTTGTATAGTTCTATTAACATTTTTGATTGATACTCTAATAAAATAAACATGTTACCTCTGTTTACGAAGTCTCATACACGGGAAATCATTGAACCGCTGAACTTCATGTTAGATTGTCTTAAGAGGTGGAGTTAGTGGTCTGCATATTTGTCGTATTCATTTATCCATGAAATTTTATGCATAAATAACTCGAGCCTTACTGTGTTGCATTTGGAAGCTCTCAACGAAACATTAACTGCCGAGGTTCGGCGATTAAAGCTTGCTACTCAAGAGCTAGGTGGTGATTCTGATCCGTCTAAGGGGATGGTTTCACAGCAGCTTCCTGTTAACCACCAGATGTTCCAGCTACACCAGCAGCAGTCTTCCCAGCTAAACATTCCCTATCAGTTCCACCACCAGCAGCCGCATTCCCAACAGCAGAACGGGAACACAATGACAAAATCTGAATCAAACCAGTAGCTCGCGACTTCCCGAAGAGTTGAAAAGTCACTATGCCTATTTCAGTATGTTATTAATTTTATATCTTCTTCATCTGCATCCATTCGTTGGTTTTCTAACTCCAAGTTCAATGAGTCCGGACCTGCATCGGATACCCATCTCAGATGACGGAATAAAAATCATCTGCAGTCGTAGCTTTTACTTATTTGTAATAGGTAATTATATTGGAATGTAAGCATTGAGTTGACATGATATGTTGCATTAACATTTACAAGATTTGGCTTGTCCGGTTTGTTCTATCAGTTGGGTAAGAATGTTTCATTTCAGACATTTGACTTATGGTTTTGCATAACTACGAACTGAACTTGTGAAAATAATTAACCGAATCAAACTAATTTTAGTTAATTCGATCGTTTTCGATTTAACCGAACTATTAGTGCTTTTAAGTTCTGTTTAAGTCCTAGATAATTTTATATTTTTATGTTTTATTTAAACCTTTAATACTTCTTTCTTTGCTCCACTATACAATTGGGTAAATATATGTTTTGGTAAGCTGAACTTAACTTCAAAATTCAATTAGTACCTGTATTTTTAAAAAAAATCAAATTAGATATTTGTATTTGATTTTTTTATTTAATTTGGTACTTGTATTTTTAAAATGAAGAATGTATATATACAACAGGCTAAATCTAAAGGGAGCCTAGTGTCACATACTTAGCCTTTAGTTTGTTCGGTCGTTAAGTCGTGCGACACTTGAAAGGAACGCTTCCCGATCAAGTCAACCTTTTCTCTCGATAAATCTGTTCAAGATCCAAGAACAATACATCAGTCTCACGCCACTACACCATTCCTCAAACCATGGGCGAAGCTGTGGGGCATAGCGGATGCACACAGTCGACCCTCAGCTTTCCCGTAGGAAAGAAAAATGATTTTATTTTATTAAAAGAAAAAAAAAAAGTATCGGGTTACATTAGAAAAACTCACCCACACCATCGATTCGGGCGGTAGGGGTCGCCTCGATAGTGTGTAGGATACGTACCTTTACCAGTGGATCAACCCAAACTCTGCCGGTTGTTCACCCCCTACATATATGCGAAAATAACTTTATAGAAATGACTCGAGTAGACATTGAAATGCTTGAAACTGGGACACTTTTTCCCTAACTTAGAAAATACATCAAAGAAAAACACTTTTTTCTTAAAACATTGGAATGACTGAAATAGGGACATCTCCCTAACTACTCGGTTGTGACCTTAGACATGAGATAGCCACAACATCCTCCCCCGCCTAATTTGTTAACGTCCTCGTCGACTGCATCGCCTGAAACTCCTCGATCTTCCTTCGGTAAGCCTTTAGATCATGCTCTCTTTCCCAGCTTGTCTCTTCAGGTTCTAAACCTTCCCACCTGACTAAGTACTCTCGGACCGGTCTCTTCTTGGATACCGTAACAAATCGATCAACAAGGATCTCCTCTATTTTCCTTTCAGATGGGGGTTTGGTACAAATAGGCTCTCTGTTGGCCTGACCCCGACTTGCAAAAGGGTCTGCATGGAAAAGCATCAAATTGCTTACATGGAACACCGAGCGAACTTTCATCCACGCGGGAAGCTTGATCATATAGGAGTTGTTCCCCACCTTTGCTACAATCGGCAATGGACCCTCATACTTCCGCACCAACCTGCGATCTTTATTGCGTAGGAACCTGAGTTGCTCTGCCATGAGCTTTACTAGTACCAAGTCACCCACCTTGAATTGTTGATCTCTCCGACCACAGTCTGCCCATTTCTTCATGCGTTTTGCTGCCTTCTTTAGATAAGCTCTTGCAATATCTGTATTTCGGTGCCATTCCTATGTAAAATCAAAGGCTCTTGGGCATTTCCCTCGATAAGACTCTAGTGTAGTACGGGGAAGGCGCGACTGTTGACCTGTAACAATTTCAAAGGGACTTTTATTAGTAGCCGAACTCTTTTGAGCATTAAAACAAAGTTGCGCAACATCCAACAACGGTGGCCAATTCTTCTGGTTAGCCTGGATAAAATGCTGCAAATACTCCTACAACAACCCATTGAATCGCTCTGTCTGACCATCTGTCTAAAGATGGTAACTTGAAGATAAATTCAATTTTGAACCCAACAACCCTCCCAAAAATTTCTCGTGAACCGTCCATCTCTATCACTGACTATATTATGCGGAACACCCCAATATTTCACCACATGCTTGAAAAACCAACCGAGCTGTTTCTTCCGCAGAACAATACTTGGGTGCTGGAATAAATGTAGCATATTTAGAGAATCGATCCACCACCACGATAATGGCCCCAAGATCCCCTACTCGGGGCAGACTCACTATAAAGTCAAGGAAAATACTTTCCCAGGGTCTCTCCGGCACCTGTAGGGGCTCCAAAAGTCCTGCAGTCTTTTGTCGATCCACCTTATCTTGTTGACAAATGACACAAGTCTTGGTGTAGTCCATAACATCCTGCCGCATATGTGGCCAATAATACCCCTGTTCCAGCAAGGCAAAGGTACGACGCCAACCTTGGTGCCCCGCCCAAGGCGTATTATGACACTCATGCATTAACTTCTGCCTAAGGTTTCCTGCTCGTGGAACAAACATTCGCGGTCCTTTAGTCATCAATATCCCATTCTCTATCTAGAACGCCTTAGACTGCCCATTTTTTTACCATCGTCATAATCGCCACAGCTTGCGAGTATTTCTGTATGTTTTTTGCTATCAGATCTTGGATGTTGTTGGTCACTCTACTAGCCGAAATTGGAGCTATTCTTCTGAGAGCGGTCGAATCTGCCCTACGACTTAATGCATCTGCAACTTGATTTTTTTCCCGGCTTTGTGCTCAAACCCGAAATCAAACTCAGCTAGAAACTCTTGCCACCTAGCTTGCCTTGCCGTTAGTTTTGGTTGAGTAAGAAAATGACTAACATCTATGTTATTCGTCTTCACAATGAACCTTGAGCCCAACAAATAATGCCTCCAAGCCCTCAAACAGTGAATTACAACTAGAAGTTCATTCTCTTGTGTTGTATACCTTTTTTCTGCCCCATTTAATTTACGACTTTCAAAAGCCACAGGGTGACCATTCTGCACGAGTACCCCTCCTATAGCATAGTCAGACGCATCAGTCTCTACTTCCAAGGGTCCCTCAATATCCGACAAAGCTAACACGAGGTCATTCACCATAACAACTTTCAGGTATTCAAAAGCTTCTTGGCACTCTTTAGACCAAACCCATTTTCCCATTTCCTTAATAAATCGGTAAGCACCACAGTCCTTCGCGAGTAGCCCTCCACGAATCTCCTATAATAGTTAGCTAGGCCAAGGAATGATCTGAGCTCACTAACATTTTTTGGAGTCGGTCAGTCTTGGATCACTTTTATCTTTTCCTCATCCATCCGAATATGACCCTACCCGATAACATAGCCCAAAAATCGAACTTGCTTATGGGCAAACTACACTTCTCCCTTTTTACAAAGAGTTGATTTTTCTCAGAGCCTTCCCATTACCAATCGTAGTTGTTCTTCGTGTTCCCTCAAGGAAGAGCTGTAAACCATAATGTCATCTAGGTAAACGACTACAAACTTGTTAAGATAATCATGAAACACTTGGTTCATTAGAGTACAGAAGGTAGCCGGCGCATTGGTCAAGCCAAATGGTATCACAAGGAACTCAAATGCCCCATAACGAGTAACACAAGTGGTCTTTGCCTCATCCCCCCTGCCACTCTCACTTGATGATACCCTGACCCAAAATCCAACTTGGTAAAATACCTGGCATTACTCAACTGATCAAACAAGTCGGCAATCAAAGGAATTGAATACTTATTTCGAACAGTCACTTTGTTCAAGGCTCGATAGTCCACACATAATCTTAGACTCCCATCGTGCTTTCTTTGAAACAACACGGGCGCCCCAAACGGTGCTTTGGATGGCCGGATGAACCCAACTTCAAGTAGTTCATTTAGCTGTTTCCTTAACTCAACTAACTCAGGCAGAGACATGCGGTAAGGGCACTTGGCAGGGGGTTTAGTCCCCAAAATCAGTTCAATCTCATGGTCCACGGACCTTCGAGGCGGTAAGCCTTGGGGCAGCTGGTCCGGCATGACATCCTTATACTTTTCCAACACTTTTTGAATCCCTCTTGGCAACATCCCGACTGTCGAATCCTCTTTACACATTGGTAACACCAGGAAAGAAGGTTCACTCTTCTTTATCCCTTTCTTAAATTGTATCGCAGACAACATCTTTTTACTACCTCGGGGAACAATCGTGGCAGGCGCCACACACAGACAATCTCCCATAAACATCAAACAACCCGCGGCAGGAACAAGGATTGCCTGAGCTGACGTCATGAAATCCAATCCCAACACCACATCAAAATCATCCATGGGTGTGATAGTAAAGTCTACGTGTCCCTCCCATGGACCCAAATTGATCAACACTTTCTTGGAGTTCTCACAAATAGACGAAGCCGCCGAATTGACCGCCTTCATCTGTCCAACACCTTTAGCTACCACCAATCCACATCTCTTTGCCTCTGTAGGTGAAATGAAGGTATCAATAGCTCTCGTGTCAACAAGAGCCCACGACGCCTTCCCGTTTATTACCACATTTACATACATTAAGCCTTTCTCTGGCTCTTTCTTCAAGCTACTAAACTGAGATTGCAATGCTGCAAAAAATCGAATGGACCTCATTTGAGATGGTTCTATAGCATTGTTCTGTGTAGCAGGACTTGCCTGAGATCCCCCCACCGATGAAACTTCCACAGCATTTAACGCACTCTTGTGAGGACACTCAGCCACCCGATGAGGGACTTTGCAAAGGAAACAACCTGGCAGAAAATGAATTTGCCCATTACCTTGTCCAGAGCCCCTATTTCCTCTATTCTGAGTTTGTTCTCGGTTGAAAGGCCTTTTTCCAACTCCCTAAGTTGTTGGCTTATCTGTCCTAGCGATTTTATTCCCGTTGTTCCCGGAGTTGTTATTCCCACTAGGTACCACAGCCTTACGCTTAGTTGTGTTGTCAGTATAATCAGTGAGGCGTTCAGCTGCAGCCATAGCGGCTATTAGATCCTCAGCCCTCTGTCTCTGTATCTCTGTCCTAGCCCACGGCTTCAATCCTTCAAGGAAAAAGAACATCTTGTCTTTCTCTGACATATCCCTGATATCCAGCATCAAGGTAGCAAATTACCTCACATAATCTCGAATATAATCGGTATGTGCCAAATCCCTTAGCTTCTTTCGAGCATTATACTCTACATTATCGGGAAGAATGAGCTCATCAACTCTTTCTTTAGCTCTTCCCATGTCTTGACAGAACAAAACCATTAATGAACTTAGACCGCCACCACAACTTGGCATCCCCTGTTAGATACATCGAGGCTACCGAGATCTTGTCTTCATCAGTTTCAGTATGCGTAGCCCGAAAATACTGCTCGGTGTCAAATAAGAAATTTTCAAGCTCCTTAGCATCTTTGTTCACTTCATATCGATGGGGTTCAGGAACCCTAGTCTTCAGACCCTTACCCGCGGTCATTGAATTGCCCATAGCTATCTGTATCAAGTTAACCTGGGCCTTGATCTCATCTAGTTCGAACTTCATATGACTTAACGCGTCTTTGGCTTCACTATCAAAATCTTTGATAGCTTGGGCCAACTCTTGTTGTGTTTCCTCGATTGCTCGAAGCTGATCATTTGACGCCACAACTCTCAGATCAGCCACTACGACCTCGAGTTCCTCAAACCGACTCGGGTGTATCGAACCATCACCCTGTGTCGACGTCCCAGCGCCTGGGTGTGTTTCCTCCCTGGGAGCAGTACTCGTTCCACGCTTCCGCGTTGTCACCATTTCTGTCGACCCGCACAAAATTATTGTGCCTGCACAAAAAAAGCAACACCACAATGCTTTAATTAGTCTATCCCACAATGCTAAGATAATTGTCGTGGTTAACGACATGCACCGCGTGTGCACTGATTCCACTCCAATTATCTAGCGAGCACCACTGTGCCCCCATGCGCCACTGCGCTAGGATAATCACCGTGGATAACGTCAGGCACCGCGTATGCACTGATTCTACGATGATTTCCCAATAAGCACCACTGTGCTAAATCAAGATCGAGCACCGCGTATGCTTCGATCGCTATAGTGGTTAACGACAGGCACCTCGGTGCGCTGATTCCACTATAGTTATCAACAAGTACCTATGTTCTAATTAACACGCACCTCTGTGCTTAGGGTAACGATCACGCCGCAACGTAGCCTTGATCGAACACACAACTCGCTCTGATACCAAGTGTCACGTACTTAGCCTTTAGTTTGTTCGGTCGCTAAGCCGTGCGACACTTGAAAGGAACGCTTCCCCATCAAGTCAGCATTTTCTCTCGATAAATCTGTTCAAGATCCAAGAACAATACATCAGTCTCGCGCCACAACACCATTCCTCAAACCATGGGCGAAGCTGTGGGGCATAACGGATGCACACAGTCGACTCCCAGCTTCCTCGTAGGAAATAAAAATGATTTTATTTTATTAAAAGAAAAAAAGTATCGGGTTACATTAGAAAAATTCACCCATATCATCGACTCGGGCGGTAGGGGCCGCCTCGATAGTGTGTAGGATATGTACCTTTACCAGTGGATCAACCCCATATCATCGACTCTGCCGGTTGTTCACCCCCTACATATATGCGAAAATAACTTTATAGAAATGACCCGAGTAGACATTGAAATGCTTGAAACTAGGACGCTTTTTCCCTAACTTAGAAAATACATCAAAGAAAAACACTTTTTCCCTAAAACATTTGAATTACTGAAATGGGGACATCTCCTTAGCTACTCGGTTGTGGCCTTAGACATGAGATAGCCACAACACCTAGCAGGGTGCCACCCCAAAAATTTGTTAAATGCTTTTAGTCCCTTAATATTTCTTCAAATTTCATTTTAATCATTATAATTAATATCTAAAAATATGAAAATTTCTGTTTGGTCCCCAAAACTCTTCAAAGTTTTTGAATTTGATCTCCTTTAATTTCTGTTAGGCTCAGGTAGTTTCTTCAAGGTTCTACCAGCATCATATAATAGTATTATTTTCAGAAACATCTAATGTCCTGCAGTTGATTGGAGCATTCCCTTCCATGAATTATATAGCAGGTTTCAAATTTTCAATAAAGCAAAGGGCCCTTCCCCTTGTAGTCTGGTACTGCAACCAGTACTTATGATGCTTGGTTCTATCAATATAGATTGGTAATACATGTATGGTTGTAGGAAAGGATAATGTTACTCGAAGTATTTAGATCCTTAGAGGATTATATCTCATATCGTATCTAGATACAAGTAATATATGAACTTCAAACACGAATACTTAAAAATAAAGGAAATGGAGTAGGACATATAATGACATATGAAGAAGTGCGAAATTAGATCATTAGTATAAAATACAAAAAAAATTTCTAAAATATATAAGAATTTGAAATCTTCAGATATATTATTCTCTCAAAGGAAAAAAAAAAACATAAAGGTAAAACAGTAGCAGTTCGTTTTCCTGGTGCAGCTAAGCATATCCTCCGCTGATCTGGTCTAAGATGTTAGACATATTTGCATGTACCAGAAGAAGAGTTAATAAGATCCTCATTTTTTCTTTCATTTCTCTCACTCTCATTGACTGTGACTACACCCACGCCAACATAGGTGAACCGCCTAAATTTCCACCACCATCTCATTCGACTCATCAACAAACAATAAAGTCAATATGGAGGTAAAGATTAAAACTATACCAGCTACAGCTAGGACGAGCAAGAATTGCTTACATTCTTAGATAGAGTGTAGGGCTGGAGGTTGAGCGTTCAGACTGGTGATTTGGGCTGCTATTGCTGGGCTTCCTACAAGAAAGGGTGAGCTAATGGGCGTCCAAGCTTGTGCTCCAATATTTTGCTCTTTGATTTAGCGGGTGAAGAAACTTGATTTAATTTAGCTCGAATCGTAATTTTATAAATTTGACTTGATTAAAAAATTTTAAATAAGTTTGAGTTATAAAATGAGAATTCAAATAACTAAAACTTTTAGTAATTAGTGTATTAGTTTTTAAGTTCGAGTTGAGTCTTATAACTTTGTCTGATATATGTATATCACATATGAAAAAAGAAGAAGAAATATCTATGCATATCGTATATTGTTATAGAAAGTCGTTTAAATTAGAATAAATTACTACCATAACATTATAAATATATACAATTAAATTTGAATAGAGACTCGAACAACCCGGCTCGAAAAAATTACAAATAAAGCTTGGGTTATAAAATAGGGCTCGTAAACTCAATTAACTCGAAATTTTTTGACTAGATCGATCGAATGCTTGGGGTCCAATCTAGCAATTTGCACAGAGACCTTCCTCGTACTTTCTTTTAAAGCATTTAGTTTAACTACCAAGAATATTGTTACATCCAAATTTGTCTTCTTCGCATAATCCCAAAAATAACTTTAGGCTCCTTCATATATGGTGAATACTAGAGATGATCCACGTACACAACATACAAGGCCTAAGTATTTGGAAGTTAAACAAAATATGTCAACAAATTCGTCTAAAAAAAGCTGTGGTTGAGCTACCAAATAAGTATTTGACCTCAATGTACACCATCTCAACCATGAGGAAGAAATTAATAAAGTATCCAACTTTTGCACTAACATCTGACATGGATATTACAACATTTTTCATTATATGTCATATCCAATATCCATACATGTATATTAGATGTAAAAACAGGCTGTTGGAAGAAAGGACATGGCTTTGGGAACTGTTGATTTATTACAGTTTCTGAGGTACTGATAAAAGATTCCAAAAGAGAGCAGTTTACAGTTCCGAAACCATGCTTTTGCAGTTTGAAGCAGTTGGGGTTGGGGGAAATGATCTCACATGACCTTAATGTGTTGCAGGGACAGAGCTGTATTGACAATGAGAGGAGCTCTTGCCCCCGGCAATGAATTTCTTTTACCTTCATTTCTTTATATATACTTTTTATATTTTTTTCTTCTACCTTCGAATCTTGACTCCGTCCTTGTTATGTTGTCTTTACAAGAGAGCTCAGTAGCAGCAGAGTAACATGGCCTTCATGGCCTAAACAAAAAGGCCAAGGTGTCTCCTGGTTCAACAGAGCACCATGTTTAGGTGAGCAACAATGGTGGGCCTTTTCTTATTCTTTTTCATCCATTTCCACAGGGACCTAAAGCATAGGTTGGGGGCTGTGGCCCTCCCTCAATTTTTTTTGATTAAAATTTTGAATAATACTTTTACCTATTTGACCTCTAAATTGTAATTTATTTAAACTTTCTTCTCTTGTTTAAATGTACTTTGTCTCTCTTAATTTTAACTTCTGATTTCGTCCCCGCATTTTCTCACTCACATAACATGCAAATGTGGCTATTACAGATGGTGACTCGTGGGGTTAATTCGATTGCTATCTTTTTGTTCTTTGTTTTCGCCGTAAATCATGCATTTTAATCCAAAAAGAACAATGTCTAATTGCCTATCCGTACTAGTAATTTGATTTGGTCTTAATCACCTGTTAATTGTCAAACAAGTTCATATACATATATTGCATTCCAATTCGCTCTTACCTTTAAAAGCGACGTAGAATATAAAGCGATTCACTAAGTATTTATTATTATATTAGTGTTGTCAACACAATTTAGAATAAATAGTTAAAGACTTATGTTGACATCTAATCTCTTTCCTTAAGTCCTAGTTTCTAGTTCTCATAGGAGCAATCCTCTTTCTCCTTAGGTAAAAATTGTTCAAAAAAAAATTAATTTATTAGTCCAAAACTTAAAGTGTTCATTCAAATGTATTATTTATGCTTGTGTGGGGTCTAGGGACGGAGCTATATGGGGTGGGTACTGATAATTTTTTTCTCACATTTGTCTTCTTATATAAAACTTTTAAAAAATAATTCATTTATAAATTTACCGTACTTTCCCCTAACCTCAAATTCTAGCTATATCCTGGTGGGGTCTAGCACGAAAGAAAGAGAAAGATAAAAATGAAATGAAGGACATTGCTGTATAAATATTAAATAGGTTTTTTTGGGTAAAACTTTGATACACAGGCTGTGTAAAATTAATTTTACACAAGCCGGTGTATTTACACTATGAAATTAAATTCTTAGATTTCTAGCCCTAACCCTAAAAACTTAAACCCTAAACCTTAAACCCTATACACTAAATTCTAGACATTAACCTTAAATTCTAAACCATACAACCTAAACCCCTAAACTTTAAACCCTAAACTAAAATCCTAAACCTTACAACTAAAAGGCACGTGTAAACTAAAGTTTACACGGCTTGTGTATCAAAAGTTTTTCCTTTCTTTTTTATCACTTTATGAGCCATATAACATGGAGGAGATATAAGTGGTGCATTTTTGAAGTGCAGCAACTACCTAAATATTTTCTTATTTTGATGGTGGATATTCCAGATGGACCACATGCAATTGAAAACACATATTTTCTTGGGATTATGGTTGAATATTGATTGGATTGGGTAAAAAAATTTCAAGTAGCAGAGTTGACGAGTCTTATTTTATAACTCAAATTTTATTTGAAATTTTTTTCGGGTTGAATTTGTTTGCCCCTACTCAACAGCTAACATTGCTCCAGTAGTTAATCATATTCAGACTAACATTTAATACCTAAGTTGACGAATGAGCTGATAAAAAAGATATAATTATACTGATATTTCAAAGATATAATCAAAACATTTTGAAGTTCATGGACTAATTTAGAATCTCCGTAATAATTTGAGAACTTTTTGTGTAATGAATACCAGAAAAAAAAAATCAGTTTTGTTAGTTTACACAGTTTGAAGTTGTTGATGGAATAAACTATAGATCACTCATATATTCAAATCAAACAGAGTATTAATTATTACTTAAACAATGTGAGAGGAAGCTACAAGTTACAAGCTGGTGTTGTCTTCTAGGTCAAGCATCTTTCTTTTCTTCATTTTCAATTATATATATATATATATATATATATATACACATGAGATTAATAATAGGATATATAAAGATTATCACTTGAAAAAAAATAAGAAATTAATCTCAGCCATCTATTGCACTCATCCAACGATTCAAAAAATGTGTCAAACTCATAGTTTTACATTGTCTGTAAGTAGATCATAATCTATATATATATATATATATATAGGGTTTTATTTATTATCATGTTGGTCTGCCTTAGTTTGCATTTTTTTCCAGATGAAATATGACCGACTAACTGAACTAATCATGTACAAGAACAAGGCATAAAGATAAAACTAACACCATTACATCTTAATATTACCAAATTGACACCCATAATTCTATATTTTAAACATTAGCACCATTACAGTGAACTTGCAGCAGAAGCACGATGAGTTTGAATAAAATATTATTTTTTCATTTTTTTTAAACTCGCCGTAAATCATGGCAAGTTTCAAAAAAATTTAATTTTTTTTTCGTGTTTTAACTAAATTAATCGCATTAATGGATGATTAGCAAATCTTAATTGGAACTCGCCGCGCATGCTAGGCGAATTTAATTTTTTTTCATTTTCGTCCTTTAGTAAAAAAAAATTTGATTTTAAAAAATTTAATTGAAACTCGTCCTGCATACACGTCGAGTTCCAATTAGAATTTGCTAATCATCCGTTAATACGATTAATTAAGTTAAAACACGATTTTTTTTAAAAAAAAATTGGAACTTGCCATGATTTACGGCGAGTTTAAAAAAAATAAAAAATAAAATTTTATTCAAACTCGTCGTGCTTCTACAATGAGTTCATTGTAATGTTGCTAGTTCAAAAAATATAGAATTTTGAGTCCTACTTTGGTCAAAATAGGACCTATTGGTCCTAGATTTGCCTTTAAGCCCAAGAACAAAGCAACTGTGGTCAAAACCTGGAAATCCAGCAGTAGAAAACACATGGGTTTCTGCTTCAGACAAGAAAATCACAAGACACAGTAATCACAAAGATCCAAATGTTTCAAACCAACAAAAACTGTTCTACTTTCCGGTGAGCTCATCATCCGTCCGTGATTTCAGGTGAGCGAGATAGATCACAGTGGCTTAGTAGATTAATTAAAGCTATAAAAAGAGTAAAAAAGAAGTTTTTTTTTAAACATACTTACTATGGTAATAATTCTTTTCACCTAGGGTTTGTTTGTCATGTAACTAGTAAGAGAATCTTGATTGTTTCGAGCAATGAATATTGTTTACAGAGACCTAGGGAATTAGGATCCTAAACAAAGCAACATGCAAACTTTGCACGTTCCACTCTCTACTATGAGTATAGTACTATTCAGTATCTTTATTCACCTAATAATCATTTGTTTATGTGCTCTTTTTTAAATATACATTTTTAATACATGTTCAAAATATGATATTCTATTCCTCTTTTGACTAATTATTCGTGTTCTGGTGGCTCGTATAAGGGGTAGACGTTGATTAGGAGTGAACAAAATTCAACTCGATGCGAAAAAGTTTGACTAGAATATTTAAAAAAAAATAAAGTTTGAGTTATAAAATGAAATTTTGAATAACTCAAAATCTTAGTAATTAATAGATTGATTTTTAAGTTCAAGTCAAGTGTCTCTAACTCTGTCTGATACATGTACATTGCATATAAAAAATGATATGAATAAATATATATGTATATCATATATGATTATAGAAAGTTATTTAAATTGGAACTAATTAGTATCATAACATTATAAATGTTTATAAATAAATTTGAACAGAAACTTGAACAACTCGACTCGAAAAAATTTCAAATAAAGTTTGAGTTATAAAATATGACTATTCAACTCAACTAACTCGAAATCCAGAAGCAAATCCTGAAGCGATGCTCGAGTCTAGGCAAGAAACACGACGTACTCAAAGGCCACTTCGCCGTTTACGTGGGCGAGAACAGGAGCAGGTACATTTTGCTCATCTCGTTCTTGACTCACCCCGAGTTCCAGTGCTTGCTCCGACGAGCCGAGGAAGAGTTCGGGTTCGACCACGACATGGGACTCACGGTCTCTTGTGAAGAAGTCGTTTTCCGATCCCTCACTTCCATGCTTAGATGAACAACAAAAACAAACGATTTGCCTTTTGCAGAGCATTGCATGGCGGCGCTAAGCTTTTCTTTTTTCTTTTAACATCTATTCTTCTGGGTTTTTAACTCATTTTCTGGGTTTCTTTTTCTTTTCTTAATGTGATTCTAACTTAGCCCAAGAATTATCAAGAACCATGAGTTTTTTTCCCCCTTCTTCTGGGTTTAATAAGTTGTCAAAGTCTGTTTCCTCACGGTTCATGGCTGTTAACACTACTGTGAGAGAAGCTTAATGTTAAGGAAAGCAATATTATTATCCTCCATCTCTTTATTTTAATGTTTCATAATATTTTGTACAACATTTTTTACATAGTTTTTTTTTTATAGAAACCCGATTATATTTAAATCTCAGGATTTGAATAATAACATTGTAAATTGAACAAAATAAATTGAAAATGTTATCTCATCACTGCATTATCGATTTAAATTAATCAACTAATATGTTAATATCAAAAGTTATACACAAAATTTCAGTTGAACTGAACTTTTTAATGAAATTAAAGCTCTTCTAATGTTTTTTTTTTCTTTATGTGAACCTTAAACTTTACTCGATTGTTGTTCGACTCAATAAATATTAAAACTTAAATGTTAATAATATAATAATTTGAAAATATAAAAATTAAAATGTAACCAATTTTATATAACTTTTACCTTAGCAAAATCAAGTGAAGGACATGTAAGGAAAACATTAGAGCGTGGGTAAACAAAAACATTGTCCGACAGAGAATATGGGTACGTAAGCAAGTACGCAAGACAAGGTTACTTTTTTCGGATTCTGCATTTAGGTTAAAAAGTTGCGTTTGGAGAGAAATTGAAATTTTTGACTTTTTCAAACACAGCAGTTGAGAATAAAATCGACAAAAATGCAGGGCACGAAAACACTAAAAGTAGCTTGTTCGATGGAACTCCTCCAAAAACTGGTGGAGAATCTATGCCGATCGGAGCCTAAGTAAATGAGAGGCGATCACGTGTGGTTAACGATATCGAACTGTACCAATTATCGTAAGTCTCCATTTGATATTTTGATGAATCGTATCCGCCGCGTTTAAATTAGCTATTGCTTAAAGGGTTAACTGATTTATTTGATACTATTACTTAATTAACCATAAACTATTTTACATTTAGTTTAGAAAATATCAACGCAAAGGAATTCAATTAGGGTCTTAAATATTTATAGTATTAGACACGACGTAATCTTGAGTAGTAATAAAATAAGTCAATAACTTAGTGTACTTCGTAATTTAGTAAATAATCATTGAAATTGATTTTTATTTTTGGGTTTTGTCGATTACCGCTTCACCGAAAATTGTAACCGTAATCATTATATTTAACCGCTAATATTATCTGGTTATGATTAGTCGATTTCTGTATCATTTTGACCGAATTTTTCCAGACTAGTTATCTATAGTTTAGTTTGATTTTCATATTTTTTGGTACAATATATCGGTTCAAGTTTTTATAAACAACCCTCAATAACAAAAATTTATTTCGTTGGTCATTCTCGTCACATTATCCATAAGTTAAGCTCTAAAAATTAAAGTTCATGGTTTGTTCGCATTATATCCATCTTCAATCGGTACACTAAAATTTTATATTTTCCATTGTTCTATTATCCTTTATTAAAGAATATAAGCATTTACTAATAACTAGTTCGTATAAATATTAAATCTGTTAAATATTATTAAAATTTTAAAATTTAATATTATAAATAAAATAAATTAAATTAATAGAATTATCATTATAATAAACCTTTGTTAATCAGCTCGACCGGGGTCCGGGACCATATTGATCAAACCATTGGAGCCATATATTTATGTGAATCTGCTATTTTTTTTTTGGATCAAATAGGCCAGTGATGAGACCAAAGGCTGCATCTGGTTATTAACTGACTGGTCCTCTATGTGTCCCTTTTCTTTTAATGATGTAGCCGCGCAATGCCCACTGACATCCACAGCATGATCTCCAATGTCTAAACTGCATACTTCTGCAATTTCCTCATCAGCCATAACAATAATATACATGTACAGGCGTGCACACATAAAATTTTAAAATTTTAGGATGAACACAATTTAAAAATATTTAAAAATTTGAAAATTAATTTGTAAAAATTAAAAAAGTTAAAATCAAATGTATAAAATTTAAAAAATTTAAGGTGAACACGGACTCACCCTAAAATACACTTGCATCCACCACTGCGTGTATCTTCTGCTAAAACAAAATCCATCTCAGAAAAAAAAAAATCTTTCAAGTTTCAACCTCCCATTATCATTGCTTTGCCCATGCTCTTCTCCCTCTCTTGTTGCCCTCACTGGTCCAGATTGCAAATATAAATAAATAAAAGATTTAAAGAATCTTGTAGAATATTATTGTTTGAGATTTATATGTAGGATTAACTATAAAATAAGTGCCTAAATTATATTTCTTTTTGTAATAGGTGCCTAAAGTATTTTTTGGCTGAAATAGGTGCCTAAACTTTCATTTTTGCTGAAATGGGTGCCCAAGAAAGTGCCAAAATTGACTTTAAAACAAGTTAAAAATGAAAGTTTAGGCACCTATTTCAGCTAAAAAATAATTTAGGCACCTATTTCAGCCAAAATAAAAGTTTAAGCACCTATTTCAAATAAAAAATACTTTAAGCACTTATTACAAAAAAAAGACATAATTTAGGCACTTGTTTTATAGTTTAGCCTTATATGTATCATGTTCAATATATATATATATGAACATGATACATATAAATCTGAAACAAGAATAATCTACAATATTCTTTAAATAATGGAAGTTCCAAAAGTTGCCCTGTACCTCAAATTGAAAGTAGATTTTGCCTTATATATATATTTGATATAATAGTGATGTATTGTTTTACACACCATTTAAATTGATTTATGATGATATATCATTATTTGATTCATTGACAAAGTATAAAATTATATATCGTCAATACATTAAATACAAATCATATATACATATATTTGATAAGATAAAGTTTGGGCGAGGAGAGACCATTCTAATTCAAGGCCAAAGCACATTATCAATATGATAAATAACTCAAAGTGGTAATTACATGAACTCAATGAGTGGTTACAATAGTAAATGATGAACTCTTTCACTTAAGTGATCCAAATTTGAGCAGTTTAAATTGTGTGTGTAGATTTAACTAAATTTAAAATCGGACACATATTCTACATTGTAGTCAAATAGAATAATAAAGAAACCACAGTTGGCTGCATGGTTCTTCACACCAAAGATTATGATGAAACGGAACCCAAGTTTGGTGACTTATTTGATTTTTTTTTTTATTTTCAGTGACCAAAATAATTTTTTTTGATAGTTGGGTGACCAACTGAATACTTTACCCTTATACTAATAAATAAACACGTTTTTAGTTACATACAATGTTTCGCTCAAACCAAAGCTTAGCAAGTTTACGGTATTATTTTCCGCTGAATTAAACCCGACAAAGAAAATCATAATCATTATTCTAATTATAAATTAAAAATGAAGAAAAAAACGATAATGAGTAAAGTAAATCTTTAATGCTAATGGCTTAGAGACTACTTGCAAGCAGTTATCATTGCTTTTAGCTCTTCAACCAGTTTCTCAAGCCTGCTAATCCGAGCTTCGAGTGTTAATCCCGGTATGTCGACCGCATAGCAACTGCAGTCTCCTTCAACACCGTTGATGCTTAGCATTTCGTGAACTGGTTGTTCGGGGTTGTCACCCTTTTCACGTTCCGCCGTTCTTCCTGATTCTCCCATCAGGATTTCCTCATGCAACATCTTTACATCTCTCTGATCCTCCTTGTAGGGACCTTTGAAAGTTTCCCCTACTCTTAGCATGGATTCGTCCTCGATAACCTTTTCAGCCAACATTACTAATGGGTCCAAGTATTTAACAACCTCATTGTCTGCAATTGTCGATGAAAGACCTTGGGAATGGCCTGATGGGTTTCCATCATCGTCGGAATCTTTAGTTCCAATATTGCGATGCTTCTTGCAGGATCTCACCATTTCTGCGATTGTTGGGTTATAATCGTCATGAGAATCCTCTGCTTCCTTTCCATTAAAGATACACTCGAGACCGATTGGGTCCAAGGAACTGCATCCGTTCTTTCTTTCTACGGTGCATTGTGATTCTTTTGCACTCACTGAAGTTAAAACATGAGGGGCGACAATGCTGTTAGCTTCCTCCTTGTCTTTCGTAACCAATGCTGGTTTTTTGGAACGTCCAGAAGCGGATCTACAAGAGGCAGACACAGGAGTATCTTTCTTCATTCCTTTAGATTTCTCTGCAGACTTTTTCATGTGTTTTTTACTCAAACCAGTGGAAGCAGAATCACCGTCGTCTCTCTTCTTTCTTTTCAAAGTTTGTGCTGATTCTTTTGAGCTTCCCAACGGAACACCGGGAGAAGAAGATTCTTCCCAACCCTTTTTGTTTCCTTTCGGATTCTTCGCTGATTTCTTAGAGTTCTTTCTACATGAGGCAGAAGTAGATTCATTGTTGCACACTTGCTTTTCTTCCAAAATCTCGGATACACTCTTTGATTTCTTAGTCTTCTTGACAGTGTCTCCTTGTTTCTTTAAGCTCTTCACGGTGCAATTAGGAGAAACCGATGGATCATTAGCTTCCGTCTTTCCATGGAAACTCTCTATTTTCTGATGAAAGCCAGAGCAACCTGAAGAACTTTTCCCTTGCTTCATTCCTTTAGGATTCTTTGCCGATTTCTTCAAACCCTTAGCTGTTCCTTTGCTCTCCAACACCGAATCCTTCCACCACTTCAGGTACCGTGCTGTAACACCAGCTTTATAAAGTCGAGATGGAATGTATAATTTTACACCGGTAAGCGATTCACAGTAATTGAGCCAGGCAATCTCATGAGTCTGCTTTTTCGATTGAGGATAACAACCTGGAATATCCTGATCCATTCCAAATTGCCTTGCAACTCGATGCGGAAGGTACTGTTCTATGCAATCAACTCCCACTAGCTCACCAACCTTCAAGCATCGGACAAAGGACTCTAGTTCTTTATCGAGTCGTGCAGTGGTCCATACACAAACTTCATTCTCTCTATAAAACTTAGGTTGTTTCCAGTTATCAACCTGCATAGTATAAGGACGCCATTCGAAACTTCCACTAGCCGACTCTAGAGCTAACCTCACATTCTCAACCTTGCAACTAACATCATGCCATCGAACCAGCCTCGGCTCACCTTTTGCTATCGGATTCGTTTGAGGTCTTAGCTCAGAAAATCTCTCCCAAGCCCAAACCTGAACTAATTGAAACGGCGACCAAAGGGTAAGCTTAAACACCTCTTCTTTCCCCAATTTAGTCGAAGCATTGATAGCATCTTTCAACAAACACAAGTCTCTATAAATACTAGCAAGCACAGCAGGTGCTAAAGCAAGCCTTGTCCCTCTAGCTAAATGAACTGCAATGCCGAAAACATGCTCCCTAATCGTTTCACATGCATTGGTGAAAACATACCTCGAAAGCCAAAAGGCGAGGAAAGCTTCGTGCTCGAATTTGCCGCCATTGTCCATGAATCTCTGCATCCACAAACGAGGGCAGGCCTTTTTAGCTTTGCTTCTCACGATTTCGATCCTCACACTCTTTAAACTCGCTTCGACTTCTCTCGAGTCTTCGGAATCGAGCGGGGCGAAAACAGAGGGACCCAAAACGGAAAACCCCCCAAGAATCATGACATCTTCGAGTGTAACACTGGCTTCGCCCCAAGAAAAAACGAAACTTTTGGTTTCACAACACCATTTCTCAGCTAACCCAAGAACTAAATCAGTGTTTCGCTTGATCTGATAAGTCGAATTCAAGATGGGTTCGAAGATTCCAGCTTTCTTCCAAGTCGATTCATGCAAAACCCTCATTTTGTCAACCCAGATGGACCAATTACTTGCCCTGCATCTCCACCCATGGAAACCGATACTCAAAGGCAGATCTTTGGGTTCGAAACAAGATTGTTCCAGAAACGAAAGACGTTGCGAAGGAAGCTTGGGAAGTGGGGTTTCGAGGGAACTGAGAATGGGTTTGAGGAAATGAGCTGTTTTTGAACAAGGGTTTAGGGTTTCGCAACCTGGTGTAACCATGAGCTCTTCTCTTACTTCAATCAAGCTCGTTTCGGGTCCTTCCATGGCTGAATTTCAGTCCGGGTATTCGGTTGGAACAAAAAAAATGGCTCGATAGATTTAAAAATAAAAATAAATCAAGCGGATAAATTAATTTTTAAAACATAGGAGTATTTTTTTAAAAAAATATGGAATGCTTAACACGTAATACCAAAAGGAAACTACGACGGCAAAGGATTGCGGCGGAGTAAGGACATGGAGGCGACGCCACCGTCACTTGGCCTTTATTTGTTTGTAGATTTGGGCGACGAACGGACGGATAAACCAAGCTCTGATGACGACAGGGACGAGACCGAAGAATTTTCACTTTCGAGGTTTAATCGCGTGCGGTTGATCCTATTTTTTAAATGTTTTGTGGAGGTTTTCATTTAAACGACGGCGTTTTCTGCTCGTTTTTTCTCTCTGGAAATTTAACGTGGACTTTTCTGAATACATGGCTGCTATTAGTTTCTTATCAACGTGAAAAATGTTACAACGTTAAAGATTCGATTTTTTTATTTGATATTTTATCCATATAAAAATTTACAGTAAGATATTATATATCAAAAGTTTTAATTGTGTCGGTAAAGTTGAAATTTAAAAAATTTGAGGGTTTAGATTTGAGTATCTTAGAGAGGAGGAAGAAGGGATTTTCGGGGGAAGAAAGAGAGAAATTTTTAATTGGTCTAGAATTTATGGCTTAAAGAAATACAAGCAAGTAAAGATAATCAGTTTGACTAACTAACTAAATATTTTTACTTAATATTGTGTGAATTTTTATTTTAGAACTATTACGAGTTTTATTAGACATAGACTTTATCTATATTTATTCTAATTTAGATCTAGTTATATGTCGGTTATTAATTCATTCATTTGTGTAGTGATTGATTTTGATTATAGTTATATAAATGTATTTATAGAAATTGTAATTATATGTGTTTTTTTTTGGATTTTACACACAAGTAAAACCCAACACTAACATAAAGAATTATTTAAAAAATGCTATATTTTTGAGGGATTAAAGAAAAATATTACTATGGATTTTTTAATTTTTAATATTTTACGGCGATATTTTTTCCTTTTACAGATAAGTTGTTCGAATTTATGTCTTTTAAGAATAACAATATTTTTTTCCAGGGTTAACTGGTTTATTTGATACTATTACTTGATTGGGCATTTAGGAAAATGTATGGGGCGACTTTTCAGCAAGAGTAAGACTTGTTTAAAGGCAAACTCTTTGTTCTCTTTGAGGAGTATTCAAATTTAGCTTCAACTGGTGGTCACAACAACTCTCATTGCTCTGTTAATGCTACTGGTGGACGTGGTGGTGCAGACTAAGGTTCTGATGATGCTTATATGATGATAATGCTATCTGAATATTTTTAATTCTTGCTTGTTAATTGTGTTTTAGATTTTCATATTCCATGTGTTAGTTTAGTTGCAAAATACTTTCATAATTACTATTTAACATGTTTTTGCAGGATTTTGATTATTATTAGTTTAGTTGCAAAATACTTTCATAATTACTATTTAACATGTTTTTGCAGGATTTTGATTATTATTCAAGTTCTTCGTTCACTTCTAGTGGTAAATCTCAGTTGAAAAAATATTTAGAGTAGGAGAAATTGCCCCGTACAAGTGATATTGACGTGCTAGATTATTGGAGAAAGTGTCAAGTGACTTACTCTATTCTTGCTCGGATGACGAAAGACATTTTGGCATACCCATCTCCACTGTGGCTTCAGAATCAACTTTTAGCATTGGTGGGAGAGTGCTGAATGCGTATAGGAGTTCTTTGAAACCCTCTACCGTTGAGTCTTTGGTTTGCCTTAGGGATTGGGCATTTCATGAAGGTGATGGTTTACAGCTTTAAATTAGTTATTTGATTGTTTAAAATGTATGTTTATTGCTTGAATTGTGAATCTAATTCTATACTCTATTTGTTGGACAACATCAATGTAACCTGATGTGGAAGAGTTATGTAGGCAAATTTTAAACATGAAGGTGAATGATGATGATAACGGGACTCTAGAGGCTTCGGGAAGTGAAAGTGAAACTCCTTTGACCCAACAATCTAGATTAGCAAACTAAATGTAGAGGGCAGTAGATGATGATAAATCTCTGTTAGTTTTATCATCAAAATTTGATCTACTTTTGAAGTATTTGAACCTTATGTCTAAATTCTCATCTTTTGGCAGTAGACTTCTATTTTGTATTAATTAATGCTTAAGTTTGAACTTTTTGAATGGTCTGTAAACTTAATTAAGGCATGAACATGTGTTTAAATGCCTTTAGACATGAATGCATGCATAAGTATTAGACTTTTATTAGTTTTGTGTTTAGATTTTAATTTTGGTTTTTGCTGCAAGTTTTAGTAAAGAAATCACTCAAATCAGCCATCAGGTTCTTAAAAAGCATTTAGCAATTTTTGTTTTTATAATTTAAACTCAAAATTAATTAGTTTAGATAAACGGGTGGGTCTCGGGTCAGGCGGGTTGGGACAGGTCGTGTTCAAGTCAGATGACCTGACCCGTTTATCTAAGCGTGTCGATTTTAGGTCAGGGTGTCCCAACCCGTATATTAGCGGACCCGACATGAAATCGACACGAATCGACACGTTTTTCCAGCTCTAATGAGAGGAATTCCAGAATAATAAATAAATACCTGGTTTGGCATTGCAAGAATAAAAATGTTTATGCTTTGAGTCTAACCTCAATGAATAATTGAATATCCCATCCTTGATATGATCAGCAACAAGAAATCTAAATCATTAATTGAATAAAATTAGCCATTTTCTGCTCGATCATAAGCATTTGATTTGTGCTTTGTTGCAAAAGTGAAACCATCTGGAACTTTTCCGAGCAGCATCTCGGATATTCGGATCTGCCCAAGTGAAGAAGATATCAACAAGCATTATACATGCAGAACTATTAAGGTGATATGCTAATCTAGTTGGTAGCAACTACATACCCAGTCTGCTGCAGAATCGGGGAGGCCATTAGTGTCTCGAGGTCATCGCGGCCATAGAACGAGGGAGGTCGCCAGTTCAGCCGCTGTGGGACGACATCTAATAGACCAACAAGTATTACAATACTGCATACCTTTTCTGTCAGATCCCCAATGTTGTAGGCCGAATCGCACGTAATCTTTCAGAATATTCAACCGCTCCTTGGAACTGATATCCCAGTGCATCTGTTCCTTGATTTCGGTAAATAACCACGGCTGCAATGCACATTAGCTGCTATAGCAAGCTGAAATTTTCGAATGCACGATTAAGGATGATAAATGGACTGTTTTTGTATAGAATGTCAAGGGCTCAAGGGTTAACGTATTAGTCTAGATACGGTACCTTAATTAGTGCCCCTCGACAAATCATACATGTAGAGAGTTCAGGGCAGTCTGATTTGTGATTATTCCAATCCACATATGAGAAAACATCTCCGTTGCCCAATACTTGTAGAGTGCTAGGGGCCTTGTGGACACACTGGTATACATAATCCCAATCAGCAAGTTTACTGTAGCGTTGTTGGCGTGATCAGCCATGTATTGTCACTGCAGTAGCACCCCAACTTTAACGGATCGATGCGGTTTTTACCTTCAAAATAACCTGTTCGCACCTGGTGCAACAAAAACCACAATTACATAATCTTGAAAGTGCTTCACAAGTAGAATACATGCATTTAGAGAGGTGAAAGCTTGACAAGAAAAGATGAAAAACAAGCTGATATAAACAACATAGGAACAACTGTGAGCCTATATGTAAAATGACATGGGCATGCAAATAAATGAATCGGTTAGCTAAATAATACGGAGTACCTTAACAGTTACAGGTTTAACAACAGTGCAAGATGCTGCTTCTATGTGATGCCTTTCATACGTAATGGTTTCGTGACAAAAACCACTAGTATAAATCAATCGGGCACCCCATGTTTATGTCAATGAAGTCAACTGTACACTCCTTATCCATAAGCTCAACAGTACGTGCTACAGTATCTGGATGTGCCCCACATATCTGGACACCAAACAAATCCTTGGATGAATGTCGCCTCAGCAAAGCCCATTCTGAAGCTTGGCCCTGTTGCCACACAAGAAATTTCATACAAAAACTCAGATTCGAAACACAGAACACATAAAATAAAAAAACAAGGACACCAGAAGAACCACCAAAAAACAATGGTTATCAAAAGTTATTTCCAAATCAATACATATATTCTAATAGCATGCTAATTATGCAAGACATATCACTAATTTCTTACTTGGGATGCCTTGCTGAGAAACTGTTTAGGGTTTATGTTACGTGGGATTTTAGTTGAAGGAGCAACTCAAACGTGGGAAAAACTGCAGTTTTCGCTTTGAAGTGCAGGTCCCTGAAGCATGAATTGCATTTTGGTAAAATTTATGTACAGATCCCTGTAGGATAGTATGGATTTCATTTTCATCCTTACTTTTAAAATGATCAAATAAGTACTGTATTCAAAATTGAACTATTTCCATTTCATCACCACTAGTATAAATTAATCTTCCTCTTGATAAAAGCCTTTTTC
Source organism: Hibiscus mutabilis (assembly GCA_019671005.1). NCBI lineage: Eukaryota > Viridiplantae > Streptophyta > Magnoliopsida > Malvales > Malvaceae > Hibiscus > Hibiscus mutabilis. The sequence continues at coordinate 37,740,902 of CM033754.1, forward strand.
CTTGGCTAAAACAAAGAGTAAAACAACTGATTACAATGAAAGAAGCTTTTCTGTTTATGTACAAAATTTGTTAGTTGGCTCCTGCTAAGATCAATTCAAGTGAGAAATAACATCCAAGAATACATCTTCATTGCAAGGAATTGTAACACCTCCCATCGGATGATCAAACCTGAACTCTTCTTCGGCTTTGCTCAGCAAACCTTGAAACAAAGTTTGATTCAAGAAGGATAGAGGAACCGAAAATCTCTTCTTTTGGGATTCCCCAACATAAAGAGGAAAGAAGCCCTTTGGCACATCCAAAGATGTTGAACATATTTTGCTTGTTTTTAGAGTAGATCGGCGGAGGATATGCTTAGGCACACTAGGAAGACGAATTGCCATTGCTTTCCCTTTATGTTTTTCTTTGAGAGAATAAAGAATGTGAAGAAAGCTTTGAATTTGTAATACAAAGACTTGAGTTGGCTGTGGTTTGTCATCAAAAACATATACATAGAAGGATAAAATGCGAAAGACCCTTTAAAATCGGTGAGTGAGTGGCTATGAAACAGTGAGTTAGGACATTGTTGGAGAGGGTGTCACATGGTCTTGTCTTCCAATATTTCCACAAATATTAAGGGCATGAAAATCATACTGTTGCATGTTGACAGAACAATGCGGCCTACAACTTACAAAATAGAGCAACCGGGGTCAGCAAAAGATCGGAAGGGGACACTTACATATTTTGATGTAGACATGGGAATAAAGGAAAAGAGACATATTGGGGAGGGTTTTCAGAGGTTTGTGATGTAAAGAAACTTGCATTACTGTTGTTTCTGATAAAATATGTTGATAAATAAAAGTCCCGTGAAGTGTGGAAATGTGTGGCATTGCTCGGGCGTAAGGGTCTCACATGGCCTTGTCTTCCTACTATTCAATAAGTTTAAGGGCTAAAATCGTACTGCGGTCTGTTTGTTGACAAACAATGTGCCCTACAATTAGAAAGGACCAGTTGGATACTTGATTTTTATGGATATAGATGAAGAAATAATAGACCGACATGCTTGCTTGAGCTTGAGGTTGTTACCGATTTTTTTTTCTTTTTTTAATGCAAAGGAGACCTTAAAGGCTGAAGATATTAGATAGATTTGTTGAATGTCATTTCTTAAGAGTGATTACATAAACCAAATTTTCGTAGTGCTAAATATTGGAAAATGGTAAGTTGGGTGTCTAAGATTTTAGATGTCGTTCTCGGCCATGACATGCTTTGGAAATGAAGCAAATATATACAAGCAAAATGTTGGATGCAATAGGAGATTTTTCAGACTAGCTATATAAGGGAAAAAGAATGAGAAATAATAGGGTAATCTGTACAATTGGAATATATATATCAAAGATATGTAGAAGATAAGGTAATCAGTCTAAGTTAATTAAACAGTATTATCTGCAATTTCTACCTTGGTCCTATATTATCTGTACAGTGGGAATGGTCACCCTTTCTACTCACATATATAGAGGAAACGGTAAATCATATGAAGTAATTTTCGAACTAGGTAATTCATTTACAGTTAAATTGAAGATGAAATTAGCAAGAAGAATGAGACCATATGAAGTTATGAAAAGAAAGAAAATTCCAATTGAATGATGTGTTTACAGTCGTTTTCCATACTGGTTAATAGAATTTACAGTAACCACTAACCACCATCTTTACCTTTCCTCTTAGGGAGACTTGTATCAGCTCCCCAAGGAAAAAAAAGGATGGGGAAAAAGTGTTTACATAGTATTAGATGTTTGCTTTACAAAATTGTATTTGCTGATTTGTGTTGATTCTCTTACAAGCAATTCAAGCGAGAGGTAACATTAAGAAAGTTTTCTTCATTGCAGAGAATTCTGAGACCCCCAGTAGGATGACTATAGCCGAATTCTTCTTCTGAAATGCCTAGCAAATCTTGAAATAATGGATGGTTCAAGAATGACACTGGTATTACAAACCTCTTCTGGTTTTCTCCAACATAAACTGCGAAGTAGCCCTTGGGAACTCTCTTAGAGCTAACAATACGAGGCAGGTGGATAGCCATTGTTATTTTTCATGGATGTATAAAAGGGAAGCTGGGGAAGTTCTCAGTGAACTTGGAAAAAAAAGGTAAGGATTTTTATTACTTTAGATTTAGAATGTGAAGATAGGTGTTGCCAATGAAATTATTCTTACTTGTATATATAGATGTAAGGGTCACAAGGAAATGTTGAACCATTAAGTAGGGAATGTGGAATGAGTGGTGAAGGGGCAATTGCTGGGGTCTGATCAGTAATGAGAAAGGCATAGTTTCATAAGGATCACATGGTGTTGTCTTCCAAAGGATTATCAAGATTCCACGGCTAAGACTTGAAAGACTAGTTTTCCTACCCTTTCTGGCAGAACAAACGACTAAGGACCCACTCAAATATGGATGATTTGGATCCTTAAAAAGCTACTTCACAATTTAAAGAGTTGTACTACTTCTCCATTATTGTTAGAGGCATCATTAGAGACATACAATGACAAGAAACATGTAACATGGGTGACCTTGACATCATATTGCATAAATTTTTATTTGAAAAGATTTTCTTAGGGCGCGGATCTTCTAAGACAAACCCTTCTGAAGAGCACATGAAGTGTGTCCTACAGGCTACAACTAGTCCTTAACAGAACCCAATTGGTTGCATTTTATCCAGGTTGTTGTCTATCCGGTGCTGCAATCAAATTGTTCAATGGGGGGAGAAACCCAATAATATTAAGCCTTACAGCTTACCAAATTTCTGGTACCTGTTGCTATATATATGGATAACCGTACGAACCTGTTTTCAGTCCAAATTTCTGAATCGGGATTTAAATCGCGGTCGTGGCATTTTGTCGCGGAAGTGGAGCGGATAAATTGCGGTTATTGCGGTCCGTTATTTTCTACAATAGCGGTTTCGGACAGTGCCAAAACCTTGAAATAACGGCCCAGATAACGGTCGCAGACCTAGATTTAAATCCCTGTTCTGATGGCATGTTTGTTGAATTCTCTGCATATATTGACTATTCATTATTACATAAACTGACTAATTCCGAACTGAGAAGTTTTTAAAATTTTCGCTAATGATTGGGATAAGGGGAGATAAGATGTCAGGTCAAAAGGAAATTAGATGTAATGTGTTGAAATACAGATTTGATAGCATCAGCCATCAAGTTCAAGTCACTTTGACTATATAGTTATTGGGGCTAAAAATTGATATCTTGTTTTGTAAAGAACTAAGAGATATAGGAATGTGGGAATGAAGGATTGTATAGGAAAGTGATAATGTGACCTTACATTCCAGTTGCTGTGCTGAAACTGAATGCTATAACTGCTGACATCTTTGGGTGTTGAATGTTGCTCAGAGAGAAAGGAAGGCATAGAGAACTCATGGGTACTGTCTCAGACAACAAGGTTATATTTAAAGATATAGATAGGCCAAGTTGTTCAATGAGTTTTCGGTATAAGTTGACCGTTTTCCATCAACAAATTCAGAAAGCTATTATTTTCTATACTAATCATCATCACTATTTGTTGCCTCACATGACCTGTCAAACTGCAAACAAGTTCAATGAAGGCTTCATCAGCATATGGGATTTTGGAATCACCCATTGGATGATATTCAAACTCCTCTTCAACCTGATCTTGGAGTTCTCAAAATAGATGGTCCTTTAAGAATGAAACTGGAATTATAATCCACAACTTTTGGATTGGTTACCAACATAAACAGCAAGGTGGTCTTTGTTTATTTCTAAAGCTGTTGTCACCCTTCGGATAATTTATTTGGAGTTAAAAACTGTAGGTACCTGTAAACCTACAACTTTTATGTCATTGAAAAAGTTGTAATGGCAGAATATGTTATCTCTAAGGCTTCTTAATAGCTAATTCAAAAAATTATATATTGGACAGTGGGAATTACCCTTTCTACTTGCATACATAGATGAAATGGTAAATCCTAGTCTTTTACAATTAGCTTGTAATATGAAGTAATTTTGGAACAAGGTAATTCATTTACAGTTAAATATGAAATTAGCAAGAAGATGGGGACCATATAAAGTAAAGAAAAGAAATAAATTTCAATTGAATGATGTGTTTGCAGTCATTTTCCGTACTGCTAGAAGTTACAGTAACCATCATCTGTAATTTTCCACTTGGGTACACTTATATTTGCTTCCCAAAGGGGAAAAAGTGTTTACATTGTGTTAGATTCTTGCTTTACAAAATTGTATTAGCTGATTTGTGTTAGTTCTCTCACAATCAATTCAATCGAGAGGTAACATCGACAAAGAGGTCTACATTGCAGGGAATTGTGAGACCGCCAGTAGGATGACTATATCCAAACTCATCTTCTAACATGCCTAACAAAATTTGAAACAAAGGCTGATTCAAGAAGGACACTGGTATCACAAACCTCTTCTGGTTTTCTCCAACATAAACTGCAAAGTAACCCTTGGGAACTTTCTTAGCGCTCACGATACGAGGCAGGCTGATAGCCATTGTTGTTTGCTTCTGAAAGGGAAGACAGAGAAGATTTAGAGAACCTGGAAAGAAAAGGTAATGATCTTTAGTACTTGAGAATGTGAAGGCAGGTGTTGCCGGTGAACTTATTCTTACTTGTATATATATATATGTATAGGACACGGGATCGATTATAAAGCGGTAGATAGAGAATGAGTGGTGAAGGGGCAATTGCTGGGGTCTGGTCAGTATTGAGAAAGGCATGGCTTCATGAGCATCACATGGTGTTGTCTTCCAATTCATTATCAAGAATTCCATTGTGAAGACTTGAAAGAATAGTTTGCCTACCCCTTCTGGCAGAGCAACCGACTAAGGACCCACTCAAATATGGAAGAAATTGGATCCATAAAAGTCTTCTGCACCGAAGAAGAGTTGTAACACTTGCCCTTTACCTTAGTTTGGCCTGACATCTTACGGTCATGCTCATCCATGTTACATGTTTCCTGTCATAATGTCATTGTCTGACAAATATACGTCTCTAAAGTAGCTTCAGACATAAATAGTGAAATAAAGAAGAAGCATTTTACAGTTCCAGATATCTTCCATATTTGACTGGGTCCTTAGTCTGCCGGAAAGGGTAGGCAAACTATTCTTTCAAGTCTTAGCCTTGGAAATCTTGATAATGAATTGGAAGACAACACCATGTGATCCCAGACATTGCCCCTTCACCAGGCATTCCACATCCCCCACTTAATAATAGATGAACATGATTTCTGTTCTATCTTATACATCTATATATACAAGCAACAACAAGCTCATTGGCAACATCTATCTTCACATTCTCAACTCCTAAAGATCATTTACCTTTGCTTTCCAAGTTCACTCAGATCTTCTCCGTCTTCCCTTTTATACATCCATACAATGGCTATCCGTCTGCCTCGTATTGTGAGCTCTAAGAAAGTTCCCAAGGGATACTTTGCAGTTTATGTTGGAGAGAACCAGAAGAGGTTTGTGATACCAGTGTCGTTCGTGAGCCAGCCTTTATTTCAAGATTTGCTAGGCATGTCAGAAGAAGAGTTTGGATATAGTCCGACAGGCGATCTCAGAATTCCTTGCAGTGAAGACATATTTGTTGAAGTTACCTCTCGCTAGCAGAAATCAGCAAATGCAATTTTGTAAAGCAAACATCACTAATACCATGTAAACATTTTTTTCTCCATCCTTTTTGCCTTGGGGAGCAGATATAAGTCTCCCTAAGTGGAAAATTAGAGATGGTGGTTACTGTAAATTTCATTAATCAGCAAGGAAAAATGATAGTTAGAAGCACATCATTCTGTCAGAATTACCAATCTTTAATTTAACTGTAAATGATCTACTTTGTTCCAAAATTACATTATTCTACACGCTAAGCTCTTTGGACTCTTCATTGTCTTTTGAATATATGTGTCCGTAACATACAAAAACAGGAAAATAAATTTGTTTGATCATAAAAATATATGAAAAAGAACTTAGAAAAAATTTGAGCACCCATATTCAACATTCTAGCTCAATTCCAGGTAACATACAGAGTGCTCTTTCACATAAGGTTGTTAAATTATAAATTTCATTTTATAATGTTCAAAGCAATGTTCTTAATGCAGATTTGACAAAGAATTAAGATATATTAAGATTTGATACAGGAAAGGCTAGTTTTGGCTTGTAGGACGCACTTCAGGAAACGTTCTCTTCACAAGGGTTTGTCGTTCCAGATACTCATCGAAGGAACACATGACTGATATTCTGCACTGGAACAAGTTATAAGTTCCAATTTACTCTTGCCTTTTCAGCTGCTTGTTACTGTTCAACTGCCATTAATGACTGAACTAAATAAAGGGACTTTCACATACTGCTTTTATTTTCATTTCTTTTAGAGAAGTCAGCATGTAGATAAGGGGTAATGGTTACCCATGTTACATGTTTCCTGTCATTTCTGAATTTTGATAGTCTGTATTCCAGATTATACAAGTTTGGTTTCTGATAATACTAAAGAGTGTGCATCAAGAAATTTGCTTTGAAAGTTTTGAAAGGAAACTGATCGTTAATTAACCTTACTAATATGCAAACGAGCACTTGTAGTCAATGGTACTCGTAATTGAGGTTAAAATTTCTTTAAGATTTTTCATATATTTGGAGGATCATATTTTATATTCGTTTTTGAATGTGTTTCTAAAGAAAAAGAATAACTTGGAATAACTTAGCATGTAGTATGCAGAAGATGGAATGAACATGAACAAAAAAAATCTGAATGGAAATAAAATTCCAACTGACTGACGTGCTTCGAACTGTGATTTGTCTTACTGATTGATAGAAGTGACAGTAACCACCATCTCTAATTTTCCACTTGAGTAGACTTATATCTGCTCCCCAAGGAAAAAAAGATGGGAAAAAAGTGTTTACATTGTGTTACAATGTTACATGTTTGCTTTACAAAGTTTTGTTGGCTGATTTGTGTTAATTCTCTCACGATCAATTCAAGCGAGAGGTAACATAGACAAAGAGATCTTCATTGCACGGAATTGTGAGACCACCAGTAGGATGACTATATCCGAACTCTACTTCTGACATGCCTAGCAAATCTTGAAACAAAGGCTGGTTCAAGGACACTGGTATCACAAACCTCTTCTGGCTTTCTCCCACATAAACTGCAAAGTAACCCTTGGAAACTTTCTTACAGCTAGCAATATGTGGTAGACGAATAGCCATGGTTGATTTTGATAGATGTATGCTTCTAAAAGAGAAGTTGGTGATCTCAGAGAAAATGGAAAACAAAGGTAAGGATGTTTAGTACTTGAGAATGTGAAGATAGGTGTTGCCAATGAACTTACCCTTACTTGTATATATAGATGTATATGGAAGACAGGAAATCATGTTCATCTATTACAATTATTAAGTGGGAGAGGTGGAATGGGTGGTGAAGGGGCAATTTCTGGTGTCTGGTCATGAATGAGAAAGGCGTGGTTTCATGAGCGTCACATGGTGTTGTCTTCCAATTGATTATCAAGAATTCCATTGTGAAGACTTGAAGGAATAGTTTTCCTACCCCTTCTGGCAGAGAAACCGACAAAGGACCCACTCAAATATGGAAGATTTTGGATCAATAAAATCCTTCTACACAGAAGAATAGTTGTAACACTCCGCCATTGACGTTACAGGCAACCTTAGAGACATACAGTCTGTCATAAATGACAGGAACATATAACATGGGTGGCATTGACCTATTATCTACATGCTGACTTCTCTCAATACATGTAAATTGGTCCCTTTACTTCTTTATTTCAATCATTAACAGCAGTTGAACAGTAACAAGCAGCTGGTGAAGGCAAGAGTAAACCAAAATTTACAACATGTGCCAGTGCAACATCACAGTATGGGTTCCTTCAATAATTTGTAAGATAAACCCTTGCGAAGAGTTCCTCAAGTGTGTCCTACAGGCTACAACTAGTCCTCATCAGAACCGAACTGGTTCTTTTAATACAGGTTGTTGTCTATGCTTTGAAGCAGTCAAATAGTTCCATTGGAGGGGGGAGACAATATTAAGCCTTACAGCTCACCAAATTAGGTGTAATATTTTGGACAGATTTGATAGCATTAGCCTTCAAGCTCAAGTCACTTTAACTGCATAGTTATTTGGGCTGAAAATTGATATCTGGTTTTTGAATAACAGTGTGACATAGGAATCCATGAATGAATTGTGGCCTTACACTCCAGTTCCTGGGCTGTAACTAAATCCTATAAGTGCTGATATCAATATAATATGTAGACTTTGGTAAAAAAGAAAATGAAGAAAACAAAGAAATGGAGGGGTAAATGGGGACAAATTAAAAAGGTATTCGTCTTAATATATCTTAATTCTTTGTCAAACTGCATTAATAAAGTTACTTTGAAAATTATGAAACAAAATTGATCTTTTAATAACCTTACTTACACAAAAGAATACTTTATATATTATCCGGATTTGAGCTTGAACATTGAATACATGCGCTCGAATTTTTCTAAGTTTGTTTCATATATTTGAAGGATCATACTAATGTTCTCATGTTTGATTGTGTTTTCGATACGTGCACACAAAAGAAAATGAAGAGTCCAGAAAGCTTAGCATGCAGAATAAAGTAATTTTAGAGCAAGGTAGATCATTTACAGTTAAATTAAAGATGGGAAATTATGAAAGAATGATGTGCTTCTAACTGTCTTTTTTCCTTAATGATTAATAAAAGTTGTAGTAACCACCATCCCTAATTTTCCACTTAGGGAGATTTATATCTGCTCCCCAAGGCAAAAAGGATGTGAAAAAAGGTGTTTAAATGGTATTTGTGATGTTTTCTTTACAAAATTGTATTTGCTGATCTGTGTTAATTCTTTCACAATTAATTCAAGCGAGAGGCAACTTCAAGAAAGTTGTCTTCGTTTCAGGGAATTCTGAGGCCGCCAGTAGGATGAGTATATCCGAACTCTTCTTCTGACATGCCTAGCAAATCTTGAAACAAAGGCTGGTTCAAGAACGACAACGCTATCACAAATCTCTTCTGGTTCTCTCCAACATAAACGGCAAAGTAGCCCTTGGGAACTTTCTTAGAGCTCAGGATACGAGGCAGGCGGAGAGCCATTGCTGTTTTCGATGGATGTATAAAAGGGTAGACGGGGTAGATCTTAGAGAACTCGTAAGGAAAAGGTAAGGATCTTAAGTACTTGAGAATGTGAAGGTAGGTATTGCTGATGAACTTATTCTTACTTGTAAATATAGATGTAAGGACCACAAGGAAATGTTCATCTATTAAGTCGAGGATGAGGAGTGAGTGGTGAAGGGAAATTGCTGGGGTTTGATCAGTAATGAGAAAGGCATGGTTCCATTGGACCATTAGGGTCACATGGTGTTGTCTTCCAATTCATTATCAAGAATTCCATGGCTAAGACATGAAAGAATAGTTTGCCTACCAATTCTTGCAGAACAAACCGACCCAGGACCCACTCAAATATGGAAGATCTCAGATCCGTAAAAGGCTTCTACACGGTAGGTGAGTTGTAACACTTCGCCATTGATGTTAAAGGAAACCATAGAGACCTACAATCTGTCATAGAATGACAGGAAACATGTAACATGGGTGACCTTGACCTCCTATTGCATGCTGAATTCACTCCAAAATGGAATAAAAGAGTGAAAAAGCTTATTTTAAAAGTGGATTTTGATAGGGGTTGGGTGGATCTTGAAAGACAAACCCTTGTGAAGAGCATATGAAATATGTCCTACAGTCTGCAAGTAGTCCTCACCAGAACTCAATTGGTTGTATTTTATCCAGGTTGTCTATGCTGTGCTGCAATCAAATTGTTCCGAGGAGGAGAAAGACAATGTTAAGCCTTACATCTCACCAAATTCCTGGTATGTGTTGCTGTAGATTGTAAATATATTCCTATGCAACATCACAGTATGGGATCCTTCAATAATTTGTAAGACAAACCCTTGCGAAGAGTTCCTCAAGTGTGTCCTACAGGCTACAACTAGTCCTCATCAGAACCGAACTGGTTCCTTTTATCCTGGTTGTTGTCTATGCTTTGAAGCAGTCAAATAGTTCCATTGGAGGGGGGAGACAATATTAAGCCTTACAGCTCACCAAATTAGGTGTAATATTTTGGACAGATTTGATAGCATTAGCCTTCAAGCTCAAGTCACTTCAACTGCATAGTTATTTGGGCTGAAAATTGATATCTGGTTTTTGAATAACAGTGTGACATAGGAATCCATGAATGAATTGTAGACTTTGGTAAAAAAGAAAATGAAGAAAATATTCTTTAAATATTACCCGAATTTGAGTTTGAACATTGAATACATGCGCTCGAATTTTTCTAAGTTTGTTTCATATATTTGAAGGATCATACTAATGTTCTCATGTTTGATTGTGTTTTCGATACGTGCACTCAAAAGAAAATTAAGAGTCCAAAAAGCTTAGCATGCAGAATAAAGTAATTTTAGAGCAAGGTAGATCATTTATGGTTAAATTAAAGATGGGAAATTCTGAAAGAATGATGTGCTTCTAACTGTCATTTTTCCTTAAACGATTAATAAAAGTTACAGTAACCACCATCCCTAATTTTCCACCGAGTATAAAAGTTTAGTTTTTGATAATACTAAAACAAGAAATTTGCTTTGAAAATTATGAAAAGAAAAGATCAGAATGGAAATAAAATTCCAACTGACGGATGTGCTTCGAACTATGATTTGTCTTATTGATTGATAGAAGTTAGAGTAACAACCATCTCTAGTTTTCCACTTGGGGAGACTTACTTCTGCTCCCCAAGGCAAAAAGGATGGGAAAAATGTGTTTACATAGTTTAGATTTTTTGCTTTACAAAATTGTATGGGCTGATTGTGATAATTCTTTCACAATCAATTCAATCGAGCGGTAACATCAACAAATACGTCTTCGTTGCAGGGAATTGTGAGACCGCCGGTAGGATGAGTATATCCGAACTCTTCTTCTGACATGCCTAGCAAATCTTGAAACAAAGGCTGGTTCAAGAACAACACCGGTATCACAAATCTCTTCTGGTTCTCTCCAACATAAACGGCAAAGTAGCCCTTGGGAACTTTCTTAGAGCTCACGATACGAGGCAGGAAGAGAGCCATTGTTGTTTTCGATGGATGTGTAAAAGGGTAGACGGGGAAGATCTTAGAGAACTCGTAAGGAAAAGGTAAGGATCTTAAGTACTTGAGAATGTGAAGGTAGGTGTTGCCGATGAACTTATTCTTACTTGTATATATAGATGTAAGGGCCACAAGGAAATGCTCATCTATTAAGTCGAGGATGAGGAGTGAGTGGTGAAGGGAAATTGCCGGTGTTTGATCAGTAATGAGAAAGGCATGGTTCCATTGGACCATTAGGGTCACATGGTGTTGTCTTCCAATTCATTATCAAGAATTCCATGGCTAAGACATGAAAGAATAGTTTGCCTACCAATTCTGGCAGAACAAACCGACCCAGGACCCACTCAAATACGGAAGATCTCAGATCCGTAAAAGGCTTCTACACGGTAGGAGAGTTGTAACACTTCGCCATTGATGTTAAAGGCAGCCATAGAGACATACAATCTGTCATACAATTACAGGAAACATGTAACATGGGTGACCTTGACCTCCTATTGCATGCTGAATTCACACCAAAATGGAATAAAAAGGTGAAAATGTATTTTAAAAGTGGATTTTGATAGGGGTTGGGTGGATCTTGAAAGACAAACCCTTGTGAAGAGCACATGAAGTATGTCCTACAGTCTGCAAGTAGTCCTCACCAGAACTCAATTGGTTGTATTTTATCCAGGTTGTCTATGCTGTGCTGCAATCAAATTGTTCCGAGGAGGAGAAAGACAATATTAAGCCTTACATCTCACCAAATTCCTGGTATGTGTTGCTACACATATGGATAACCTTACAGATGAACCCGTTTTCAGTTCAAATTTCTGATGGCATGTTTGTTGATTGATTCCAAACTGATCGCTGAATGATTGGGATTAGGGGAGATAAGATGTCAGGTAAAAAGTAATTTAGGTGTAAGGTGTTGAAGTAATCACTAAGAGAGTAAAAGTGCAAGGAGTTAGAAGTAGTCCTTTCCAGTGATTTAAATCACGGTCGCGTTTTCGGTAACGGTTGCGGACAATAGCAGATGAATTGCGGTTATTGCGGACCGTTATTTTCCACAATAGCAGTTTTGAACCGTGCCAAAACCTTGAAATAACAGCCCAGATAACGCTCTCTTCACAAGGGTTTGTCGTTCCAGATACTCATCGAAGGAACACGACTGATATTCTGCACTGGAACAAGTTATAAGTTCTGATTTACTCTTGCCTTTACCAACTGCTTGTTACTGTTCAACTGCCATTAATGATTGAACTAAATAAAGGGACCATCGCATACTGCTTTTATTTCCATTTCTTTTAGAGAAGACAGCATGTAGATAGGGGGTAATTGTCACCCATGTTACATGTTTCCAGTCAATGAAAGCTTCATCTGCACTTGGGATTTTGAAATCACCCATTGGATGATATCCAAACTCCTTTTCAGCCTGATTTTGGAGTTCTCGAAATAGAAAGGTGGTCTTTGTTTATTTCTAAAGCTGTTGTCACACTTAGGATAATCTGCTTAGAGCGAAAAACTGTAGGTAAACCTACAATTCTTATGTCACTGAAAAAGTTGTAATTGTAGAAAATGTTATCTCTATGGCTTCTTAATAGATAATTCATAAAAGTATATGTTGGACAGTGGGAATCACCCTTTCTACTTGCATATATAGATGAAATGGTAAATCCTAGTCTTCTACAGCTTGAAAGATGACGTAATTTTGGAACATGGTAATTCATTTACAGTTAAAGATGGAATTAGCAAGAAGACTGAGATCACATAAAGTTATGATCAGAAATAAATTCCAATTGAATGATGTGATTGCAGTCATTTCTTTTTCTTGTTTTTGGATAAATTTGTTTTTATTCATCCAAAGGGCAAAAAGGCGAAAAGCATACAGAGCTCAAAATCCTATACATTAACTATAACCAATCCCCAACCAACACAAATATTCAATTCACTCTACTGGATCTGAGTTTACTTTCAATCATTAGTAGGCAGTTTATTGCGTATAGCCATCCATGCAATATTTGAATGCTTGGGAATGTGAAACTAATGTAGATGCGAGGGATCGAACCCCGTGCCTCTCGCACGCAAAGCGAGCGCTCTACCATTTGAGCTACATCCCCTATGTTTGAAGTCATTTTCCATACTAGAAGTTACAGTAACCACCGTCTCTAATTTTCCACTTGGGTAGACTTATATCTGCTCCCCAAGGGAAAAAAAAGAAGGGAAAAAAGTGTTTACATTGTGTTAGATGTTTGCTTTACAAAATTCTATTGGATGATTTGGGTTAATTCTCTCACCATCCATTCAAGCGAGAGGTAACATCGACAAAGAGGTCTTCGTTGCAGGGAATTGTGAGACCGCCAGTAGGATGGCTATATCCAAACTCTTCTTCTGACATGCCTAACAAATCTTGAAACAAAGGCTGGTTCAAAAAGGACACTGGTATCACAAACCTCTTCTGGTTTTCTCCAACATAAACTGCAAAGTAGCACTTGGGAACTTTCTTAGAGCTCAAGACACGAGGCAGGTGGATAGCCATTGTTGTTTTTGATGGATGTTTGCTTCTGAAAGAGATGATGAAGAAGATCTCAGACAACTTGGACAGCAAAGGTAAGGATTTTAGTACTTGAGAATGTGAAGGTAGGTGTTGCAGATAAACTTATTCTTACTTGTATATATATATAGATGTATAGGGTACAGAAGAAATCATGTTAATCTATTATTAAGGGGGAGATGTGGAATGAATGGTGAAGGTGCAATTGCCGAGTCTGGTCAGTATTGATAAAGGCATGGTTTCATGAGCATCACATGGTGTTGTCTTCCAATTGATCATCAAGAATTCCACGGCTAAGACTTGAATGAATAGTTTGCCTACCCCTTCTGGAAGAACAACAGACTAAGGACCCATTCAAATATGGAAAATTTTGGATCCATAAAAGTCTTCTACAGAAGAAGAGTTGTAACACTTCACCCTTTACCTTAGTTTGGCCTGACATCTTAAGGTCATCCATGTTACATGTTTCCTGTCATTATCTGACAGATATATGTCTCTAAAGTAGCTTCTAACATAAATAGCAAAGAAGCATTTACAGGTCGAGAGATCTTCCATATTTTAGTGGGTCCTTAGTCTGCCGGAAAGGGTAGGCAAACTATTCTTTCAAGTCTTAGCCATGGAAATTCTTGATAATGAATTGGAAGACAACACCATGTGATCCTAGAAATTGCCCCTTCACCACTCATTCCACATCCCCCACTTAATAATAGATGAACATGATTTCTGTTATATCTTATAAATCAATATATACAAGCAAAAATAAGGTCATTGGCAACACCTATCTTCACATTCTCAGGTCCTAAAGATCCTTTACCTTTGCTTTCCAAGTTCTCTCAGATCTTCTGCATCTTCCCTTTTATACATCCATACAATGTCTATCTGGCTGCCTCCTATCGTGAGCTCTAAGAAAGTTCCCAAGGGCTACTTTGCAGTTTATGTTGGTGAGAACCAGAAGAGGTTTGTGATACCATTGTCATTCTTGAGTCAGCCTTTATTTCAAGATTTGCTAGGCATGTCAGAAGAAGTGTTTGGATATAGTCCGACAGGCGGTCTCAGAATTCCTTGCAGTGAAGACATCTTTGTTGATGTTACCTCTCGCTTGAATTGATTGTGAAAAAATTAGCACAAACCAGCAAATGCAATTTTGTAAAGCAAACATCACTAATACCGTGTATACATTTTTTTCTCCATCCTTTTTGCCTTGGGGAGCAGAAATTAGTCTCCCTAAGTGGAAAATTAGTGATGGTGGTTACTGTAACTTCTATTAATCAGCAAGGAAAAATCACAGTTAGAAGCATATTATTCTGTCAGAATTCCTATCTTTACTTTAACTGTAAATGATATACTTTCGAATACACATATCCATAACATATTCATACATGATAATAAATTAGTATGATCATAAAAATATATGAAAAATAACTTAGAAAAATTCGAGCACCCATATTAAACATTCAAGCTCAATTCCGGATAACTTAGAGAGTACTCTTTCACGAAAGGTTATTAAATTTTCAATTTCATTTCATAATGTTCAAAGTAATGTTCTTAATGCAGATTTGACAAAGAAATAAGATATATTAAGATTTGAGACAGGAAAGGCTAGTTGTGGCCTGTAGGAAAGAAACAATTCAGGAAACGCTCTCTTCACAAGGGTTTGTCGTTCCAGATACTCATTGAAGGAACACGAATGTGATTCTGCACTGGCACATGTTATAAGTTCTGATTTACTCTTGCCTTTACCAGCTGCTTGTTACCGTTCAACTGCAGTAAATGATTGAAATAAATAAAGGGACCATCACATTCTGCTTTTATTTCCATTTTTTTTAGAGAAGTCAACATGTAGATATGGGGTAATGGTCACCCATGTTATATGTTTCCTGTCATTTCTGAATTATGATTTCGAAAGGAGGTCCTGAGTATAAAAGTTTAGTTTTTGATAATACTAAAACAAGAAATTTGCTTTGAAAATTATGAAAAGAAAAAATCTGAATGGAAATAAAATTCCAGCTGATGGATGTGCTTCGAACTGTGATTTGTCTTACTGATTGATAGAAGTTAGAGTAACAACCATCTCTAGTTTACCACTTAAGAGACTTACTTCTGCTCCCCAAGGCAAAAAGGATGGGAAAAAGGTGTTTACATAGTTTAGATTTTTGCTTTACAAAATTGTATGGGCTGATTGTGATAATTCTTTCACAATCAATTCAATCGAGAGGTAACATCAACAAATACGTCTTCGTTGCAGGGAATTGTGAGACCGCCGGTAGGATGAGTATATCCGAACTCTTCTTCTGACATGCCTAGCAAATCTTGAAACAAAGGCTGGTTCAAGGACACCGGTATCACAAACCTCTTCAGGCTTTCTCCCACATAAACTGCAAAGTAACACTTGGGAACTTAGAGCTAACTATACGTGGTAGGCGAATGGCCGTGGTTTACTTTGATAGATGTAGCTTCTAAAAGAGAAGAAGTGCATGATCTCAGAGAAATTGGAGAGCAAAGGTAAGGATGTTTAGTACTTGAGAATATGAAGATTGGTGTTGCCAATGAACTTACTCTTACTTGTATATATAGATGTATAGGGTAGACAGGAAATCATGTTAATCTATTATTAAGTGGGAGATGTGGAATGAGTGGTGAAGGGGCAATTGCTGGTGTCGGGTCAGTGTTGAGAAAGGCATGGTTTCATGAGCATCACATGGTGTTGTCTTCCAACTCATTATCAAGAATTCCATTGTGAAGACTTGAAAGAATAGTTTTCCTACCACTTTTGGCAGAGAAACCGACGAAGGACCCTCTCAAATATGGAAGATTTTGGATCCATAAAAATCTTCTACGCAGAAGAATAGTTATAACTCTCCACCATTGACGTTACAGGCAACCCTAGAGACATACAGTCTGTCATATATGACATGAAACATATAACATGGGTGGCATTGGCCTATTTATCTACATGCTGACTTCTCTCAAAACATGTAAATTGATGGTCCCTTTATTTCAATCTTTAACAGCAGTTGAACAGTAACAAGCAGCTGGTGAAGGCAAGAGGAAATCAAAATTTATGTTCCTTCAATAACTTGTAAGACAAACCCTTGTGAAGAGTTCCTCAAGTGTGTCCTACAGGCTACAACTAGTCCTTATCAGAACCGAACTGGTTCCTTTATATCCTGGTTGTTGTCTATGCTTTTAAGCAGTCAAATAGGGGGGGGGGGGCGCTTACAGCTCACAAAAGTTCTGGTATGTCTTGCTATATGTATGGATAACCTTACAGATGAACCTGTTTTCAGTCCACATTTCTGATGGCATGTCTTGGAGTTCTCTGCATATTTTTTGGTCCTACTTCATAATAAAAATGTCTTTAACTCTTTGGCTAAGAGTTTGGGATAAAGGGAGATAATATGTCAGGCCAAAAGGAAATTAGGTGTAATATTTTGGACAGATTCAATAGCATTAGCCTTCAAGCTCAAGTCTCTTTTACTGCATAGTTATTTGGGCTGAAAACTGATATCTGGTTTTTGAATAACAGTGTGACATAGGAATCCATGAATGAATTGTGGCCTTACACTCCAGTTGCTGAGCTGAATCTAAATCCTATAAATGCTGATATCAATATATTAAGTAGACTTTGGTAAAAAAAGAGAATGAAGAAAACTAACAGATGGAGGGGGATAAATGTGAAAAAATTAAAAAGGTATTCGTCTTGATATATCTTAATTCTTTGTCAAGTCTGCATTAAGAAAGTTACTTTGAAAATTATGAAACAAAATTAATCTTTTAATAACCTTACTTACACGAAAGAATACTATCTTTATTAGCCGGATTTGAGCTTGAACATTGAATACTGGTGCTCGAATTTTTCTAAGTTTTTCCCCCCATATATTTGAAGTACCATACTAATTTTCTCATGTTTGATTATGTTAGTAATTTGTTATGCGGCAAAATAACCAAAACGATAATGACATAGACCAAGACATGCACATGAGGGTTACACCTATTCTATATTTATAGACCCAAATACTTGGTCACCAAGAAACCTTATTCAATAAGATCTCCTACTTAAAATAGATATTTACTTATTAAATTGAATCCTAATTACCGAGTAATCTTCAACTACTAGAATTACAATAAAACCCAACTTAATTACCGATTAGAATTTGAGTCAAAACATAACATATTATGTTTTGGATACGTGCATTCAAAAGAAAAATGAAGAGTCCAAAAAGCTTAGCAAGCAGAATAAAGTAATTTTAGAACACGGTAGATCGTTTACAGTTAAATTAAACATGGGAAATTCTGAAAGAATGATGTTCTTCTAACTGTCATTTTTCCTTGATGATTAATAAAAGTTACAGTAACCATCTCTAATTTTCCACTTAGGGAGACTTATATCTGCTCCCCAAGGAAAAAGGATGTGAAAAAAAGTGTTTACATGGTATTTGTGATGTTTTCTTTACAAAATTGTATTTGCTGATCTGTGTTAATTCTTTCACAAT
This sequence comes from Hibiscus mutabilis, assembly GCA_019671005.1. Lineage (NCBI taxonomy): Eukaryota > Viridiplantae > Streptophyta > Magnoliopsida > Malvales > Malvaceae > Hibiscus > Hibiscus mutabilis. The sequence goes on from CM033754.1 coordinate 37,759,070, forward strand.
CAATTCAAGCGAGAGGTAACTTCAAGAAAGTTGTCTTCGTTGCAGGGAATTCTGAGGCCGCCAGTAGGATGAGTATATCCGAACTCTTCTTCTGACATGCCTAGCAAATCTTGAAACAAAGGCTGGTTCAAGAATGACACTGGTATCACAAATCTCTTTTGGTTCTCTCCAACATAAACTGCAAAGTAGCCCTTGGGAACTTTCTTGGAGCTCATGATACGAGGCAGGCGGAGAGCCATTGTTGTTTTCGATGGATGTATAAAAGGGAAGACGGGGAAGATCTTAGAGAACTCGTAAAGAAAAGGTAACGATCTTGAGTACTTGAGAATGTGAAGGTAGGTGTTGCCGATGAGCTTATTCTTACTTGTATATATATATATATATATATGCAAGGGCCACAAGAAAATGTTCATCTATTAAGTCGGGGATGAGAAGCAGTAGCGAAGGGAAATTGCTGGGGTTTGATCAGTAATGAGAAAGGCATGGTTCCATTAGGGTCACATGGTGTTGTCTTCCAATTCATTATCAAGAATTCCATGGCTAAGACATGAAAGAATTGTTTGCCTACCAATTCTGGCAGAACAAACCGGCCCAGGACCCACTTAAATACGGAAGATCTTGGACCCGAAAAGGCTTCTACACAGTAGCAGAGTTGTAACACTTCGCCATTGACGTTAAAGGCAACCATAGAGACATACAATCTGTCATATAATGAAAGGAAACATGTAACATGGGTGACTTTGACCTCCTATTGCATGCCAACGTCACTCCAAAATTGAATAAAAAAGTGAAAATGTTTATTTTAAAAGTGGATTTTGATAGGGGTGGGTGGATCTTGAAAGATAAACCCTTGTGAAGAGCACATGAAGTATGTCCTACCGTCTGCAAGTAGTCCTCACCAGAACTCAATTGGTTGTATTTTATCCAGGTTGTCTATGCTGTGCTGCAATCAAATTGTTCCAAGGAGGAGGAAGACAATATTATGCCTTACACCTCACCAAATTTCTGGTATGTGTTGCTACACATATGGATAACTTTACAGATGAACCTGTTTTCAGTCCAAATTTCTGATGGCATGTTTGTTGAGTTCTCCGCATATATTGACTATTCAATATTACATGTAATGACTGATTCCAAACTGATCATTAAATGATTGAGATATGGGGAGAGGATGTCTGGTCAAAAGGAAATTAGGTTCAATGTGTTGAAGTACCGATTCGATAGCATCACCCATCAAGTTCAAGTCACTTTGATTATATAGTTATTATAAGACTTGTCCAACAGTTTTGGTCATTGAAAGCAAAAGAGCAAGGAGTTAGTAGTAGTCCTTTTACTCTATCTCAAAATGCTATTGATGTTGCATTCAGTCATTTGTATATCAGCTAACATATACGCGAGTGGAGTTGAGAGAATTTTAGTTGATTAACACATAGAAACAAAGACGTAAATCGGATCATGTGGATTAGTCTATATCACCATTTATAGCTACACTCTCAAAATAGATTACAATCTCTACCTTGTGTATTTTCCGCAACATCAGACTTAAGAACAAGAGAGTGAATTGAGGTCATGTAATTATGCTGCTAGCATAGCCATGCTATAGGTGTGATGATAAGAACTAAGGCCTAATACGAAGGGTTGACATGTGATATTGTTTTCAGAGTGATTAAATCAAACAAAACTTTTCAAAGATACAAGGAAATAAATTATTTCATTGTATCTGTCAACCTAAAAACATTTGCAGGTGGAGTTGGATTATTCATTGATTTCTTTGTGTTTCCTGAACAATTTTTCCCCAAATGTATGAGTAATTATTATTTATTTGACTTGTTCAAGCGTTTTGATCATAGCAAGCAAAAAAAGCAAGGAGTTGATAATTCTCTTGCTCTTATCTCAAAAATAGTGAAAAAGCCATCTGATGTTGAATTCAGTCATTTGCATATTTTCTTACAAATGCAAAAGAGTACTTGTAGTCTATGCTACCTGCACTTGAGGTCGAGTATTGAAGACGGATGATCAAATTTCATTCAGATTTTCATTATATTTGGGGAATGGTACTTATATTTTGTTTGAATTTGTTTGACAGATGTAATCTAAAGAAAGTGAAGAGTCCAACTCCATAGAACTTAGCGTGTCGTGCGAAGTAATTTTAGAACAAGATAGATCATTAACAATTTAATTAATGATGGAAATAACATGAACAAATACAAATGTATTCTGCAAGGAAATAAAATTCCAACTGATGTACTTCGAGCTGTCATTTTCCTCACTGATTGATAGAAGTTACAGACTTACAGTAACCACCATCTCTAGTTTTCCACTTAGGGAGACTTATTTCTGCCCCCCAAGGCAAAAAAGGATGGGAAAAAGGTGTATACATAGCGTTAAACTTTTGCTTTACAAAATTGTATTTGCCGATTTGTGTTAAATTCTCTCACAATCAATTTAAGCAGGAGGTAACATCAACAAAGATCTCTTCGTTGCAGGGAATTGTGAGACCGCCAGTAGGATGACTATATCCGAACTCTTCCTCTGACATGCCTAGTAAATCTTGAAACAAAGGCTGGTTCAAGAACGACACTGGTATCACAAACCTCTTCTTGTTCTCTCCAACATAAACTGCGAAGTAGCCCTTGGGAACTTTCTTAGAGCTAATCATACGAGTCAGGCGGATAGCCATGTTTGTTTTTAATAGATGTGTGCTTCTAAAAGGGAAGAAGACGAATCTCTCAGGTAACTAAGAAAGCTAAGGTAAGGATCTTTAGTACTTGACAATGTGTAGATAGGTGTTGAAAATGGACTTATTCTTACTTGCAAATATAGATGGAAGGGGCACAAGGAAATGTGCATCTATTAAGTAGGGTATATGGAATGAGTGGTGAAGATGCAATTTCCGGGGTCTGATCAGTAATGAGAAAAGGCATGGGGTTCATTAGTGGAGTCACATGGTTTTGTCTTTCGATCCATTATCAAGAATTCCATGGCTAAGACATGAAAGAATAGTTTGCCTACCTATTCTGGCAGAACAAACCGACTAAGGGCCCACTCAAATATGGAAGATCTGGACCTGTAAAATGCTTATTCAAAGTAAAAGAGTTGTAGTATTTCACTATTTATGTCAGTGACTACTTTAGAGACACATATCTGTCATACATATATGATATATCTTGCATATATGCATTTTATCCATGTTGTTGTCTATGCTGTGCTGCAATCAAATTGTTCCACGGGGGAGAAAGACAATACTAAGTCTTACAGCATATGTGTTGCTATATGTATGGATACCCTTACAGTTAAACCTGTTCCCAATCCACATTTCCGATAACATGTTTGTTGTGTTCTCTGCATATATATTTGACAAGTGCAAAAATTGTCAAATAAATAATCCTAATCTCTAGTAATTAATAATGAAAACTAATCTCTAGTAATTAATAATGGAAAGTAGTATAGAGAAGTAGGGTCGATCTATAGGGACTAAGAAAAATTGACAGTTTGGTTTGAACAATCTGCAAAAAATAAAGAGGGGGATTTTAGAGATAACAAACGATAAAATAGTTGATATATGAAGGTAATGAACGGCAAATAAGATGGAAAATTATAAAGAATTCAATAAGATGAGATAGCCATAGGCTTTGCTAGCCTCAATTTCGATCGATCATCGAAATAGATTTTCCCTCCTTGATAATACGCTGGTTACAGTCTGCAGGGCCCAACCCATACAACTAACTTTTCTCTCCGATTAATCGAGACTTCCAAGTTATCTCCAAAATATGATCCTTAATGCTCTAACCATGTCTATCGCCGTTAGCACCAAGTCACTTTGAGTACTAGAAGAGCCCAACTCGAGTTATAGCCTCTCACTGAAAATCGAACCCAATCTTAATTCCCCTTAGCAGACCGCCGCTAACCGCTAAGTTTGTTCACAGGAAGTTGGATTACGACCAACTGATCCGACTTCCAAGCCGCAAGCCAAAACACCTTTCAAATCAACGTCTTATTGAGTTGAAGATATAGTAACTTTTAAAGGAATGACCGATTACCACTCATAGTTTCTAGAGAATCGAAGAATACTTTCTTGGAGATGTTAAGTGCAAATCCAATTCTCACGATTCAAAATTGAGTCATTGCAAAGCTTTAGACTAAGTGAAGTTTAGCTAAGCATGGATTAGATTGTGCTTAGGGTTTGGAAAATAAATAAAGAATAAAGTAAAAGAATGAAAATAAAATAAAATCTATTATAGAAATGACTAAGGAAATTACAAATTCCAATATGATTTCTAATGTTGAACCCAGAGATATTTATGCTCGAGAATCTTAACAAGGTAGAATAACTAAAAACTCTAATAAAAGATAAAGCTAAAATATTCAAACTAAAAACCTAAAATTAAATCAAAAGGTTTATCACAAAAGGCAAAGATAATAAATTTGAATTATGTGGCTCTAGTTGAATTCTGCTTTATGTTCTGGATAACCTCATATTTATCTTTCATGCACTTATCCTCAAGATAATTCTAAATTTGACTTTGAGATAATGCTGGTCCGCCTTCTAGAAGTTGCTGACTGTACCACCGAATTCTGCTGCATCGGACTCGGACTACGTCGTGTCTCAGGTCGTGCCCACGACTTCTATCATGACATCCAGTGAATATCCAGATTCTGCATTCAATTGTTGGTTTTGGACTGACAAAGTCTAACAAAGCTCCTAACCACCAGAAAATGACGAATTAGTAATATCCAAACGAAAATTGAGGAATAAATATCACTAATAATATACAATATTTTACACTTATCAATATTGACTATTCATCGTTACATGTAAAGACTGATTCTGAACTGATCGCTAAACTATCGGGATAATGGGAGATAAGATGTCAGGTTAAAAGGAAATTAGGTGTTTGAAGTATTTTCATCTTTAGGTGGTGAATTTTACTAAGGCTTAGCGAACTAACAGTTATCGACTCAGACAACAAGGTATTATTTAAATATACGGATAGGCCAAGCTGTTCAATGAGTTTTCGGTATAAGTTAATCGTTTTCTATCAGCAAAGCCAGAAAGCTATTATCTGCATATTGGACTGTGTGATCGCCCAATTGGATGGCTAAACTCCTCTTCTGCCTGATTGAGCAGTTCTCGAAATACTTGGTGCTTTAAGAATGAAACTGGAATTATAAACCAAATATTTTGGATTGATCACCAACATTAACAACAAGGTCGCTTTGTTTATTTCTAAAGCCGCTGTCACCCTTCCGGTAATCCGCTTAGTGTGAAAAACTGTAGGTACCTGTAAACCTACAACTCTTATGTCACTGAAAATGTTGCAATTGCACAATATATATATATATATATTGGACAGTGAGAATCACCCTTTCTACTTGCACATATGGAGGAAATGGTAAATCCTAGTCATTTACTGTTAGCTTGCAATATGGAGTAATCTTGGAACAAGGTAATTCATTTACACTTAAAAGATGAAATTAGAAAGAAGAATGGGACCATATAAAGTTATGAAAAGAAATAAATTCCAATTGAATGATGTGTTAGCAGTCATTTTCCATACAGGAAGAAGTTACAGTAATCACCATCTCTAACTTTCCACTTGGGAAGACTTATATCTGCTCCCCAAGGGAAAAAAATGGGAAAAAGTGTTTAAATTGCGTTAGATGTTTGCTTTACAAAATTGTATAGGCTGATTTATGTTAATTCTCTCACAATCGATTCAAGCGAGAGGTAACATCAACAAAGAGGTCTTCGTTGCAGGGAATTGTGAGACCGCCAGTAGGATGACTATATCCAAACTCATCTTCTGACATGCCTAACAAATCTTGAAACAAAGGCTGGTTCAAGAAGGACACTGGTATCACAAACCTCTTCTGGTTTTCTCCAACATAAACTGCAAAGTATCCCTTGGGAACTTTCTTAGAGCTTACGATACGAGGAAGGCGGATAGCCATGGTTGATTTTGAAAGATGTATGCTTCTAAAAGGGAAGAAGTGGAAGATCTCAGATAACTTGGAAAGAAAGGGTAAGGATCTTTAGTACTTGAGAATTTGAAGATAGGTGTTGCCAATGAACTTATTCTTGTATATATAGATGTCTAGGGCAGAAAGGAAATCATGTTCTATTATTAAGTGTGGCATGTGGAATGAGTGAAGGGGCAATTTCTGGGGTCTGATCATTAATGAGAAAGGCACGGTTTGATGAGGATCACATGCTGTTGTCTTCCAATTCATTATCAAGAATTCCATGGCTAACACTTGAAAGAATAGTTTCCCTATCCGTTCCGGTAGAACGAGCCGACTAAGGACCCACCCAAAATTTTGAAGATCAGGAGCTGTAAAATGCTTGTTCAGAAGCTACTTTAGAGACATATATCTGTCAGACAAGAAACATGTAACATGGGTGACCTTGACCTCCTATTATCAAGTTAGTCATGTGTTCCTTTGATGACTAACTTGTAAGACAAACCCTTGTGAAGGCCACCTGAAGTGGGTCATACAGGCTATATGACTAGTCCTCGTCTGAACCCAACTGGTTGGATTTTACTTTAAGTTTCTTCTACAGTGAAAATGATAATATTAAGCAGTATGTTCATCTTTGAGTGGTAAATTTTACTATAAGTTTCTTCTACAGCGAAAATGGAGACAAAAGTATATAAATTTTACATTTAGTTTGATTGGAAGACGCGAGTCAACCAAATTTTGGAAGATGGGGACATTGTCTCGTAATACAAACAATACAGAGTTCACCGGCAAAAAGTTTCCCTAAGTTCACGAGACAAACTTCAATCATATACATATACATATATATATATATATGTATATAATATCAACAACAAAATGCACATAAAAAATAATTGATCCTTCAAAAATCAGAGCCAAGCCACAAAACTGACCAAGAGAGAATGAAACCAAAATTCCTGCTCTTTTTCTTCATTCTATTATGCAGTCTCATAGTTCCTCTTCTTGGAACTCAAAGCAAAACACCGGACAATGGAACAATATACAAAGTCTCCAAGCAACTCTGTTGGGGTTGTATTGGCGAGTCACTCGTGTTCCTATTCGCTCACAACTTGGCGAGGGCAACCAAATGGGAGCCACTCTTGTTCTGGGTTTCTAGCTCGAGAAATATGCCCGATGGTGGGCGGCGCAAAGGCAAGCAGACTGCAAACTACAACATTCATTTCCAGAAGGTGACTTCAAGCTGGGAGAGAACATATATTGGGGCAGTGGCTCGACGTGGAGGCCCAGTGATGCGGTGCGTGCATGGTCCGCGGAAGAAAAATATTACGACTACGCGACCAACTCGTGCTGGGAGGGGAAGATGTGCGGCCACTACACACAAATTGTTTGGAAAAATACCAGAAGAATTGGGTGTGCTCGAGTGGTTTGTGACAGTTGTCACGGGGCTAGATTTTGACTCTAGCTGATCCGTGCGGCCTTAGACGCCTTCGACGCAAATCAGTCGATTCCTACGCCTAAGTCAGCCTTCAACCAGCCTTGTGAGTACTCCTGCTCAACAACGGCTTCGACAAGCTCTCCAGGTTTCGATGGATCTCGTCACAGACACCACTTGTGTCGCGGGGCTACACCTTTGGCAGACGAATCGTGTGAACCTTAGTTGCTTTCTCGGTTGAAACGTCGGCTAAGTCACCCTGAAGTACCTTGTCACGGTCTTAGGTGAAGATCTCTCGACAAACACCTAACTCAGCCAGGATTCTCGCTCCGGAAGATCAAACACTCCTCGAAGCCCTCGAACGAAAGATCGTTCTAAGCGAAAGCTAATCAAAGAACAACGGAAAGAGATTGGTAGCTAGAACAACGAAGAACATTCAAGAACAACAAAGAACAATAAAGAACACTCAAGGAGTTTTAGAGTAAATGCTTCTTGTATTACTCAAAGTGAAGTATGAAGTGAAGTGAATTGAATGATTTACAAGTGAGGAGGGAGCCTCTATTTATAGTTGAACTCCCCTACATCCAACGACTCAGTTTAAATTACATCGACGGTCGAGATTGATCTTATCTTATCTGATCAAATCTCTAATTCAAATCTCTATTTATCACAAACATTATCTACACATTATATTCAAATAAATGGATAATGTTTTGACCAAATTACCCTCCTGAATCCTCCATGGATTTGGCTAAGTCTTGTGGGCTTTCTAGCATTCTCCAAGTGCCGGGCCAAGTGTGATGATCTTGGCAAGCCCGTTCCACCGCGCAAACCCTCTTTGGCTGATTCTTGCGCCAATGCCTTGGTCCCAAAGGTTCGGTCCACGCCTTCCTCCAAGTGCTGGGCCAAATCTAATGATCTTGGCAAGCTCGTTACACCGCGCAAACCTTCTTTAGCTGATTCTTGCGCTAACGCCTTGGTCCCAAAGGTATGGTGCTCGCCATTCTTCGAGTGCTGGGCCACATTTGGCAAGCCCGTTGCATTGCGCACAACCTCCCTATTTGTTGCTCGCGCTAATGTCTCGATCCGAAAAGTTTGGTCCGTGACATTCTCCCCCACTTGACTTAGTGACGCCCTCGTCGCTGCACTCGAACGATCCTGGGCAGGGTCAACTTGATTACTCGTCGATGCCTCGGCTTCATGCAATTCCCCCATATGAACTGCTCGCCTCGACTCAAACTATCGTTGAACATCGCGTGCTAACACGCCTCTTGATACATCTCCCTTGTAGGAGCACTCTTCCACAAACTCTGATTTACCTCGACTCAGACCCACTTGGTCCTGCGGCAAAGACTTGGAAGTCGTCACAACATTGAACACAGACTGAACTCTCAGATTCGTCGACAACTCTGACTTGCCCCTTTAAACTCTGAAAGGTCTCTTCCAATCTTCTTTTCCCCCGCACTGAAGACTAGGTCTCACTTGACCTACGCCCATCAACAACGGCAAATCAAAACTAAAAACACTAGGAACGTGTTTGAGATGTACCTTCTCCTCGATCACATTTACTCTAAAACAGGTCAGCCCTTCTTTCTCCTTGAAGTCTGGCCCCCTCTGCATTGAACCTTCTTCATCGAAGTTCTTTGCATGCACCGGCACTTTCGCCACAAAGTCTGTTGCGATACTCTGCATCGGCACTTCTTCCCTGAAGTACGTTGCTTCTGGTTGCATCCGCCCTTCTGACTTGAAGTTTGGTGCTCTCTTGCATCGATCCTTCCTCCTTGAAGTTCGGTGCTTTCTCTTGCGTCGACACTTCCTATCTGAAGTTCGTCGCTCGTTTCCCACCTTGCCATTTGGTGGTGTCTCCACGGTTACTATGTCTCCTAACGGCTTGGCCCCCTTCTACTCTACAATGGTCTCAAAAGCGATGCTCTTTCCCTGAACATCCTCGGCAAGCTCCTCGGTAGCCTTCTCGGACATGGTTACCCCTTTCTGCTTTCGGTCCCCCTTGGCCTTGGCAGAACTCGACATTATCGGATCAAGCGATGCAGCCTCGCTCTCTTCGGGCTCACCCAACTCCTTGGATGGCTTGACTCGATCCTGGAAATCTCGCAATTTGTGAGGCCCCTTACACTGGTAACACTCTAGTTGCTTCATCTTGCGTCGGCACTTCTTCCTCGAAGTCCTTCGCTTCTTTCCCACCTTGCCCATAGGTGGCATCTTAACGGTTGCTATGTCCCTCGATGGCTCAGCCCCCTTCGACACTATACTGGTCTCAAAAGTAATGTTCTTCACTCGAACATTCTCGGCAAGCTCTTTTCCAGCCTTCCCAGACATCTTCAACCCATTCTGCTCATGGTCTCCGCTTACCTTGGCAGAACTAGATAACTCGGAACCAAGTTTCACAGGCTCTTTACTCTTGGCCTTGTCCTGTCCCTCGGACCACTTGGATCGAAACGGGCATCTCCGCAACTTATGAGGTCCCTTACATCGGTAGCACCTCAATCGCCTCGTCTTTACCCTCGGCTTAACAGCTTCCTCACTTGCTATCGCACCAAGTCTCATCGCTGGCTGGACTACTTTGGCACTCATAGTCGAACCACGGTTCTCATTTCGCTTGGCGGCATTGACACTCACAATCGCCCCAAGTCTCATCGCTGGCTGGACTACTTTGGCACTCGTAGTCGAACCACGGCTCTCACTTCGCTTGGCGGCATTGACACTCGCAATCGCCCCAAGTCTCGCAACTTCTCCCTTTGACTCGTTTGCTGTCTTCAACATGGCAGCTAGGCGGTTCTTCTCGGGACATCCCCTTATCAAATGAGGACCATCACAGAAGTAGCACTTCAACTTCTTGTTCCCCTTCTTTTCTGGCACGAACTTAGCCTCACCATTCCCCTTGTCTCTCGAACTGGGCCTGGTTGACTCAACACTCGCCTGCTTGCATTCTGCGGGCTCGGTCAGAGGTTCGGCAACAACAAAAGCCTCTGGGCATCTCCCTGCTCTGCTGCGAGCTTCGCCCCTGGTCTAAATCCTTCTAAGAAGGTCTTGAGCGCATCACATTCGCTCATTGCCATCTTGCAACTGAGCAGCTCCCTCTTGAGCTCATCCACTTCTTTTCGCAAAGCTTCCATCTCAGCTTCACTAGCATTACTCCCTCGAAATATCACCAACTTGTTGAGAACTTCTCGTGTCTCGTCCTTGAACCGGTCATCTATGGACTCTACCTCGTCAAGACGGGACTCGAAAACACCTTGGGTCTGCTTGGCCTCCTCCTCGGATTTCTCAAGTCTACAAACCCTCTTTCCCAACGACTCCAATTCCGCCTTCATTGCCTCCACTGCATCTTGAAGGGAATCATCTTGTTGGTTCAACTTCTCGTACACCGAGTTGAGAACTTCTTGGATCTCCTTCGCGGTTTCCTCCTTGGAAGAATCATCCGCTTTTTGCAAATCCACCATCTTGGCTTCACAAGCACAACTCTCTCGAACTACCTCCAACTCGTTGAGGATGCGTTGTGTCTCGTCATTGAACTTGCCCTCCATGGACTCTAACTTTTCAAGACATGACTCCACAACACTCTGGGTCTTTTTGGCCTCCTCTCTTAGAGTTTCCACTGCAGCCTCTAAGGAATCGCCACACTCAAACATCTTCACATCCAAGCCATTAGGAGCCCATTGAACCTCCTCCTGGATCCCTTCTAGAGACTCTAACATCTCAATATCCAACGAACCCAGCTTCTCAAGGTTTACTGACTCTAGCTGTTCAAACACCACCTCGGCCTCCTTCTTGAAGTCCAAGAGTTTATCGACCCAAGCCTCCATGACTGTTATGAATTCAAGATTCGAGTGTACCTTATTTTCAAGACGGTCACTCCTCTCGTCAAATTCCTTCAGAGTCTTTCTTACATCGTCCATTGTCAGTGTCTTCTTCTTTGGTGCCATCTCAATCACCACTTTGCCACGAACTAGTCTGATCCCTTATCACTTCGACTAACTCGAACGCAAACCACCACCACGCTTATCTGCAACTACAAGCTGGAACCCACCACACTTGACTGCACCTGCAAGTTGGCTTGAACACAAGTCACCACCACGCTTGACTGCAACTGCGAGTTGGCTCGAACGCAAGTCCCTTCCACGACTCGCTCGGATAGCACTTATCACGGCACTTATCTGATTCCACCTCTCGTGGCTCTCTCTGTTACCAACTCTCACAGCTCTTTCTGATACCAACTATCAGCAAAACTTCGCTCCGACGCCAACTGTCACAGAACCGTCTCTGATACCAACTATCAGCAAAACTTCGCTCTGATACCAACTGTCCCGGGGCTAGATTTTGACTCTAGCTGATCCGTGCGGCCTTAGACGCCTTCGACGCAAATCAGTCGATTCCTACGCCTAAGTCAGCCTTCAACCAGCCTTGTGAGTACTCCTGCTCAACAACGGCTTCGACAAGCTCTCCAGGTTTCGATGGATCTCGTCACAGACACCACTTGTGTCGCGGGGCTACACCTTTGGCAGACGAATCGTGTGAACCTTAGTCGCTTTCTCGGTTGAAACGTCGGCTAAGTCACCCTGAAGTACCTTGTCACGGTCTTAGGTGAAGATCTCTCAACAAACACCTAACTCAGCCAGAATTCTCGCTCCGAAAGATCAAACACTCCTCGAAGCCCTCGAACGAAAGATCGTTCTAAGCGAAAGCTAATCAAAGAACAACGGAAAGAGATTGGCAGCTAGAACAACGAAGAACACTCAAGAACAACAAAGAACAATAAAGAACACTCAAGGAGTTTTAGAGTAAATGCTTCTTGTATTACTCAAAGTGAAGTATGAAGTGAAGTGAATTGAATGATTTACAAGTGAGGAGGGAGCCTCTATTTATAGTTGAACTCCCCTACATCCAACGGCTCAGTTTAAATTACATCGACGGTCGAGATTGATCTTATCTTATCTGATCAAATCTCTAATTCAAATCTCTAATTATCACAAACATTATCTACACATTATATTCAAATAAATGGATAATGCTTTGACCAAATTACCCTCCTGAATCCTCCATGGATTTGGCTAAGTCTTGTGGGCTTGCGGGCTTTCTAGCATTCTCCAAGTGCCGGGCCAAGTGTGATGATCTTGGCAAGCCCGTTCCACCGCGCAAACCCTCTTTGGCTGATTCTTGCGCCAATGCCTTGGTCCCAAAGGTTCAGTCCACGCCTTCCTCCAAGTGCTGGGCCAAATCTAATGATCTTGGCAAGCTCGTTACACCGCACAAACCTTCTTTAGCTGATTCTTGCGCTAACGCCTTGGTCCCAAAGGTATGGTGCTCGCCATTCTCCGAGTGCTAGGCCACATTTGGCAAGCCCGTTGCATTGCGCACAACCTCCCTATTTGTTGCTCGCGCTAATGTCTCGATCCGAAAAGTTTGGTCCGTGACACAATGGAGATGTGTTCATGACTTGTAATTATGATCCTCCGGGTAACTATATTGGCGAGAGGCCGTATTGACATGGACATGGTGGAGTATTGTAATTCCAAGGGGTACCTTGACTAGTGAACTTAACAAGTGTATTTAGGTACTCATTAGAAATATATGATGTAAATCATATATGTGTACATTATTGAAGCGTACTTAATATGTATTCGAGTTGTGGACATAAAAATATAATATGAGACATGTATGCAAAGATAAGTTGCATTACACTCTTCAGGAAAGAACCTAAGTTTGAACCTTGGAAACAGTATTATTGGAAGAACAATGTGCTTCTAACTGTCATTTTTCCTTGCTGATTAAAAAAAGTTAGAGTAACCACCATCTCTAATTTTCCACTTGGGGATACTTATATTTGCTCCCCAAGACAAAAACGATGAGAAAAAAGATGTTTACATATTTGTGATGTTTGCTTTACAAAATTCTTTTTGTTGATTTGTGTTAAATCTCTCACAATCAATTCAAGCGAGAGGTAACATCGAGAAAGATGTCTTCGTTGCAGGGAATTCTTAGACCGCCAGTAGGATGAGTATATCCGAACTCTTCTTCAGACATGCCTAGCAAATCTTGAAACAAAGGCTGGTTCAAGAACGTCACTGGTACCACAAACCTCTTCTGGCTTTCTCCAACATAAACTGCAAAGTAACCCTTGGGAACTTTTTAGAGCTTACGAAACGAGGCAGGCGGATAGCCATTGTTGTTTTCAATGGACGTATAGAAAGGGAAGACTGAAGAGATCTCAGAGAACCTGGAATTCAAAGTAAGGATGTTTAGTACTTGAGAATGTGAAGGCAGGTGTTGCCAATTAACTTATTCTTACTTGTATATATAGATGTAAGGGGCACAAGATAAGGAATGAGTGGTGAAGGGGCAATTGATGGGGTCTGATCAGTAATACGACACATGGTGTTGTCTTCCTACTCGTCATCAAGAATTCCATGGCAAAGACTTCAAAGAATAGTTTGCCTACCCTTTCTGGCAAAACGAACCGACTAAGGACCCACTCGAATATGGATGAGTCCGATCTGTCATAAGTTTATTTACAGTATAAGAGTTCTATTACTTCTCCACTTACGCTAGGGGCAACCCTAGAGACATATAATCAGTCATGTCATCCTTCAATAACTTGTAAGACAAACCCTTGTGAAGAGCACCTGAACTCTGTCCTACATGCTACAACTAGTCCTCACCATAACCCAACTGGCTGCAACCAAATTGTTCAATGGGGGGGGGGGGGAGAACGACAATATTAAGCCGGACAGCTCTCGAAATTTCCGGTATGTGTTGCTATAAATATGGATAACTTTACAGATCAGTAACTTTGTAATCCAAATTCTGATGGCATGATTGTGGAGTTCTGTGCATATACTGATCATTCATTATTATATATAAAGACACTGTCTTCCTTGAAATAAAAACTGAACTCTTTGACTAAATAATTGGGATAAGGGGAGATGAGATGTCAGGTCAAAAGGAAATTAGTTGTAACGTATTAAAGCCTAGAGGACAGATTTGATATCATCAGCCAACAAACTCCTCACTCTGTCTATATAGTTATTTATGCAAATAATGGTCATGTGTTTTGAAGAACAATGAGTAATAGTAATGACAGTGAAGCGTTGATTGTTGCGGCCTTCATTCTGGTTGCTGGGCTGAAACTGAATCTGTTATAATGGAAGGACGTTACTGGTGCAAACAAGAAGACCATCGAATGCAAATAAAATAAGAGGATTGAAAACTTTCACTATCTCGAAAAAAAGAGATTACAAGAGAATGTGTTCAACTTTGAACACCTTATATACAAGACTATTCAGTATGATATAAAGCACTAACCCTTAGTGTCTATTTACAGAGATAGTTGCTTGTTTACAAAGTAAAGTTCTTAGTTGTAAAAAGCGCGCCTAGGCGCGAGGAGCAGAAAAAACGCCCTTAAGGGCCGAGGCGAGGTACAGGAGGCGCGCGCCTCGGGGACTTTTCGCCTGAGGCGTGAGACGAGCGCTTTTGCGCCTTCTGTAGTTAGGAATAAAAACAAAGAAGAAAAACAGGGAAAGTCTGGATGAAGAAGAAAAAAAGTCAGCGTTTTGGTTTTTGAACCTACTTTTACTGTTTTAGATTTATTTTAATTTCCTATCATTTATGTGGCAGAAGAAGTCTTGGACCATCAAAATCAGTTAATGGATGAAAACACTCCTCATACACTGTTCGACAAGTATTTCTCATCAAGTATCTCAAGTTAATATCGTCTTTCACATTTAAAAATAATTTTTTTTTATTTTTTTATCCGACCAAAATATCCTAATACTTTTTACAAGAAGTCATAATTTACAAGGGTGAAATAGTATTTTTGTTCAAAACAAATTAGGATTTTTTTTATCTTTTTATTAGGATTTTGTTGGTCTATTATTATTATTATTATTATTATTATTATTATAGATCAAGAAGTTAATATTAATATTAATTTTAATATAAATCAATATAATAAAATGAGATTTATTTTTAAATATTTATTTATTTAAATAAAATATTAAAATTACATATTCAAATAATATAATTTATTAATATTTTAATATATTTATTTTTAATAATTTTAAAATTTACATATAATTAAAATATTTTAATCTTTTAGCATTTATAATATGATTATCTTCATCGAACATGCAAAATCCTCAATATACATAAGATACCAGAAGAAGACGCCAACTAGCGGACTTCCGGAACAGAATTTAGGTCACACGGAATCTAATAAGAGGGATTGTGAGACCACCATTGGATAATCAAAGCCAAACTCCTATTGAGCCTGGTTTATCAGTTGTTGAAATGAATGTGATTTAAGAATGAAACTAGAGTTGTAAACTGCCTCTTTTGGGACTCACCAATGCAAACAACAAGGCAGCCTTAGGTTATTTCTGAAGCTGCTGTCACCTTTTGGATATTTTGCTTAGCATGAACAAGTGCAGGTACTCACGAATCCATAACTCTTATGCACTGAACAATATAGATTATTTATGTGTAAATTAAAGATGAAGTTAAAAATAACAACGAGATCATTGGAGATTCAGAAATGGAAAACAAATCGAATTGACATGATGTGTTTCGAATTCGAACGGTAATCACCATCTCTAATTTTCCACTTGGGGAGACTAATATCTACTCCCCAAGGCAAAAAGGATGGAGAAAAAAAGATGTTACACGGTATTAGTGTTTTTTGGCAATACAAAACTGTATGGGCTGATTTGTGTTAATTCTCTCACAATCAATTCAAGCGAGAAGTAACATCAACAAAGACGTCTTCAGATATGCCGAGCAAATCTTGAAACAAAGGCTGGTTCAAGAAGGACACAGGTATCACAAACCTCTTCTGGTTTTCTCCAACGTAAACCGCAAAGTAGCCCTTGGGAACTTTCTTAGAGCTCATGAAACGAGGCTGGCGGATAGCCATTGTTGTTCTCGGTCGATGTATAATAAGGAAGACGGGGAAGTTTTCGGAGAACTTGGAAAGCAGAGGTAAGGATGTTTAGTAGTTGAGAATGTGAAGGTAGGTGCCAATGAACTTATTCTTACTTGTATATCTAGATGTAAGAGGCATGGGGTTCATTAGTGGAATCACATGGTGTTGTCTTCCAATTCATTGTCAAGAATTCCACGGCACTTTGCCTACCCGTTCTGGCAGAACAAACCGACTAAGGACCCACTTAACAATATGGAAAGATTTGGATCAGTAAACAGCTTTTTCGTAGTTGAAGAGTTGTACTACTCAGCCATTAATGTTAGAGGCAACCTTAGAGACATATACTCTGTCGTACAATGACAGGAAAGAAACATGTAACATGGGCGACCTTGACCTCCTATGTGTATGCTGACTTGACTGAAAAATGAAAATAAAAAAAGGAAATTATTTTTCCTCCTATGTAACATTTTATTTTTTTATATGTTTTACCACTAATACATAACTAATATTTTGTTTTTCATTTGACTTAATTTACCCCTAGGTGGCCATGTAGATCCGCCACTGCTTGCGGTTGCTCCTATTGCACATGTTTAAAACCACCCGGGTTTAAAGTAGTGCATGAGGAAAAGACCCTGAGTTATCTAGGAATAGTGAGAATAGCAAAGCCTAATTAGCATTAGAATTAACCAGCATTGCTTGCGTTAAGAATAGCCTGGAAATGTCATTCTTCTGCTATGATATATTCAGGTTAAGAATAGCATTATCATGGTACAATGAACACGAGATTACAAGAAAATTATATGAATTTGGATTATGATTTTCAAAGAATTAATTAGTTGCAATTACAACAAATCCACCTCTAATTTCCACATAGGAGAGACTTGTTTACCTACTCCCAAGGCAAAAAAAAAAAACAGGTGGAAAAAAATTATACACAGTAGCAATAGTGTTTGCTTTAAAAAATAAGAGAACTGTATTCATTGATCAAATGCTTATCCCGTTCAGGCGAGAAGTAAGATCAACAAAAAAATCTTCACCGCATGGAATTCTCAGGCCGCTGGTCGGATGATCGTATCCGAACTCTTCTTCGGATAGACTCAGTAACTCTTGAAATGAAGGGTTGTTCAAGTATGATACTGGAATCACAAATCTCTTGTGGTTTTCTGCTACGTAAACTGCAAAGTATCCCTTGGGAACATCAGTTGCCATAGGAGATGATGCTCGAAGAATTTTCTTAGCATTAACAATGCGTGGCAGACGAAAACCCATGTTTTTATTCGAAAGATGGATCTTCGAAACTGAATTAAAAACTTTGCATATTGCTATGAAGTTGATCATAATGTGTGTATATATAGAAGAAAGGGGATAATGTGGCTCATCAGTGGTTCACATGGCGTTGTCTTCCAGGTCATATTCGTTAATCAAGGATTTCAAAAGCAAGCCTGGCTCAATTCTTCCTGCAAAACAACCGACGAAGGACCTACATCAAAATGGAAGATATGGATCGTTGAAAAGCCTATAGATAGATATATAATTACTTTAACCATAGGCAATTCATTCATATTGTTCTGAAAACTTAAACATGTAATATCAACATTGAAGTCCATGCATGAGGTTAACTTGTTGAAACATGGAAATAAGTTTGGTATTGTTATATCTTTATCATAACCTTTTCGCATTATGTCTGTCCGCTCACTAAGTCATCCGGAGGTGACCCTTCGAAACTACATTTCTGACCGTGTTTAATGGATATCAATCAAGAGGGTCTCCGGAGTGGAACATATCAAAGACCTCCAGAGTAATCATAGGCCAAAGATATAATGCCCTCGACAAGATAGACGTAAGTCTATCGACTACAAGCAGGACTACTCTACCCCATCCATCATATACTACGAGGACTAGACTTGACACTGTCGTCCGACCTTCTCAATATATACGCGAGAAAAGCTATTAGCTTCCCTCAAGTTGAACCCGCATACAAGGGTCAACCAGACCCCATTTTCTCCTCCTTCTTCATCCTATCACGATCATGACCATCATTGATCACGACTCTCCACCCAAATAAGAAAGGTAAACCACCCGAAAACCAACGACCATAGTCCGTCTCACATTGACCATCAACAAGTATCTACGGAACTTGATGAGAATTTTTCGTGAAGGTCAAACAATGTAGGGGTTGTCTTAAAAAAAAAACTTTAGACATCCTGGAATTGGCTTTGTTTGTGTTGTTATGGTTACTCAATCGTTATCATGTATCAAAACCTACTACGAAATCACATTGGAAAGTGCTGGGAAAAGGGACGAAAAGAAAGGAAGAAAACCCACAATTTTTAGCTGGAAATTAAGTTTTATCACATATCAACCAAGACAAGAGGTTCAAAATGTTGACTGAACTCGTCAATGAAACCAAGAGTGGCAGGAGCTAACATGTTTACGGACAAGTCCATGTAAATGTATGTGAAGTTCACATGAAGTTAGCTCTACTTTTTGTCTCGTCATATTCCAAAGACCTAATCAGAACATAAACATGTATATTGGCCAAAAGGCCCAATGACAGCTAAGAAACAGACACCTTAACCTTATCAAAATAGCTAAGGAGCAGGCCTATTCAGAACATAATCATGTCTATAATCAAACCTTGCTAGTCAAGTTTCTTTGTTAAGATGAGTTAGTAATATCCAATCATGAGTGGTTTTGAGTTCAAAACAATTGTATTAGTACAAAGCTACCACTATAAACAAGAATTGATGAGAAGAACTTAGAAAAATAGCAATTTAATATATTGGTTACAGATAATATTTCAAAAGGGAATGAGATTGCAACAAGCAATCCACCATTTGCACTTGCTAATTCCTAAATAAAATTTGTATCTGTCAGTTGAGGTTCAGTGTTAGCCATTTCCATGTCCAACTCTCATGAGCTTTGTAGACTTCCAATGAGATCGACGAAAGCTTCTTCGGTGCAAGAGATCGTTAGAGCACCCGTAGGATGATCGAATCCGTACTCTTCTTCGACTTGACTCAACAGGTTTTGGAAGGAAGGATGGTTGAGGAATGAAATCAGCACAACAAATCTTTTCCTTTCAGATTCTCCAACATAAACAGAAAAGTGGCCTTTGGGCATCGATACTGTGTTCTCCGAAGATGAAAGACTCCGTTTTAGACTAGCCTTAGCATTAACAATTCTCATCAAGCGAAAACCCATGGTTTTACAAGTAGAACTAGAAGGAAGAAAGGTATGTTTAGATTTTAGAACTTTAGGCACAGGTTGGCTTCCCATCATACATAGGTGTATTTATAGATATACCAATAGCCTTATGGTTTATAGAAATCATGTTGATTAAGTATCACATGGCCTTGCCTTCTAAATGATGTAGTTTTTGACAAATTAGCCCCACCATTGTGTGTGTCTGCGGCACTCTACAATGCCTTACAATTCAATGGAACCAACAATGATGATCCATTTCAATGAATACAATATCATTGAATCATGTCCTGTTAGTGTTGACAATAACTTTTCCTAGCAGATCACATGGATCAACTAGCAGCTCTGGTCTTCAATCCTAATCAGCAGCAAACATATGTAGGGCAGCAAATCAACTCAAAGACAATCAATATCCAATCTTATTTGCATCAAAATTTCCATCCATATGATCTGCTAGGAAAAGTTATTATCAACACAAACAGGACATGATTCAATGATATTGTATTCATTGCAAATGGATCATTGAATGATAAAGCATTGTAGATTGAGACAGAAGCACTATGGTGGGGCTAATTTGTCAAAAACTATATCATCATTTGGAAGGCAAGGCCATGTGATGCCTAATAGCCAATGTCTTTAAAGATCTTCCTTAGGGGCTCTCTCTTCACCACTCAATCAACACGTTGTTGTAAACCATAAAGCTATTGGTATCTCTATAAATACACCTACGTATGATGGGTAGCCAACTTGTGCCAAAAGTTCTAAAATCTGAACATACCTTTCTTCCTTCTAGTTCTACTTGTAAAACCATGGGTTTTCGCTTGCTGAGAATTGTTAACGCTAAGGCTAGTGTAAAACGGAGTCTTTCCTCTTCAGAGATCGCAGTATCGGTGCCGAAAGGCCACTTTGCTGTATATGTTGGAGAAGCCAAAAAGAAGAGAATCGTTGTACCGGTTTCATTACTCAACCATCCTTGCTTCCAAAATTTGTTGAGTCAAGCCGAAGAAGAGTACGGATTCGATCATCCTATGGGTGCTCTAACGATCCCTTGCACCGAAGAAGCTTTCGTCGATCTCATCAGATGTCAACATAGCTCATGAGAGTTGTGGATATGGAAATGTCTAACACTAAACCTCAACTGACAGATACCAATTTTTATATGTAGGAATTAGCAAGTGCAAATGGTGGATTTCTTTCTGTAATCCTATTCCCTCGTGTTCCCTTTGTAACCAATATATGAGATGACATTTTTTCTCTATTGTTCTCATCCAACTTGTTTCTAATGGCGACTGTGTACTAATACAATCGTTTGGAACTCAAAATCACCCATGGTGGAACGTAAGGAAACTCAATATTTGAGACCCCATTTTTTCATTCTTCTTCATCGTTATCACGATCATGATCATCATTGACCATGGCGCTCCACCCAAATCAGAAAGGTGAACCGCCTGAAAACCATCAACCATTGTCCGTCCCACGTGACCATCGACAAGTATCTATGGAACTTGATGAGAATTTTTCGTTAAGTTCATTCACTGTAGGAGTCATCTTAAAAAAATCTCTAGACATCCTGGACTTGGCCTTGTTTGTGTTGTTATGGCACTCAATCATTATCAAGTATCAACACCTACTACGAAATCATATTGGAAAGTGCTGGGGAAAAGGGACGAAAGAAAGGAAGAAATCCCACAATTTTTAGCTGGAAATTAATCTTTATCACTCAACTCAGACAAGAGGTTCAAAATGTTGAGTGAACTCGTCAATGAAACCAAGAGTGGCAGGAGCTAACAGGCTTACGGACAAGTCCATGTAATGTACGTGAAGTTAGGTCTACTTCTTGTCTCGTCAGTTTCCAAAGACCTAGTTAGTACATAATCATGTATATTGGAAGCTAAGTGGCCCAATGACAGCTAAGAAATAGACACCTTATCAAAATAGCTCAAAATAGCTAAGAAACAGACCTATTCAGAACATAATCATGTATATAATCACACCTTGCTAGTCAAGTTTCCTTGTTAAGATGAGTTAGTAATATCCAATTATGAGTGGTTTTGAGTGATCAAAACAATTGTATTAGTACAAAGCTACCATTATAAACAAGAATTGATGAGAACTAAGAAAAATTGTCAATTAATATATTGGTTACAGAGAATAGATCACGAGGGAATGGGATTGCAGAAAGCAATCCACCATTTCCACTTGCTAATTCCTAAATAAAATTGGTATCTGTCAGTTGAGGTTGAGTGTTAGCCATTTCCATATCCACAACTCCCATGAGCTTTGTTGACATCCAATGAGATCGACGAAAGCTTCTTCGGTGCAAGGGATCGTTAGAGCACCCATAGGATGATCGAATCCATACTCTTCTTCAGCTTGACTCAACAAGTTTTGGAAGGAAGGATGGTTGAGGAATGAAATCGGCACAACAAATCTCTTCCTTTCAGCTTCTCCAACATAAACAGCAAAGTAGCCTTTGAGCACCGATACAGTGTTCACCGCAGATGAAAGACTCCGTTTTAGACTAGCCTTAGCATTAACAATTCTCGGCACGCGAAAACCCATTGTTTTACAAGTAGAACTAGAAGGAAGAAAGGTATATTTAGGTTTTAGAACTTTTGGCACAGGTTGGCTACTGTTGAAAGTATGGCTGCCTATTCTGCTGGTCTATATGAAATTAATATTTTTTTGTTATAGTTTTGGTTAACTCAGATGTTTGTTGGGAGAATGTCAGCATAGACTGCATAGTTAGTATTGGTTTGCACTTGTTTTATATTTTTTGTTCAAGACTATACTAATCTGAAAAAAGCAGTAGTAGGTAATATTTGGTATTTTGTATTTTAACTTTGGAAATTCAATGAAAATATGTAGAGAGAGCTGATCTTTACGGTTTCAATTTTCTTCTTTTGTCATTTCTCTCTCAATTTTCTGGTGAAAGAACATTTTAGCTAGTCTGAAAACTAACAATTGGCATCAGGGTTGCTATCTTTGGGGGCCTAAATTGTTGTATTTTTGTGTTCTTTGCATTGTTAGAAGTAAGTTTTCTAGTAGCTGTTATCTTAATGTCATCAGGGAGTTTTTCTCCACCACCACCTCCCATCTTTGCTGGAGAAAACTACCACATTTGGGTAGTAAAGATAAAGATTTACCTGCACACTTTTGATCTATGGGAAATTGTGGAAATCGAAAGAGATCCACCACCTTTGAGAGTCAACCCTACATTGGCTCAAATCAGGCAGCACAATGCAGAGTGTGCCAAGAAATACAAAGCTATGTCTTGCATTCAAAATAGAGTTTCTGATGTGATCTTTACAAGGATCATGGCTTGTGAGACTCCTAAGGAAGCTTGGGACAGGCTGAAAGAAGAGTTCCAAGGTTCAAAAAAGACTAGGCAGCAACAACTTATCAACTTAAGGAGGGACTTCGAAAATTTGAAGATGAAGGAAAGTGAGCTGTCAAGCAGTATTCAGATAGAATAATGACTATTGTTAATAGCAGTGGGCTGCTTGCAGATGAATTTAGTGACAATAATTGTGGATGAAGTGATTACAACATTTTCGGAAAAATATGAGTCTAAGATATCATCTCTTGAAGGCTCAAGGGATTTGTCCAGCATTTTCTTATCTGCGCTGATAAATGCTCTTTATGTTCAAGAGCAGAGAAGAGCAAGCAGGAAGAAAAACATGTTGAAGGTGCATTTCAAGATAAGGGTGAAGAGAAGGTTGGCACATCAAACAATAATTGGAAGAAGAGTTCTAATGAACTAAGAGAGAAGCAAAAGAAAGATGAATAAGGTGCTAACTGAGAAAAAAACAGATTTTCACCTTGTGCACACTTCCATAAGACAACACATTTGGAGAAGTATTGCTGGTTTAAACCAGATATACAATGTAGGTCTTGCAAGCAACTTGGTCACATGGAAATGGTTTGCAAGAATAAATTTCAACAGCAGCAAAATGTACAAGTTCAGGTTGTTGATGGAAACCAATCTGAGGAGGAGCATATGTTCGTTGCCTGTTGTTATGCAACCAGCAATCAAGCTAAAGTTAGTTGGTTGATTGATAATGATTGTACAAACTACATGGCTGCAGATGAAGGCATGTTTAAGAAAATTGACAGAACTTGTACTTCAAAGGTAAGATTAGGAAATGGAAGCTACATTCAAACAAAAGGAAAAGGAGATGATGTGATGAACACTCCATCAGGTACTAAAGTTATTAAAGATGTACTTTTAGTGCTCGACATTGACCGAAACTTGCTTAGTATTTCTCAGCTTCTTGAGAAGAATTATTCTGTCATTTTCAAAGATAAATGTTGCACAATCTTTGATTCAAGTGGCTGTGAGATTGCTTCCGTTATGATGAATGATAGAATTTTTATTTTGAATTGTGATTCTTTCGGTGCATATACAAGTATGACAGATAAGAATTTATCATGTCATAAAAGATTGAGACATTTGGAAAATTTTAAAGTTTTTTGTGCTGTTGCTAGTGTTGAGCACCAACCTGCTATTATTTATAGCCCACAACAAGTTGGGGGTAGTGAAAGAAAAAACAGAACTGCTATGGACATAACATGGTGTTTGATATTAGAAAAGGGCCTACCAAAAACTTTCTGGGCAGAAATTGTGAATGTTGCAATTTATTTGCATAATAGACTTCCAACAAAGGTCTTGAAGGCCAAGACTCCTTGTGAAACTTGGTTTGGATTTAAAGTTTTAATTCAACATTTGAAAATCTTTTCTTGTATTTCTTATACACAAATTTTTGATGTTAAGAGAGATAAGCTGCACAGAAAATCACAGCTTGAGATCTCTTTGGGCTATGGTGACATGCAAAATGGTTATAGAATTTTTAGCCTTTTATTGGAGAAGATTATTATAAGCAGAGATGTCAAATTTGATGATAATTCAGCCTGGAATTGGAACAAAAAGGAAGCTGAATCAGTTGATACACAAATCTTTGTTGTTCATCAGCGGCAAAGTGAATTTAAAGTTGTTGTTGAAGATGAGTTTGATGAAGATAAGTCTGTTAGAGGAACCGAATCTCTCTCGAACATCTATGAGAGATGTCATCTTGCTGTCTTGAAATCTAATGAGGCTACTGATTTAGATGAATGGATGAAGGCATTAGAAATAAGCATGATCAAGAAGTCTTTGTCAAACAACCTGAAAAAAAAATTCATTAAAGGGAGTGAGCAAAAGGTTTATCAGCTCAAAACAAATAAAACCATTCTGGTTCTTTGCAATTCAGAGGACCAACTTGCAGATATTTTTTTACAAAGTCTTTATTAAAGATCAGGTTCGAATGGTTGAAGCAGATATAGAAATTGACAGCAAAGCAGCCAAGGAAGAGTGTTGAAAGTAAGGCTGCCTATGCTGCTGGTCTATATAAAATTAATATTTTTTTGTTATAGTTTTGGTTAACCCAGATGTTAGTTGGGAGAATGTCAGCATAGTTAGTATTGGTTTGTACTTGTTTTATATTTTTTGTTCAAGACCATACTGATCAGAAAAAATTAGTAGTAGGTAATAGTTGGTATTTTGTATTTTAACTTTGGAAGTTTAATGAAAATATGTAGAGAGAGCGGATCTTTACAGTTTCAATTTTCTTCTTTTGTCATTTTTTCTCTCAATTTTCTGGTGAAAGAGCATTTCAGCTGGTCTTAAAACCAACAGCTACCCATCATACACAAGTGCATTTATAGAGAGACCGGTAGCCTTGTGGTTTATAGCAATCATGTTGATTAAGTATCACATGGCCTTACCTTCCAAATGATGTAGATTTTTACAAATTAGCCCCGCCATAGTGCTTCTGTGGCAATCGACAATGCCTCACAATTCATTGAAACCAACAATGATGATCCATTTGCAATGAATACAATACCATTGAATCATGTCCTGTTAGTGTTGAATGTGGATAATAACTTTTCCTAGCAGATCATATGGATCAACTAGCAGCTCTGGTCTTCAATCCTAATCAGCAGCAAACATATGTAGGGTAGCAAATCAACTCAAAGACAATCAGTATCCAATCTTATTTTGCATCAAAATGTTTCCTCCATATGATCTGCTAGGAAAAGTTATTATCAGCACTAACAGGACATGATTCAATGATATTGTATTCATTGCAAATGGATCATTGAATGGTAAAGCATTGTAGATTGAGACAGAAGCACTATGGTGGGGCTAATTTGTCAAAAACTATATCATCATTTGGAAGGCAAGGCCATGTGATGCCTAAAAGCCAATGTCTTTAAAGATCTTCCATAGGGGCTCTCTCTTCACCACTCAATCAACATGATTGCTATAAACAATAATGCTATTGATAACTCTATAAATACACCTATGTACGATGGGGAGCCAAGCTGTGCCAAAAGTTCTAAAATCTAAGCATATACCTTTCTTCCTTCTTGGTCTACTTTTAAAGCCATGGGTTTTTCGCTTGCTAAGACTTGTTAATGCTAAGACTAGTCTAAAACAGAGTCTTTCGTCTTCAGAGATCGCAGTATCGGTGCCGAAAGGCCTTTTTGCCGTTTATGTTGGAGAAGCCGAGAAGAAGAGATTCATTGTACCGGTTTCATTACTCAACCATCCTTGCTTCCAAAATTTGTTGAATCAAGCCGAAGAAGAGTACGGGTTCGATCATCCTATGGGTGCTCTAACGATCCCTTGCACCGAAGAAGCTTTTGTCGATCTCATCAGATGTCAACATAGCTCATAAGAGTTGTGGATATGGAAATGTCTAACACTGAACATCAACTGACGGATACCAATTTTATTTAGGAATTAGCAAGTGCAAATGGTGGATTGCTTTCTGTAATCCCATTCCCTCGTGTTCCTTTTGTAACCAATATATGAGATGACATTTTTTTTCTCAACTGTTCTCATCAATCTTGTTTCTAATGGCGGCTATGTACTAATACAATATTCGTTTGGAACTCAAAATCACCCATGGTGGAACATAAGGAAACTTACCTACACAAGATTTGCGCATAGATTTGTATACTATATATGTTGAGTGTATTAAGCAAATTTTCACATCAAAACACCACTAAATCAGACAACATCAATCATCCCAACTTAAATTCTCCAGCATTTAGGCATGAGAGTGGGGTTTGGAATGAGGCACCAAAGCCTGCTGATTGAATGGGGTCCGTTCTTCATTTTCCAAAAGCGGTATCCGGTTGAAATAAACCCGATATGCAGGAGCTAACAAGCTTACGTACATGTCCGTGTAAATGTACGTGAAGTTCACATGAGATTAGGTCTACTTCTTGTCTTTTCACTTTTCAAACACATATTCGGAACCTAATCATGTACTAAATTGGAAGGCAAAGGCCCAATGACAGCGATGCGTACCTGTAATAAAAAGCAAGTAGCCATTCATAATAGGACAGATACAAAACACCTCAATATATTTCATTATAAAGTAACAATGTAAGTTTCACCCAAAAGCAAATGATACTGCTTGCGCAAAGTAGGGATTTTTTGTTGACAAAAGCATGAAAAATCCATTTAACATAAAGAGAACCATAAACAAAAGCATAACGTCCTACAACTTTCGTATCGAAACGTCCCATAATGGGCAAGGATACACACCCTAAGAGATAGGGAAAGGAAACAGCCAACAATGGCAAAGAAAGAAATCTAAAACAACCGAAAACAGATTTAAGAAGATCAACATCCGAAATCAGTAGGAAGAGGCAAACAACCCTTAGCGCAAGGTAGGGATTAACATTATGGAGTCGGACAATTTTAATTTAGGAAAATATTTTGATACACAAGCTTTTTAATTTTAGGGTTTATGGGTTTAGTGTGTAGGGGTAGAATTTAAGGTTTATGGTTGAATTTAGAGTTTAGGGTTTAAGATTTAGGTTATAGGGTGCTAGGGTTAGGGATTTAGGTTCTAAATTTTATAGCTTAAATATGAATGGTTGTGTAATTTTTTTACATCAAAACATAACCCTTTAATTTATTTGAGTTGATTATTCTTATTTTATAATTTAGATTTTATTTTAAAAAATTGATTAAAGTGTAAGAAATTTGAGTTGTTTGAGTTTATGTTCGAATTTAATTGTAAATATTTATAATATTACGGTACTGGTTGGTTCTAATTTAAATGGTTTATTATAACCATATATATTTCTTCATATATATTTTTCATATGTGAGATACATATATCGGGAAAGCTGAGGTACTTGACTCGACTTGAAAATTGATCTATCAAGTACTAAAACTTTTATAATTCAAACGACTCGAACTTGAAAACTGATCCAATAAGTACTAAAATTTTTGAATTATTCGAGTTATTCGAAGTCTTATTTTATAATTTAAACTTTATTTAAAAAATTTTGATTTGAGTAAGTCGAGTTGAAAAAACTGATTTTTTTTTTTCATTTGCTCTCCTAGTTCAAAGAACCTTTTAGTGTTGCCAGGCAAGTTTCCTTGTTACAAGAGTTGAGAAGACTTGTCATTTAACATAGTGGTTACAAAGAATAATAAGTAAGAACGCAAGCGAATGCGATTGCAAGAAACAATCGACCATTTGCATTGCACTTGCTAATTCCTATGTAAAAACTGGTATATATGTCAGTTGAGGTGTGAACCATTTTGATATCAACTCTCACAAGCATTGCAGGCCGCCAATGAGATCGACGAAAGCTTCTTCGGTACAAGGGATCACAAAAGCGCCCAAAGGATGATCAAATCCGTACTCTTCTTCGGCTCGACTCAACATAATTTGGAAGGAAGGATGGCTGAGGAATGAAATTGGTACAACATATCTTTTCTTCTCAGCTTCTCCAACATAAACAACAAAGTGGCCTTTGGGCACTGATACCGTGTTCTCTCAAGACGAAAGACTCCATTTTAGACTAGCCTTAGCATTAACAACAATTCTCGGCAAGCGAAAACCCATGGCTTTACAAGTAATATATCAATCCACCATATGTGTATTTATAGAGACCGAATGCCATATGGTTTATGGCAATCATGTAGGTTGTGTGGTGAAGAGAGGGTCCCAAGGAAGATCTTTAAAGACATTGACTATTAGGAATCACATGGCCTTGCCTTTCAAATGATGATATAGTTTTTGACAAATTAGCCCCACCATGGTGTTTCTTTCCCAATCTACAATGATTTACCATTTAATGATGATTCACTTGAGATTAACATACATGGCTTGTTATTGTTGACAGCAACTTTACCTGCAGATCATATGGGTGAAACATTTTGAAGCAAAGTAATCAAAATAATATTGGACGTTGATTGTAGTTGAGTTGGTTTGGTAACCCTACATGTTTGCTGGTGATTAGGGTTGAGGACCAGAGCTTATATAGTTCAACACTTGTTTGCTTTATGACTGCCATAAAAGTAGAATGAAACAAAACAAGTTGCCCCTATATCCATGTTTGCTGGTGAATCCAATCTACTAAATTGCCGTTGCGATCATGATGTAGTAGTTGCGGATGATGCGAAATGGTGGTTGTGGTTATAATGTCGCGGTGACCTTGAAAACCGTTACGATATACTATGAATCCAATCTTCAAGTGATTTTTTTTTTCAAATGACATAAAAGAGAGCAGAATATACATATTTTCCTATCCATCTTTTCCTGTTTGAATATAAAGGTCTAATTTGCCCACAATCCTTGCACTCTTCAAAGTTTTAAATTTAGTCCTTTGCTATGGATTCCTTGAATGGAATGCTTGGACTTTTGTATGGATACTATGAACTATGTGAAGCTGTAAAACTTCGCAGTTTCTGAGGTTAAAAAGACTACCATGGCCTAGCTCAAGTAATCATAATACTAGTCAAATCAAATCATAAATATTACTAAACAACAATGGCAAGATTGTTTAAAAAAAGAATTTTCTCATTTATGCAGTACTTATAAAAAATAATCAAGTTCACAAGGGCATGTGATTGCATATAACAATCCACCATTTACACTTGCTTTTAAGCTACATTGTTAATCTCTGCTAAGTTTGTCCTTTTAACGTCAACTCTCATGATCTTTGCAGATTACAAGTAAGATCAAGGAAAGCTTCTTCGGTGCAGGGAATCACCAAAGCACCCAAAGGATGATTGAATCCGTACTCTTCTTCAGCTTGACTCAACAAATTTTAGAAGGAAGGATGCTTGAGGAACGAAATCGGGACAACGAATCTCTTCTTTTCAACTTCTCCAACATAAACAGCAAAGTGGCCCTTGGGCACCGCTGTCATCTCTGAGGACGAAAGTCTCCGTTTCGGACCGGCCTTAGCATCGATGATTCTCGGCAAGCGAAAACCCATGACGTTTTGTTAATCGAGATTGTTGTATGACTAGTATTGGCACAAGGTGGTTATCCATTAGAATATGTATTTATAGAGTGAAATGCTTTGTTGGTCAACAGTCTCAAGGGCTAATTGAGTGGTGAAGAAAGGATGCTTTTAGAGACATATGCAGTGAGGAATCACATGGCCTTGTGTCCCAACATCTATGCCTGTTGCAAATTGCAACTTATCATAATGGAATGTGGCTAGATGATGACGACGACTACGACGACGACTTTACTTGGCACATCATATGGTTGAAATGCTAGATAGTGGAGACCAGCAAGATATATCAAATTTATCATCTCCACTAGCTACCATGACTCTTTAGGTCACTGCCCCTACATGTTTGCTGATAATTAGGCTTAAAGACCAGACCTACCTGGTTTGCTTTGTACTGTGTGTTCTGTGCCTGTGTTTGAGGATAAAAGGCCATGACTTGATTCATTTTCAACTGTTCTAAAACTTGTGTTCTGTGCCTTTGTACCGATGCTTGAAATCCAGATGGCTCTCATCTTTCTTCTCACGTAGACAATTCACAGCCTGCTCAAAAACTTGGGACTACCAATGTTCGTTTCCCAGATTCTTGTAAGTGCATGCGCTCATTCTCTCAAACCGCAACATTTCTTTTTCCGTGAAGGAATTCCGATAACGGCATGTTTTGTTAATGCAGATAGGGATAATACTCGGTCCTAAGGTTTTCCCTAATGATTATTCTTTGGTTAACATATCAGAGGATAGTGTGACAACTCTGGGGACGGCGGGGGGCTTCGGCTTTGTGATCTTTTTATTTTTGAGTGGGGTGAAGACGGACGTCAGCTTGACATACAAATCCGGGAAGAAGGCTGTGTACATCGGCATCCTCACGGTGGTTGTGCCGCTGATATCTTGTTTGATAACGATTAAGATGCGCCACTCGGCCGGCAATTTGTTTACGAACACTACTTTCTTCCTCGCAACAGCATATGCCGGGACTTCATTCCCGGTCATACATTGCCTTCCCAGCGAGCTGAAGATCCTGAATTCAGAACTCGGCAGGCTAGGATTATCATCAGCGCTTATAGGTGACATGGTGACGCTAGTTCTCACGATGTTTGGCATGTGGGTGAATTCAGGGATTCAACAAGGACCAATCGGGGTTGTCATTGATCTTGGAATGGCTACGCTCTTTATCTTTATCGTACTGTTTGTGCTGCGACCACTGATGAAATGGGTGGTGAACCACACGCCTGAGTCTGGCCAGATAAAAGACATATGCTTTTATTTCGTGGTTTTGACATTCACGATTTAACCTGGGGCTGCCCATTTACTTCATTTAAACCCTAAGTATGGTGCAATCATTTTTGGTTTGGCTGTCCCGGATGGTCCCCCTTTGGGATCGGCTCTGGTAAAAGTTGGACCCTATCACTTCAGGCTTGTTTCTGCCTGTATTTACTTCAACATGTGGCATGAGGTTTAAACTAACCGACATTAAGCATCCTAACCAGTTTGCAAAGGACATGGTAAACTTGTCATCAAATTTGGGGTCTCCTTGGTGCTGGCCATGTTCTGCAAGATGCCCATAAGGGATTCTTTAGCACTTGCTTTGATAATGATATCCAAAGGCATCATTGAGATCGGTTCCTACAGCATCATGTATGACAGAAGTGTATGTATCTTTTTCGGTTTATCCATCTAATTATTGGCTCGCAAAAGGTCTAAATTCTAATGCTTTATTGGTTTATTCACATGAACTTTCGCAGGTTTTATCGGGGGATTTGTTTGGTTACTCGACAATAATGATCATTTCGGTAGCAAGCGTTGCGCCAGTACTTGTGAAATGGCTTTACGATCCATCTAGGAAGTATTTATTGTTGGGTGAGGGTCCCACTACGTGGGCCCATTTTCAAAGGGGTTGGTTTTGCCATATATATATATTTTGACTTTTGTAACTAATAATTATACTTTTATTAGTATATTATAGGTGTGGGCAGCTAATTTCAGCAGATTTGAGAGATTGAAGAAAGCTCATAGGTTTGTTCGAGAGAAAAACAATGAGAGAAAAATTATTTCTAACTTTGAGCAGTTTTGATCAACTCTTCGATCGGAGGTCCATCCGTGGTTCGATTGAGCTGATTTTTGGACAGCGGCTAGGCGACTTGGTGATCTTAACTTTGTACGGTCGGATTTTTCATCTGAGACCCATAGCATCGGAAATCCCCATTTTACAGTAGCTGCGTTTTTTGGTGATGTTCTCTCATGTTACTCTCTTTTGTAAAGACTACTTGTTATTAGCCTTGTTGGAGTTGAATGCTTGTTGTAGGTTGGATATTAAAGTCTTGTAGTTGAACATTTGATTATAGTGGAGCTTTTGATCGGACTCTAAAGTCTCGTGGTTTTTATCCTTGATTTAGAGGGGTTTTCCACGTAAAAATATCATTGTCTCGATTTACTTGTGTTGTGGTTGCATTGTTGATTTTTGTTTGATTAGTGTTTCTAGAGAACATATTTGTGATATTGTGCTTGCCATAATTATTGACTTGATTTATGAGGAGAGAAAGAACATCGGTTGTGCTTCCGCTTTGTTTCAGTTGTTCAGTTTCTTCTCAACAAACTGGTATCAGAGCTTGGTTATTGTGTCAGATAATTATGGAGATTAATACGAGCAAGATGATTATGTTGAATGGCACGAATTATCAACTTTGGCGGAATAAAATGAAAGACTTGTTGTTTGTAAAAGCTTTACATCTTCCGGTCTTTGCTACTCAAAAACCCAATTCAAAAAGTGATGAAGAATGGGAATTTGAGCATCAACATGTGTGTGGCCATATTCGACAATTTGTTGAAGAAAATGTTTACAACCACATTGATCAGGAGACACATGCTCGCACATTGTGGGAGAAGCTTGAGAGCTTGTATGCTTCAAGGTCGGGCAATAACAAATTGTTTTTTTCTAAAGAAAATGATGGTGTTGAAATACAGAGAAGGAACGTCTACAGCTGACCTTGTTAGTGAGTTTCAAAGTGTGATGAATCAGTTGCTTGGTATGGGTGTCAAATTTGATGATAAGATTTTAGGGCTTTGGTTGCTTGCTACTCTACCGGACTCTTGGGAGACTTTTCGGGTCTTACTCATTAATTCTGCTCCACACGGTATTATTACTTTGGATTTGGCTAAGAGTGGTGTGTTGAATGAAGAGGTTAGAAGAAGATCTCAGGGTTCTACATCACAGTCCAAAGTGTTGGCTACCGAGAACATGAGGAGAAACAAAGAAAAAGATGGCAAGGGTAGAGATAAAAGTCGAAGCAAGACAAGATCGAGATATAAGAATCTTGAGTGCCATCATTATGGTAAGAAAGGTCATATCAAGAAATATTGCTACAAGTGGAAGAAAGAGAACAAAGGCGGAGGTGATAAAAACGATCGGAATAATGATGAAAAATCTGAGCGTGTTGCTACTGCTACTCGTGAAGATCTATTGGTCATTTGTTCTGAGAATTTGGTCAACCTAGAATGCGACGAGACTAGTTGGGTGATTGATACTGGTGCTTCAATTCATGTCACGTCGAGGAGGGATTTCTTCACATCTTATACTCATGGTGATTTTGGAGTATTGAAGATGGGTAATGATGGTTTGGTTCTAGTTATTGCTATGGGAGATGTTAGCTTGGTGAGGAATAATAGAACAAAGTTAATTCTCAAGGATGTCAAACATACATTGGATATCTGTTTGAATTTGATTTCTGCAGGAAAGCTTGATATGAGGGATTTTGTAACACATTTAGTGAGGGGTAGTGGAAGGTGACTAAAGGCTCCTTGGTTGTGGCTCGAGGAAAGAAGAGCTCAAATTTGTACTTGATGCAGGCTTTGACTTTCAGAGACACTGTGAATGTGATAGAAAATGACTCAACTAAGTTGTGGCATAAACGGCTTAGTCACATGAGTGAGAAGGGGCTTAATTGTTTAGCCAAGAAGAATCAACTTTCGGGTTTGAAGAATGCCACATTGAAGAATTGTGCTCATTGTCTAGCGGGGAAGCAGAGAAGAGTTTCTTTTAGAAGTCATCCTCCTTATAAAAGATCAGAGTTTCTAGAGTTGGTTCATTCAGATGTTTGTGATCCGATAAAGGTAAGATCACATGGTGGTGCACTTAATTTTATGACTTTCATTGATGATTGTTCAAGAAAGCTATAGGTCTACACTTTAAAGTCGAAAACCCAAGTTTTTGAGGCATTTAAATAGTTTCAAGCATCAGTTGAAAGAGAAACATGGAAGAAATTGAAGTGCATTCGTACTGATAATGGTGGCGAGTACACATGGCCATTTTATGAGTATTGTCTGCACAGGGAATCAGACATCAGATGATACCACCAAATACTTCACAGTTAAATGGGTTAGCTAAAAGAATGAACCAAACATTGATTGAGAGAGTTAGATGTTTTGGGCTGAAGCCTTGAATACAGTGGCACATGTCACTAATTTGTCTCTTAGTGTTTCTTTACGAGGTGATGTACCAGATAGAGTTTGGTTTGGTAAAGACGTGTCATATGATCACCTGCGTGTGTTCGATTGTAAAACATTTGTTTATGTTCCAAAGGATGAAAGATCCAAGTTGGAAGTTAAGACTCGTCAATACATCTTTATTGGTTATGGTCTACATGGTGAGTTTGGTTATAGACTCTACAATCCAGTTCAGAAGAAGCTCGTGAGAAGCCAAGATGTTGTCTTCATTAAGGATCAGACCATTGATGGCATTGATAAGACAGAGAAAGAAGATTCACAAGATAGTGGTGACTTGACCGATATGAATCCAGTTCCCCTAGATCCTTCACCAAATCCTATTCAAGATGATGTACACGGTGAAGTTAATGATGACTAGCAGGACATAGGTGACTTTAATGCTCCCATAGATGATGTTGTGAATGATCAACAACAAGCACCTATAGCTTCACCAGCAGTTCCACTTCGAAGATCTTCTAGAGAACGACGATCTTCTGTTAGGTATTCTTCTGATGAATATGTTCTTTTGACTGATGGGGGAGAACCTGAATATCATGAAGAGGATATGGAGAGTGAATGCAAAGATCAGCGGGTTGAAGCAATGAAAGATGAACTTCAATCCTTGCATGATAACCATACCTTTGAGTTGGTGAAATTGCCTAAGGGCAAGAGAGCTTTGAAGAATCGGTGGGTTTACAGACTGAAGCATGAAGAAAAGTCTTTAT
The DNA here is from genome assembly GCA_019671005.1 of Hibiscus mutabilis. NCBI lineage: Eukaryota > Viridiplantae > Streptophyta > Magnoliopsida > Malvales > Malvaceae > Hibiscus > Hibiscus mutabilis. The sequence goes on from CM033754.1 coordinate 37,794,120, forward strand.
CTCCACGATACAAAGCTGGATTGGTCGTCAAGGGTTATACTCAGAAAAAGGGGATTGATTTTGAAGAAATATTTTCTTCAGTTGTGAATATGTCCTCTATTAGAACTATATTGAGTTTAGTAGCCTGTTATGACTTAGAGGTTGAACAAATGGATGTGAAAAATGCTTTTGTTCATGGTGATCTGGAAGAAGAGCTTTACATGGAGCAGCCAAAGGGATTTGTTGCACAAGGAAAAGATGACTACGTGTGCAGGTTGAAGAAGAGCTTGTATGGTTTGAAGCAAACTCCTAGACAATGGTACAAGAAGTTTGAGCCTGTTATGGGGGAGCAAGGCTACAAGAAGACTACTTCTGATCATTGTGTTTTTGTTAAGAGATTCACTGGTGACGATTTTATTATCCTTTTGCTCTATGTTGATGATATGCTTATTGTTGGTCGTAATGCTTCTAGAATTGACAAGTTGAAGCAAGAGTTGAGTAAATCCTTTGCGATGAAAGATTTGGGGCCAACAAAGCAAATTCTTGACATAAGGTTGACACGTGATAGAAAGGCCAAGAAATTATGGTTATCACAAGAGAGGTACATTGAGAAAGTACTTCAGAGGTTTAGTATGGACAGAGCTAAAGTGGTGAATACTCCATTTGCTACGAACTTCAGATTGAGTGTCAAACATAGTCCTTCCACAGAAAATGAGATGGAAGATGTAACCCCCCTAAACCTGGCCCAGAAGAAATAGGTTGAATCTAGGAAGTCACGTTTGAAAACCTTTCCCTTAAAAAATAGGTAGAGATGTATTCTTTAATCCTTAATAAAAATTACTTTTGCCTAGCAAAAAAATTAAAAAATTATACTTTAATTTAAAAAGAATATATATAACTATAATTTAATAATCATCTCATAATAATAATATACAAATATCATAATTAATATTCGAATTTTTAAATAAAATCTCTAAAATAAAACCAAAATAAATGAATACAAAAAATAATCACAAAACATATTAGTCTCAAAGTATGAAATTACATCAATGTCTCAAAATAATAATATGCATAACTAAAAATAGTTTCGTACTGAATATTAAAATAACCAGATAAAATGTGAGATCCTCCAAGTACCACGTTGCCTAAAGTCCAAAGATATCTGTAAGAGGAAACTATGGGGGAGTAAGCTAAAGAACTTAGTGTGTCTCTAAAGTGCAAGGAAAACCATAGTCGTAAAACAAAGTAATATTTTCTCAAGTTTATTTAAAGCATAAAACAATGGTACAATATCACAAGCGTAATGCAATGCACCCCAACTACGTCCGCCAAAGATGAGGAAGGTTCCCATAACCTCCTCGCTACATCGTCACCATCCGAAGTGAAATCTCGACCCGAAGGTGGAGCCACTGATCCAAAGCAGAATTCAGCCCAAATGGTGAAACCACTGAACTTCCTCCGTACAAATCCCAACCCATGCTCATACATGTATGATGTTTAAAACTCAAATTTCATAAACAAAATTCCATAAATCTGATATTCCATAAACATACGTCATAAATCCATAATCCTAGTTTCCGTAAATTACGATTTTTTGTAAATCAAATATTTCATAAATCATAATTAAAACATATTCTAAAATCGTATGCATATGATGTCAACCACACAAGCCATAATGCAGATCAAAATCAAGCAAGGTATAAAACCATATAAAAATCATTTATTTATATCACCGGAAGAAAACACACCTCAAGCAGAAATAGCTCTAACGTCGAGAAGAACGTCTGTTGCGTTTGGATCTAGCACCGGGACTAGATGAATCAAGACCTATAATATCAAACTCTACATTAAAAATCAATCACTATGCCGCCAAGCTAAAAATACTAACTAAAAGAATACTCATGTGTAGTTCTCGTGGTACATGCGCGGTCAGATTGAATAGGTGAAGGGGGTGGTAATTCGTCTTCTTCAAAGTTGATGTCAACCACGAGACAGAGCAAAAATAATAGTTATGGTTATGCGATGCTAGAGACTCACCAGGGTTTGATCGAATTAAATAAAAAAAGAAAAAAAACAAAAGAATGGGTTTCGAACAGTTTGATAGAGAGGAGAAATTACTGCGGCTGGGTGAAAAAATTGAGCGTATTACAAGGTAAGCCCTTGTTCTTTTCTAGGGTTCACAAAGTAGGTACGTAATATTAATTCTTTATAAAAAGGTTACTAAATTTGTTTAAAATATAATTAATTCCCAAATTTCTTAATTAGGGTTTCTTTTGAAAATTTTCAATTTCTAGGGTTTTGA